>VXAV01008919.1:46146-107040 GCA_013399715.1 Alectura lathami | reverse complement strand
TTTTTTGGTAAAGGAGGTAAATCTCAGCATCCAACTGCTCTCTGACATCCTACTGAGCCAAGGGCTGACCGAAGACTCGTATTCCCACGAGGGGTGGGTGCAATTGCACCACCACTCCCAGCTCCACCTGGACAGAAGAAATATTGGTCCTGGTTCCACTAGAGGAGTCTAGCTTTCCAGTTCACACAGCCAGTGTTTGCTGGTGCTTTCAGTAGCAGTGACCAAGCTGTACACTAATGTGCAGGCTCCTTATGTGCCTTGAAGTCCTGCTCTGCCTTCTGCAAGGAGCAGACTCCCGCAGCCCCACTGAAGGAGTTGAAGATGTACCCACAATGCAGGGTGCACAAATCCCAAACATGGAGCTGCTCAGCACTGAAGGGAAGAGCTTTGTTCACCCATGTACCATGGCAGGGCACGAATGGAAGAAGTGAATGCAGCTCTTTACTCAGCAGTATGACTTAATTCAAGATGGAAAAACGAGCTCATGAGAATGGCCAGCTTCCCTTTCACCTTCCCTCCTGCTCCTCATGGGTAGAGGGATGGATAGGGGGTCAGACTGCTGCCAAAAGCACTGGCCAGAGAACTGGCAGGCTAGCACCTCGTTATTAGTCATCCCTGTGGCTGTTTCACAGGCAGTGATTTAACATTGCACTTTCCACTAAGTGCTCTGATAAACATGCTCTAATTCCTGCAGTGGCTATTGCAGCTCGAGTTTGAAGTGGTGGGATGACAGGAAGATTGAGGCTTTGCAGAAGGGCATTTGTGTCAGAGCCTCAGCCAGCGCAAGTCCTCCTGGCTGCGGGCTTTCCACATCCAATTTCAGGACTGAAGCTGGCAAGGGTCTTTTGAAGTGCAGATGTCTCAGAAAAGCAATGATACATAGAATTCTATTTAAATGATAGTAATAAAAGGAAAACAACTTTAGGAAATATATGTAAACCATCCCTAATCACAACCAGGAAATCAACTTTGCTAGAGAGGGGCTGAGCATGTGTATAATCTGGGCTCAGGCTAGGAACAGGAGAAATGTAGAAGGAATCAATTTTGACCATGTTATGCTGAGCCTCCCACTGACAGACACGAGCCAGCTGCTGGTGTCAATGCTTAAGGCATAATGTGACCAAACTGCCCTCAACTTTGGGATCAAGGTCAACCAGAGGGACACACATGGCTCCAGGGAGCTGCATTCTCTTGGAGACAGGAAGAAAATGAGAGCAACATTAACAGCAGGGTCCGTGTAAGCAAAGGGATGTCCCCGACATGAATGTGCTCGTGGATATGGCCACTGGAAAATCTGTCAGAGGAACCTCCTGATTCCTCTCCGTGTGGTAGTATCTCATTCAGTGGCAATATCAAATTGGGCCTTTTAGCTCTGGACCTCCCAGCCTCCAGCCCCCAGCCTGACAGCACCCCTGGTCAGGCTTCTTTATCCTCTCACACAGCAGCAACCTGAGTGAATGCAAGAAGCTTGTCCAACTGTCTCTCTTCCCCTGCTTGTTCTCACTCCTTACAGACCTTTCCAATCTTCAGAAAGAGCAGAAGGCAAAGAGCACATCCATGGCAGCCACTTTGGTTAATATGATCTCTAGAAAGTGCCAGAGGACTGCATTTCTGAGATTTTGCTGCGATAGCTCAGAGACATGCCAGTAATGCGGCAGTATCCAAAGCAACGGGACAATGCAGGAAACCTGAGGCACTTGAGCATATACCATGGCTTGGAAAAAAAATCTGGTCAAAAAGTCTTCAAATTACTGTGCAGTGTCAGAGCAACAGAAACAGCAACGAGCTTGTTCTGAAAGCAGGGATCTAGTTCAAATATATCCTATATGGCTATAAGCACTCACGCATATATAAATGTTGAGATCAGCACCGGATGGTGTTTTTTATTTAGTTTCATGCTTTGTTAACTTCTCTAAATTACGTGGAACGCTTTTTTTATAATACCCAAACTTCTGCCTGTTCCCAATTACCAAAAAAAAAAAAAAAAAGAGTTGAGTCTGTGGAGCAAGCTGGCACCACAACGAAGCAGTCATCAACTACACAATGCATCCTCTTCGCATGAAACATCAGAGGCAATTTGGGGGCTGGAGAGATGGAGGAGTTAAGGCACGTGGTGGTAGGCAGCAGGGAAGACACTGACAGAGATAGAAAGAGGTCTTGAGCGTTTCAAAAGCCCTGAAGGAAATGTCAGTGATATTGTGATGATAATCATCCCTGCCTTCTGGTTTGGGTGCTTGGAGGATTTATGCTGACTTGAAAAAATACAAAAAGGAAAATCTGCAGTGCTCCTTTTGAGTAATCTGCTAAATCTTAATAGATACAAAACCAAGCTTGGGACTGATGGAGGCTCACCTCTGACAGGAAAACTGTAGCTAACCAGAACCTTGAATGACTCTGGACACGCAGTTTGTTCTGCAGTTGGGTCTTTATCCAGTGTTCAAGGTTGCCTTGTAATATGACAATTGAAGATGGTTTTTATTCAATTATTGCATTAGTGGGAGTCTGAAGCAGTCTCATGATCGCCAGGGTTATTGCTGTATGAGTTAATGTTCACACCCCTTTTGGGTGTCCCAGAGGAGTGCTGCAGGCTTACTGCCAAATTTTATTTTGACTTGGATCCCAGTGTGCAAGCCAACTGTTTCTGCATTTCATTTCTGTCATATCCTGTACATTAAAACACCATTAATTCAAACCTTTTGTTTCTAAGAACAACTGTGCTGTAAAACAGCAATAAAAAGCTGCCAAAGTTCCCTTAAACCAGTGTAATATCATGTTCATTCACGCAAACTGGGACATAAAAACAAAAAAATACAAAAACATTTTTACCAAAAACATGCTACAAACAGTATTTCTTTCCTCCTCAGCTTTGTGAGGCAATAAGGGGGGGATGAGTCCAAGCGCAGGTTTCTCCCCATGCCCGTGGCCTTACACAGAACCTTCCCCCCATTTTTACCATAAAATGAGGAGCGATCTGTTAAAAGATTTTCTTGTGCTGTTGTGAAATTCATTAACTTCAGACCTGTGATGCAAGTTGTTCGGTACCGCTCACACTGGTGTTGCGCTGGGAACCTGAGAGCCCACTTCTCCATCCTTACCTGGTTCTGCGAGGTCTCGGGCTGGGCTCAGCCTCACACACGTGCTTGCACCGAGCCGAGACCTTCAGAGACTCAACCCATGGCCACAGCGAGGAGCCAGAAGTCAGGAGTAGATCCATGAGCCCAACCACTTCCCATTGCTATGTGGATCCCATTAATTTTATCTGACACTGTGCTTGTTGTGGGGTTTAATTAGCTCATGCCTGCAGGGAGGGAAGGGCAGCGAGGAACGTTTTCTGAAAACCTGTGAGCTGATCAGGGATTTGTACCAGGCTTACTCCCCTTTTCCTAGCGGCTCTGCTGAAGGCCTGTGGCACAGCCTCACGCAGCACCTGCTGCTTGTCCTGGGCATGGGGCCATGCATGCAGCCGGTGCCAGGCGGGGAGCAGAGCATTTCCAGCCCTTGTGTTTCCAGAGATGGAGGGGAGAGCCACCACGGCCACCACAGCCACCATGGCCACCGTGCCCACCTTCCCATCCAACATGCTATAGCTGAGACGAGCAGTGCACACAACCACTTGTATCCCTTTCTCACATAGGGGTGTTGCCAGCTTGGTGCACAGCATTTGTCATTCTTCTGTGGGCTTGGTACTTTCCTCTTTCAGCCTTTCAGCATTCTCAACTGAATGTTTATGAGGCAAGGAGAAGTCAGAAACTGGGAGGAGGAACAGGGAAGCAAAGTCCTGCGATGGAGCTGAGAGGTTGTCTCCAGGAGACTCTCAAGGATGGTTTCAGAGGTGCATTGCAGTAATTTTAGAGGCTTTAGCAAAAAGAAACAGGCAGCAAAATATCAAGAGTGTGTGACTCAGCCCATGCCCCGAGATCAACCTGCAGTTACCAACTAGGAGGCCTGCAAACAGGTTGGGCTCCTTCATCACACGCTCTCTGTCTTTTGTTTTGGGGCTGGTCAGGGAATATTTTCAGTGGAACTTGAAACACTGTAAATCCAAGGCCCATGTTGCTCTAAGTCAGCTCAGAAAGAAGGAAAGAGAAAAAAAAATAAATCTAATACCACCAGGAGGGAGGGAGAGATCTCTTCCCAGGCCACAAATTCTAAAGATACCAGACAAATTTATGAACTGGTGGTTAAACCAATGCTCATGGAGTCCAAGATACACCATGAAACAAGCTGAAATGTATCAATGAGCTCTGTTTTGGGGAGGATATTTTGCCCCCATTTGCTCCAGCATTGTTTCAAAACTTTCCCAAACCATATCCTGATCATTCTCTGTCCTTTCCCTAGCTTAAAAGCCTTCTTTTGGCTCTTCCTGCAAGGAATAATATAATGGAGAAGGGGAGGGAAAAAGAATCTCTGTCAGCTGCTAAACATATAAACCTGCAGATTTATTTAGTAGTAATAATCCCTGAAGGAGAAACATATTCAATACTTCATCATCGGTGAAACTGCCCACATCTGTTCAGAGACAGCAACAGGCGGCCGGCAGCATGTGCCAGCAGCAGCGTGGAGGCGACCAACCTGTTGCTGTTGCCCTCCCTCCTGCAGCCCATTCGAGCCTTCTGTTCTTGCCTGGACCCTCAGTGATGTTTTTGGAGATTTTTTTTCTTCCTGGAAACCCCAGTGTCCTCCCTCCAGGCTTGGTCACTGTGCTCCCTGTAGGGAAATACCCCAGGACAGAGCCAGGAGCTCTGGCAGAAGCCCTCAGCTCCAAGATGTGTGCCCTCCCCATGGCATGATTTTGGGCTCCTTGCAGGGTGGGTTGCAGCTTGCTGGTCACCTGGCTGTCTTTATTACAAACGTCTCCCATCACCTTTTGCACTTGGCCTCCAGCGTGGGAGTGCTGGGGAGGCAGAGCACTCGGCTCCTCTTGTTTGGGGGGAAATGACCTTTTCTTGGGCATGAGCCACTTCTAGATTTCAGGCGGGGATGCGAATGCAACTGGTGCACATGCAGAGGATGGGCTGTAAGCCAGGGCTGGTGGGAGTGGGATGGGGGCTGCTGGCCTCTGGGGTCACACTACTGAAAGACCTGGAGAGCCTGGGAGGAATTAAAGAGAGACCAGAGAGTTGAGAGCATGGCTCGCAGAGCTGGCACTTCGTGTGTCATCTCCATCTTCAAGAACTGCACAGGGAGATGGGGGCCTGGGAGATAACGCGCTGTCCCATGCAGGATGCACTGTCCCATGCACTGCTCCCCTGGACTCTGCCCTTCCCAGCTCCCCTCCCACCTCCTCCTTCCTGCCCAGAGTGCCACGATGTGCCCGTGTGACATTGTCACCCCAGGTTTCGGTGCGCTCCAGCCCTTTCCAACAAGTGCCACTTCTTCCTGCCAAGCTGCCTGTCGTGGTGCAAGGAGCAGCCTTTTGGGGATGGCAGAGATAGGAGATAAGGCACTGAGGTTTGGTATGAGGAGGGCTCAGCTGGGGGAGAGAAGGAAGGACATGGCTTTGCACTGGGACCAAGCATTTGTACATTTTCTCCTTCTTCACTCAGGGCTCAGATCAGACCCAGGAAACCGGCTGAAGCTCATCGGAGGGCTGGACATGCCAGATGTCCTGCAGCCCCCGGTGCGTCTCTGGCACCAGACAAAGGCGATGTTCAGGCTCTGCCCATCTGTGAGCAGCCACAAACCAGCTCCGGGGCTCAGGAGTTGCTGCTTCACCCCAACAGCTCAGCAGTGCTGCTCCCATCTCCCAGGAAGCCAGAGCCATGAGCATGCCTGGTTTGTGCTTTCGTTTCCAGAGCTGTGGTTGCCATGTGCCTTTTGTGCTGCTGCACTTTTATCTAAAATGAGGGCCACGTCCAAGTGATATGTGTTATCCTGCAGAGCTGAGTTAGGCTATTTCCAGTGCGTCATTCATGATGATTTTGTTCCCTCTAAATTTTTAATTTCTTCATTAACACATGCAGAGAAATAGTTTTAAATTGCACAAATCCCAATTGCATTCAAGCTGAGTTGCTTTTGACTCGCAAATTAATTTTGTTTTCATTGGAAAAATGAATCCTGTTTATTTAATTTTCCTCACAGAAAACAAAATATGTGGGTGGAGGAAATGGGACAGATTGGAAAATACTTTGACTGATAAAAACAATCATTTCAACATTATAAGCTTTTATATCTGCGACAGAAGCCATAAGAAAGGCATACTAAAGAGTTACGGCAGATATCTGCAACTCCAAGCATAGGTGGAAATGCTGATAAATTCCTGATATTCTGTGCTAGCTGCTGGAAGATGGAGATTATACGGCATACTGACTGGATTTTAATAGGTGCCAGGGAAACTACAGGTTCATTAAATGGATGTGTTGAGATACACTCTGCGGCTGGTGGGAAAATGTGCTTCACCTGACTGCAGAAAGTTTTGCCCCAAGCCCCAAAATTCTGATATATTTCCTGAAAAATACAAATCAGAAATACTGAGATTTTCATCTTCAGATTAAAAAACTGAATATTTTTTGCCCTATAGACACGTTTTCAGTCAAAAAAAAAAAATCAACAGATCTTTTATAAAAACATCTTGAGTTTTTTGTGGAAGTGGAAAGTGACAAAAGTTACTTTTAGCCATAAACCATGTTTTCTATTAAAAAATCTTTTTACACAGGCTCTTGTAGCCATACACGTTGCGAGCTGGACAACGCTGCTTTCAGGAGAGCACAGCTTACAAGACGCAGCCATTTTCAAGCAGAGGTGATGCTGGCACACGCTGTGGGTGCTGCAGAATTTGCAAGAGAGTTCAGGCCAGCACGCAAGAGGACAGGTGAGATGCTTGGTGCTGAGTGCCCATGGTGCCACTGGTGGGAAGGAAACTGTCCCCTCTAGGTGTCCCCATGCCATGTCCAGGCTGATGTCCTGCCATGGTGCTTGAGGTGGTGGCCTCAGGTCTGATTCCTTTGCCACGAGTTGTGCTCAAAGGGCTGCATCTTCCAGAGCGTCCCTGCTCCACCACGGCAGCTGAGAGCATCTCCTGGCCCTGCATGGGGTGGGATCTGCTGTGCCAGTTCCCTGCTAAGGACCTCATTGGAGGAGGTTTGGGATCTTCGGCTTGGGAAGAGGTCCTGGCTCTCCGCTTCCGAGCTGGGATGAGTTCATTCTTCCTAATGACTTACCCACATCTCAGGTTCAGGGAATTCTTGTGTGAGTCATAGTCTGCCGAAGCGTTTTTTCTCCCTCCCCAGATACTAATATTTTGAACAAGTCTCACTCTTTATTATCATGGAGATATAAAGGAAATATCCCACAAGGACAGGGGTAGGTCTGAACTGCATGTCAGAAAGTTTGCTGTTGAGATTACATGTGATGTGTGACCAGACTGTTTGGATCTGTGGTCGGGCCCCAGAAGATGTGTGTGGTGACTGACCACATCCCCTCCGGAAGGGGAATGTTTGAGTTCATTGTGTCGGTGAAGAGCCGGGGTTTGATCGTGGCACGGCTTTACTGGAGGTGGGAGAGGGGAGAGGGGCTACCGGGGCCGCGCTCCGCCCCGCACACCCGGCCGCGGGGAGCAGCTCGTTTGTCCGGGAGGCACCGGCCTCGCCGTATGGTGGATGCATCATATTTCTGTCTGCGATTTCCTGCATGGAAAAACGAGAGCCAAGAGCAACTGCTCCCACATCCCCTGGGGTGGTCCTAGCTGGGGCCGAGGCTACAGATGTGCTCGCACCTCCCCATCACAGTCCCCTCCCAGATGACAGTGTCGGAGGCTGCTCAGCCACGTATCCTCTTTCTTTGGGCATGTAGCAGGAGCGGTTTCTGATCCATTTTTTATCATTAGTTCATCAGACACTCCTCTAGCAGCTCTTAGCTCAGCTGCCAAGGCAGATGTTGGTAGCTGCAGGGAGTGTCAGCAATCTGACTGTGCTCTCCTGCACCAAACTGCATCAAACCAAACTTCTAAATAGTGAGCAAGAAGCGCTATGTCTCCTGTTAGGAAGCCCATAACAGGTGTGGTTCATAGATTTCTGGAAAACTATGCAAGCACTTGGTTTGGGGACCTGACTCTGCTGTGGCACTTCCATGGAAAACTGCAAGCTCCACCGGCAATGCAAAAACATTTATCTGTGGTGTGTACGTGGTAATGGGCTTTTGTTCATTTTCTGCAGCCTTCTCCAGCCACCTGACCTGAACACACGTCACGGCTGATGCAGCCTGACTGCAGTCACAATGCGCTGCCTATCCCGTGGTCTGAGCAGTGAGCTTTCACTGTTTTTACAATTTCAGCTTGATAGAGGAATCCTCATAGAGTTGTTTCTTCTGCAGAAACTTGCTCCTCCCTTCTTTATCCATCAGGCCTTAGTCTGTGTGTTGTTGGAGCAGTGCTGGGATACCTTGCATAAGAATTAGCACAGTGCTGCTGTTAATGGAGGTGGTAACAACTGCATTTGCTGCAGCAGCAGCAGCTGTTCAGCTGTGACAGGAAGGTGAGCAGACTCACGCAGATGCCAGAGTGATGCGGCTGTTCTTAGTGATGGCCTCAGGTTAGCTGGATTACTGTAAAACTGCACCTTGCTACATGCCACTGACACCATGCCATGGAGATGCTCTCAGACACAACTTTCAAGGTGCTACCAAATATCCCGCATGTCCAATTGTAATGCCGTGTTCCAATTACCTTGCACACTGCTTTGTTTTGCATTCAGCCACTTAAAATCTTCCCAAGTTCCAGTTTGCACAGATTTATGAGGTTGCTCACATTTTGTTGCTGGCTTGCTCCTTCTCCCCACTGGTGCAGCAGAAGCCACTTAAAACTTGAACTGAAACAACTGAAACATGTGGAAGGTTAACTCCAGCAATCACGTATTGCTGTGTGGGGAGCTGGGGGCGGATGATCTTCAGAATAAATAGCTTATTTTTATGAAAAAGTAGTGATACTTGTATTTCATTATTGTCACCATAACTGCCTGTCAAGAGGCCACTTGCGGTGGCTGGGTCAAGGAGCAAAATCACCCTGGCACAGTCGCTCTGGTTTGCCTTGTAGCCCCCACTGTGCTTTGGTTGGAGACGAGGAGCTCCCTGCCCAGCTCCCACTGCTGGATCAGTGGGGCCTCATCTGCCTCAGCCTCAGTAATGCAAGAAAAGGGAAATGCCCCCAAAATGTTACGTGCGGGTCACTTTAACCTGAAATTCTGTAGAACAAGCACCAGCAGAAGTGTTTCTTTCTGTCACATAGGGCAAAGTCAGCTTCTCTGGAGGTAACAGTGCACAGCACTGTGCCACTTCACATGGGGAGTACAGCCCATGGAACCCTAATTTTGTCATTTTAATAGAATTTCAACTATTTGGGAACCTAAAATAACAAATGACGCAGCATCTCAGTCTCTCATAAATGACTATGACCCTCCCAGCTGCACCACAGTACTGCGGGACAAAATGAACCTTCTCAAAGGGCTCTTTCCGACTCTCAAACAGAAAAGAGGCATTGAGACACCGAGTAAAAGGAGTGATTTTGGTGGCTGAGACCTCTCACCACAGAAACCTGTTGAGGGCTGGATGTAACCAGCCTCCAGCCGGTTCTCGGGGGCTCCAGGATTTCCAGGCACGTGCTCTCCGTGGTTTGCCATCAGCATTGGGGCAAGGCAGCCTGGGCTGTGGCTGCAGGCAGGCTCTCAAAGGGCGATTGTACGGGGCAAGGTCTGCAGCAGTGCCGTGGGGTGGGAAGGAGACAGCCGTGAAACAGCCCAGCTACAGGTCCCCTGCGAGGGCCATGCGGCTCCGTTGGCTTTTCACACCTCATTAAAAAGGAGAATTCACCAGGCTCATGGTTCCCCTTGGCAGGACCGTGGCACCAATCAGCAAACAGCGTCTCTGTGTTCAGGCTGTCATTACTTTCGGGGCCCAGGGTCAGATGGAAAATACTACTTGACGAAACTGTCTGTCTCGAGAAATATCCTCCCTGAAGAATTTCATTGTCCAAGTTAATGGTCCAATAAAATCCCAAAGTCTGGGCCCTTGGCTTCGGGGCGTGTTGTTACAGCGCGTTATGATCCGCCTCGGATGGATGTGAAAGAGCAGCGCGTCGGACGCGGTTTGGGGCCCGCGGTGCCGAGGGTGGCTGCGCTGGGTAGGGCAGTGGGTGTGTGTCTACGTGCCAAAACTGGGGTTTCTGCCTGCAAAACAGTGCCTCCTGTGGACCTACCTGCAGCACAGTGTCAACCGCAGTGTGCCCGGAGAGCAGGCATCAGGGTGAGCGTGGCCGGGCGGGCGTTGCATGCTAGTGCCATGGCAGCCCATGTCTGGGAGAAGTAATTAAAGGTAATTAAAATTGTGCACAACCCATCGTTGAGGATTGACGCAAGGGAGCTCACCATGCACTGGCTGCTTTGTGGACCATTGCAGGATTTCTGTGCTGTGGGTTATCTGTGGTATAACCTTGAAAAGCTGAACTAAATAATAAAGACACCACGGCGGCTTCTGACTCATTCTGCTTTCCCATTCCATTTGGCCTGTGACATGCACCAAATAAATGTTGCAGAGTGTATCAGAAAAAGATGATTTGTGTCAACGTGCTCTAGCAGCAAAGAACGGGCAGTTTTACATTTGGCTACTTCTTATTACTGAAGTTGGAGAACTGCAAAATGCAAAAGAAAACACAGAGCTCTCACCCCAGGAAGCTTTAATTCTCGGTCAAAAGCCACAGTTTATGTCACAAAACTCTTGGGAATGATAGCTGACGCATAGAGCAGAACAGATACCTTGGAAATCGTGATAGAAGGGACTTGCATAGAAATTCAGAGTTGAGGAAACCAATTTTTAAAATGGAAAGCAGTTATTTTAAAGAGTTGGATCCAATAGGAGAGACATGGATTCCTGGGGGAGAGGACGGAAACTACTTTTTTTTTGTTGCGGGATCACATTACTGGTGGAAAAAATGACCTGCAGAGACTGATTTCCTTCTTTTTGTCACTGACCATCTGCCAAGCCCTGATTCTTTCTGGATGTTAAGAGAAGGGCTCAAAATACAAATATTTAAAGCCCACCTCTTCAAATCAAGCCTTGTGCACTGCCCCATCTCCTTCATTCCCCAAGTTTGTGCATGCTAAACCATTAACCCCATCCGTGCTGGAAGGTGCTCCCTTTGCTAGGTCAACCTTACCACATCCTCCAGACAACCCTGTCTCCAGGCAACTCACCTTTACACCTTCCCTCTCATCTTGTGAGGCACCAAAGCCCAAACCTCTCTTGCCTCCTTGTTACCGCAATAGCTTCTGCACTTCAGGCAAATCTCAGCAGGGTTTCTTCTCCCTTGCCATATGATACTTGCAACATCATTTCACAGTGTCTCAAGCCATGCTAAAGGTCGTGAGATGCCTGGAGTTCTTGCTTTGCATTTAAATAGCTCCAGTGTGAAACGTGTTGGTAGTGCAGAAACCAAGTCAGGTCTTGTCTGCCTTTCTCTTTTCTTCTTTCTGCCCCTCTTGGGGCCAGATTCGCTCCTTCTCGGGGGAGGTGGATGTCAGCTGAGGTTTCTTCTTGTCACAGTTTGATTAAAATGAACTTGGAGTAGCATTCTTCTCAGCAACCGCCTGGAATGTGTGGAGGAGGCTGGATTTCAGTTTCGTTTTTTTTTTTTTTTTTTTTTTAACAAAGTCTTAGCTGGGTTTTGGTTTGGAAACCCCAAATTCATATGAAAGATTGGTGACTGAGATAAAGTAGATCTGAGATCCAAGTCAACCTGCTTTTGCTTTTGCAAACCCCAAACTACCTTGGTTTGCCCTTCATAGAAATGAGGGAGGAAACCCCCAACCTTTTATCTGACCTCTCCTCAAAATTCTTTTGATGCCTGAGATAAAACGGAGCCCAGGTTCACACAAAGTACTGGGGGAAGAAAGGGCCTCGCAAGAAGAGGTTCTGGCCCTGTTAACTGCCCTGGGTGAACGCAACCCAGCACGGCTTGGCAACCCAGATTCTGAAGTCATTGATCCTGAGAAAAGCAATAAATCATGTTTGACAGCATAAGAAAAAACAGCCTGACCTTGTGCCTGATCTTGGTCCCACGGAGTTCAGTGCTGAGGCAGCTGTAGACCTCAATGAGCACAAAAATGGGAGCTCTGAGCCTGTGGCCAACTGGAAAGTGTGTGGAAAATGTCCTTCATGCACTAATCATATGAGGAACATGAAGATGTCTGTCCAGCGTGGTGACCATCCCTTCCAGATCAATTGTTAGCTTAAACTGTTAAAAAGATGTAAGCACAAACACAGAGAGAATGGGCATAGAGAAGATGAAAACATGAATAAAGACAAAGCCACTTCACAAAGAGAATGGGGGCTATGGCCAGAAACATTTTGCAGTTGAAAAGCAAAACATTTCTGTACCCAGTAGGCTGCAATAACGCTCAGTACAGGTAAAGTCTGGTAGGGCCACCAAGGTGAATTTGTGCGGTGAAACCAGCTGAGCATTCGGCCAGTGAATGAAACCTTCTCTAGCTGGGCTCTCTCCCAGGCTGCATAAAGCCAAACCCTCAGATGCAGCCTGCGCTTTTTGCAGGCAGGGAGAAGCTGAGAAAAGAGATTTATCTGTCCCCTGATGGGAACCCACGCAGCATCCAGCTTGTTCCACTGGGGATGGAAGCTCAGCGTCTCCCAGCCAGGGATGTTTACTTCTTACTCCCACCACCCAGCGCATTTCACGTCAGCCAGGTCAGGTTTTGGAAGTTCTCAGAAGCTTTGAAATCTGCATACAGTTTAGAAATGATCCTCACCAGACAAAAAAGCTTTCAGCCCTCCAGGTCAAGTCCTTTTAAGAACTCTTTTATTGTGACTTTACCAAATCTTTAAAAAAAAAAAAAAATACTCCTCCTGAAGATTGCACCTTTGAAACAATAGCTACCTACAAAGTTTTAACACAGTAGTTCAAAGTGTTGGAAAGACACTTTTACATTTTGCAGAGAACAGCAGGTTTTAATCTATTGTGATTTTTTTTCTCCTCAGCATGTTTTGAGTCTGTTACATGAGTGTTATCTGTCCGGTTTCCAGGTTTTTATAATCCACTGGGGCCTGTGTAAATCTCAGGATTTCCTCTGCAGACTCGGCTCATGTTCCACAGCTGTGCTTGAGCACATGTGTGAGGAAATTAGAAATGAAATCAGCTGATCCAGTGTGGATTAGGGCAAGGAGAGCGACCCGAGCCCCGCGGGCTGGTGGTGCTGTCCTCCAGATCAGTGCCACCCTCTGAAGTGTGCCCATGGTCAGTGCTGGGTTCCAGCGTGGGATTTGTGGCTTCTGCATCCTGGGGCCAACACTTGGGATATTTTCCTCATCTCTTGAGGAAAACAGTAAATTTGCATCAATCAGCTTTGTTAAGCACAAACATGTATGGAGAAGTGGAGGAAATTTAGGGGGAAATTCTTTACTCAGAGGGCCCGGGCTGCCCAGAGCAGCTGTGGGTGCCCCATCTCTGTGGGTGCTCAAGGCCAGGCTGGGTGGGCGCTGGGCCGCCTGATCTGGGGGGTGCCAGCCTGTCCCCGGCAGGGGCTGGGGAAGCTCTAAAGTCCCTTCCAACCCAACCATTCTGTGGTTCTGTGATTCTGTGAAGTGCGGCAAGGGCTCT
This sequence comes from Alectura lathami, assembly GCA_013399715.1. Lineage (NCBI taxonomy): Eukaryota > Metazoa > Chordata > Aves > Galliformes > Megapodiidae > Alectura > Alectura lathami. The sequence goes on along the minus strand of VXAV01008919.1, from coordinate 93,443 downwards.
GCTCGGAGAAGACCACGTGCAGCTGAGCAAGCGCAGGACACAGCCGGGTGAAGGTGGCAGCCTGTACTCCACACAGCTTTGCTTCAACTAATTTCATCAGACTCACCCTGCCTGCTTGCTGCCCTGGCACTGTTTGCAGTGCAAACACCCTGCCTGCCCGCAGCAATGCCCACAGCACAAGCAGACCTCGCTCCCCAAATCTCTGTGCCAGCTCTCAGCAAACCTCTCCCAGGTGGGCTCCCACGCAGAGCAGGGCTGGGGGGTTCCTGCGGAGATGCCCTGTGTGCTGCTTGCAGGGCATGGGGCCGTATCAAAGCGAGGCGTCTGTGTGGGCTCAGTGCTGGGGTGAAGCGAGCCCCCGGGGCTCCCGCAGCTTGGGGCTGGCCCTCTGCCCGGCACCGCATCCCACTTCAGACAGCTTCACCCCACATGGCAAAATTCTCACCCATGAGATGGGTTTGCTGTGAAATCCCCAGGCCAGGTGATTGCTCTCCGAGTGGAGGGCAGATGCCAGCGGGGAGGTCACCCCTTCCCTCTGCAGTGCTGCTGGGCTGTGTCTCTCCTCGAGTCGAACGAGGTCATTATTTGGGAAACCTTCTCCTCCCAACGAGGTCTGCGGCATCACTAGGAGCAGAGCCCAGCTCCCTGGCCACCAGACGGTTTTCCACTCCTGTTAACTCTGGTTTACTCCTGTCAAAGCTTCCCAAAGACAGAAGAGCGGGGGAAAAGGGAGCGGTAACGATGTTTAACATAAATCAAGCTAATTGCAAGGCTGAGCACAGGAGAAGTGGCACAGTGAGAAAGTGTGGACAGACGGGGGTGAGCCCTGCAGGGCAGCTGCTTACCTGGATGGCGCTGCGTCTCCCTGCCAGCACCCGGCTGATGACAAACACCCATTTATCTTAAGGCTGTCTCATGTGGAATTGGCAGCTGGGGCTGCTTAAAACGTCTGTGCAAAGTTTGAATTCTTCAAAGATTTTCAAGGGGTAAACGTCGCATACCACGATCTGGCAACCGTCTGCTCTGCTCCTGGAACTGGAGACGAAAGGTAATGAGGCTTGGAGAGCGAGTTCCCTGCGATGCTGCCTTAACAAAACCCATGAATGTGACATGCATGTGGCTGGAAAACCCCACTCCTTTTCCTTTTAAAGTAGTTGAAGGAGCAAGAAAACGGGAATCTAGCCCAGGTTTCCTGCACATTCAAGCAGCATTTCTCCCTCTAGGCCATGAGCTTATGCGTAGGGAAACAGAACAAAGGTAAAACACAAGTTATGAACTGAGATGAACTTCCCGCCAGCGCTGGAGAAGTGGTTCCAGCTCTCAGGAGCTGCCACGGGTCCAGATACTGCGGGGTACCCAGCGAGAACAGGTTTGCAATCACTTTAATGGTTAATAAATTAATAACTTGGTTAGTAAATGCCTGCCCCAAGGGAGGGCTCCGATGCCAGGTTTGCAGAAGGCAGTGGATCTGGTTCTACAATCTCCTGGCTGACTTCAGAAATACAGATGTGTCTTGTGGGGCTGGAAACTGGCTGCCAAAAGTCATCCTGTGCTGTCAGCTGGGATCTGGGGTGCAAGGCCCCTCAAAACAGGGAACATTTAGTTTCTCACCAAGTGAACTCAGTGGTTTAATGCCAACCATGTAACTGCTTTGCAGAAAGTAAAATTCTGGGGGAAACAGAGATGGACTTAATCCTGTAACCAGTGTTCCTGCTAGTGTGGAAGATGCCCCAGGGTCATTTTCTATGATCTTGGAAAGAAACTCTTCAGCACCAAAACCAGTAAAACTTGGTTTCCTATGCTGATTTCTTGCTCTTTTGAGGCTTTGATGTCTAAAAAAGTGCAAGCTCTTACTTAATTTTCCCTCTTTGGTGAAGCATCCGCTGAGGCTGTCACTAATGGGGTTTTCTGCTGTCTGATGTTGCAGACTGTTCACAAGTGCTGTGATGTTACTCGAGGAAGACAGGCTGGAGGGGAGGAAGGGCTCAGTAGGGTGAAGTGAATTGTCTGGAGGCAGCGCTGCTTGGCAGAGGTGCTCAGTAAGCAACTGCAGTCCAGAAACTAGACAGATGCTCACATCACCTTGTGTTATAAGATATGGAATGCAAGCCTCAAAGAAATGAAAATTTGTAGATGATTTCTTAAGATTATGGGTGAAAATGCAGGGCTGAGGTCGGATACAAGAGGGGGATAACACCCTCATAACCCAGGGCTGTATTCACATCGGGGACAGCCTGCAGAAAGGTTCATGCTCCATGGACCAGGCAAGCCTGGCAAAGTTGCAAGGCCAGCACTGAGCTTCACCTGCTGTTGAAAACCAGAGCAAGGGGTTGGAAGCCTGGCATGAGTGGGTCCCTCAGGTGCTTTGCTGGAGGGTCGCATCACCCGCAAAGCTCAGGGCACACCGTGGCACCAGCAGGATGCAGGCTTGGCAGACCCACCTGTGCACAGTATAAAGCCTTCTTGGAGCTTCAGAAACCTTTGGTGGTTTAGCCAAGATCATCCTGGCAGCCGAAGGAAGGGTTTGGAGAGATTTAAGAGTTTCTTCCACCTGCTGCATTGCTGTTTGGCTCCCTAGCTCTTGCGTGTTCACATGCTGCAGATTTATTGGATTTTGGTGCTTTGCACACAGCTCTTATCCAACGCAGTCCCTGAACACCATCACAGGGTTGGGAGTGCACAGCCCCTAATGCAGATACTCCTCCCACCCCACACTGTGGGAGGCCCCATCCACCTCCCCAAGCACCCGTGCTCCAGCAGCTCCTGCAGCCAGCGCAGGGCAGCTCGCGTTTTCCGTCCCGAAGACCCAGGTCTTCTGTGACTCAGTGGACACTTTCTCGCAAACCACCCAGAGTGCGTCCAGATGTCCTCCCTCAGATCCAGCTGTTTCGGGGCAGGCCGTTGCAACCACCAGCTGCTCGTCACCGCGGCGCTGCCAGCAGGGCCGCGCGGGTCAGCGCTCCCTCATCCATCTCTGTCCGAGGAGCCCCGTTAGCACAAGCCCACTGCTCCTTGTCTTTCTGAGCTCAGCTCAAGTTCGGCTGAGTTCGATGAGGAAGGACGCAACGAACCAAAATGCAAAAGTTCATCCCCCAATCAGCTCTGCCTGATCTCAAGACATCTGAAACACCACTGAGCGCGGAGCCCATCCTTTCGGTGCTGAACATACCCCCACATTACTCACTAAAGTGCATATTTTCTGTGCATATCTCCCTACTCCCCCCTTTCTTTCGTGCAGAAATACATTTCCACCCCTGGGGAATCCTGGGCCACTGGACAGAGCCCCGGTCCTGGGCCAGGAGCCAGCAACTCCTTAGCACTAATCCCATCTCTGCCATCGACGTGTTGTGTGGCCCTGGGCAACGCGTATATTACCCCTCTCTCGGTTTCACCCCAGTTTGTAAAAATGAGGATAATGATGCTGACTTTTACCTACCTCAGTGAGCTGCCTTGAGGATTTTTAGATAGTGCTCGCACAGTGCTTTGAAAGCACTCAGGGTGTGAAAGTCCAATTATTATAAAATCAAAATATTTTCAGCCCTCCTCGTGAGTGGGAACAGAGCAAATGTGTTTCCCAACAGCTCCCAACAAAGCAGCAGCCACTAAAATGTTATAAAGCACAGCAAATGCTCTGTGCATGTGTGTGTGTACATGTGTGTATAGAGCAGCAGTCTGGACTCAGCTTGAATTGATTCATGTGGTTTTTGACTTAGATTATCCAAGCTTACAAGGAACAAGGCTCGTATTTCTGCTCCTGATTCCTAGATTGTTTTTCCCTTCTTATTCTCTCTTGCTTTTTCTTCCTCAAATGAACTCTTCTGGATCCATCCTCATTAGGTTATTGGAAGGGCTGGGTGTGCTGGTTTTCATCTTCTAGTCCTAAAATGGTGGCCTACCTCACTTCACTAAAAAATGAAGGCCAAGAAGAGAGAAAAATTGTATATATTTTTTTTTTTTGGACATACATAATGCATTCCCCCTGCAGAAAAACAGCAACACATCTGGACAGTGTTTTGCTAGGACTGCTCAAGGAATTATCAGAGCAGTGTCCTTAGCTTCATATTATTATGTGGCACACATTAAAAAATGGCTGAGGAGGGGGAACCCACAAGAACTATTAAAAAAATTTAAAAAAATCCAACTCTCTGCTATGAAGAAGAATTTCCATTTGGTCAGAATGTGAAACAGCTTTGCCCAAAGCAATACTGCTCAGGAGTCAGCAGCTGCAGAACCTGCTCTGTATCTAATCCCACTTTTCCCAGCAGGAGGACAAGAGCCACGTATGGGGACCCATGGAAGCAGAGAGCCCTTGGTGAGGGTCTCATGTTTGGGGACCCACATGTCAGAGCTGGGGATGCCAGGGCACTTGCAGGGTTTTTAGCTTTTTGTTTTTTTACCTGGTTGGTGAAAGAAGGCTTGTGCAGCAGCTGTGAATGCGCCCGTCTGTCTGCCTCTCCTGCAATAATTCAGTCAACTTCAGCCTCGTTTGACAGAGACGCCAAAGCTGGCAAGATACCGAGCTCTTACAGGTCTTCTGAGAATAGACCTTTGGAAGATCTTGGTGATTTCAGAGGCCATTAAACCTCTAAAATTTCTGGGAAATATGTACAAGGGCTTTTGAAAGTCCCCAGTTCAGAAACTTCTTGAGACCCACTCCTGCAATCGCTGCAGGAGGGACTGCAGTGCTTATTCCCTGCTTGCAGAGGGCTGCGCAGGCAGCTTTCACTCTGGGATACTGCGTCCATCCCTGCGTTGGGCACTGCATGCACAGAGGTGCCATTTCACTAGGGAGAAGTGCTCTTGAAGAGATCAAGCAAGCAGTAAACTCAAAATCCAGGGTTGGTAAACAACAGTTGTGACAAATATGTTGCTTCCTGCCTGTTGCTCCATGCATTGCTTGATGAGCTGCGTTTGGCAGGTTAGAAAGCACCTGAAATCCTTTATTGGCTTCTTCTAAGGGGATATAAAACCCTTCTGGGAACCAATAGAAAGCAGGTTCCTAAAAGCCATGGTGACAGCTGCATACCAAAAGCAGACTAATAGCAGAGAGACAAAGGCATGGTAGAATAATCTGTAGTGAAATAAAGATTTTAATAGCAAAACCAAGTCTTCAGAGAGTGAATATGATCCAAAGCAAACCATACCTTTATATAGGGGGATCTGGGAGAGGGAGAAAAAAAAATCATCTCATTTTTTCCCCCCTAAAACAAATTACTCCTCATGGAGCAGTTTCATATCTGCTGCTAAATTATTAAACTCCTTCTCTGGGGAAAAAAGATAAAATAAACATCCACCATTTCATTTTTTTCATAACTGGAGTAGGCTTGGGTGAGTGGAAAAGCAGGCTGGCCATGAATAACCATGCGATCGAAATAAAATCATCAGATGTTTGGTGATGCTGGGAAGATGGAGAGCCTTAAATAAATCAACAGCTTTAAACTGCTTAAAACAACAGCAGAAAAATCACCTTACTGCAGTGGGCTCTTGGTGCCAAGTTTTCCCCAGTCGGTGTCTGTGGCTGGAGGAAGCGGGTCGCAACACATTTGATGTAGGAGGTGAAAAATTTGCGTGCGTCTGTTTGAGGCTGGAAGGAACAAAAAGAAGGAAATAAGCAGTAACCGATACAGGATTATGTCACTTAGCACAGGGTACGTGCTGGAGCGTGTTTGGTTGCACACGTGAGCAGTAACTGCCAAGAGAGGCGGAGGGGCACCCAGCATGAACAGGAGCACCCAGCCACTTGGCAGAAAAACCAAGGGCTGAGGGAGAACTCAGAGATCAGACAGCTATGACAGATACCTTGTGCAGTAGTCCTGGGGCCCTGCGACATTTCCAAAGCAGGTTCAGCTCTTCTCAACCCTGTTCCCATGCCTGGAGCCTACCAACTTGTCTTGAGGTGCAGAAGTGCTGCAGTAGGTGGACAGCCAGGAGGAGCAATCCACACAGATGAGCTTGCTGCTCACGGGCACATGGGAATAGGGAGAGGGGAGGGAGGTGGCAAAGGCTTCAGGGCTGCTTTCCCCACTCTTTGCCCAGAGCAGCCACCACGGTTTCTCTCAGAGAATCCCTGTACCTTGATACTGCCTCCAGGACAGCAGAGAGCAAGCAGCCTAGGGCTGTGCTGTCGGTGATGCAGAGGAGTAACAGCTGGCATTCCATCTCTTTTTGTATCCTGACTCATCATTGGCTTCACCTGGCGTCAGCTCTGGGTCTCCCCACACGACACCAGAGCAGACATACGAGGGTTTAAGATTTCAGGTCAGGGCACAAGGCTGGGATTAGCTCTCACTGTAGCTGGGAAGCTTCTTGCACCTGCCCTGGCTCTGCAAAGCATTACTGTGCACCAGTGGTCAGACAGAAAAGGACAAGCCCTTCCCTTTGCTCAGCACTTCTCTGCCGTTTGCTGGTGCTGCAGCACCAGAGGCATCCTGATCCCAGGCTCACCTGGGCTGCACTCTGGATTTGGGAGGGCTGAATGCGCCAGCCACTCCCTGGTTTTCCCAGTGGCTTTGGAGTGTGTGAGCGTTCAGAGCTTTGGAAAAGCCATCCGTCCAAAGTGATCGCTGCTGCGGTCAGAGCCTCTCACAAATAAAGGCTTGGCAGCTTTTCCTTATCAGAGGTCAGCACGAAGCACTGAGATTCCCTGGGGAAGGCAACATGATCAGGATCTGTGGGATCCTGTGGGAATTTCTGTGGGAAATTGTTGTTGTGACCTTGATGGAACGTATCCCAACATAATGTCATGCATTAAAACTGTCACGGATGTGGTGATTTCAGGTAAAGAATTTACACAGTGCCTGTTGAGGTCATTTCATATCTTCTGCTGGTCCAGAGCTTAAGGAACTCTGAGCTTCTTAAGTATTCCAACCTGCAAGAAGAGTTCTTTGCAAGCACTGCACACTTCAGGATTTCACGATCTTCATCTTCTTCTAAGTGCATTCAGTCCTTTGTTGGGTGATGCATGGTTACCACCAGCACCTTGCAAATTTTGAATAAAGTTACTACCAAACATAGTTTGCCTTTTTTTTTTTTTTTTTTTCAACGAATTAAGCTGAACATTTCTCTTTTCATGGGTGTGCAAATAGTAGGATGCAGAAGAAAGGAAATACTAAGAGAAAATATTTTGCACTGCATGAAATACTTGGGTTTGAGCAATATCTTTTGACTCTACAAGTCATTGTACTTAAAAAGTCAGGAGAACCTGATGGGAAAGGAGATTTGACGCAGCTCCTAGGCTGCATTTACCAGATTGTGTGGAAGGTGAGTGGTGCTGGAATAAAGCAACATTTTTCTATCTGGAATCAATACCATCAGGAAGTAGAAACATTTGCCATGAAGTGAGAAACAACACATGGTTATTTCATTATATTTACCTAATAAAGTACCTTTCTTTCATGTAGTATTAAAAAAAGGTCTCAGGTGGCATTTAATTAAAGAAGGATGCTTGAAAATGCCTTGGCAGTTAAAGAATCATAGATGAGCAATACTTCCTTCAATTTTCTCAACGTGATACAGTCTGTATTTTAGCAAGTAGGAAATTATTCTTCCCATGGTGCCTTTATTGGAAAGATAAACAAGTATTCTTCATTTTTGCCGTATGATACTCTGCTGGGGGAAATATTTCTCCTGCATCCCTGTTACAGACTCAAACAAAGCATGTCGAAGCGATGCCACTCGACATGCCCTCCCCATCGTAGCAGTGAGTCCCCAGACTCCTCGGTGCTGCTCAGAGCCATGCAGAGGAGGGCACGGAGAGCTGCAGATCCCCTGGCTCTGTGCCTCTGCTGCACCCCCCCAAGAGCATCCTTCCGGGGGGGGCGAAAAAGCGATGCGAAATGCTCAGGAAGTCAGGCTGCCTTCCCAGCTTTGATTGCCACGTGTGTGGGATCTCACAGGAGGAGCGTGGGTAGGAAAGCGATGGAAAGAGCATTTCCACCTCCACAAGGCATTTAACGAGGAGTCAGCCCCTCCTTCAGAGCTGAAGCCCCGCTGCCAAGACTTGGGGGTTTTGTAACCATGGTGGCACCTGCGGGTGCCTGCACCCAGGGCTGAGATTGCAATGGGATGGGGACTTGGGGACACAGGCTGCTGCCAGCCTGCTGCCACACAGGGCTCTGCGCTGGGATCCTGATGTCTTCAACCCTGGTCCAGGAGGGGTGGCAGCACCTGAGACAGCTAAAATACGAGATCTGGTTACATCAAGGCAGTGCTAGCAGACGGGTTATCAGAGTACGGCCGCTGTTGCAGGTAGGGTTTAGGTATATACCTAAAGGTTTGTCTTCATTAACATGCCTTAATAACACATATTGCTCAAGATCTTTCCTTTGCTTCAGCAAGCTCCGGCTCATGTGGGCAGGGGATGAGCCCATGTCTGTGCTGGTGATGCTCTGTATTTCCCAGCTCTGCCAGTGTGTGAAATCCTTGCCAGGTCCTGCACACCCAGAGGGGTGAACAACCATGATTCCTCAGTTCTTGCTGCTTAGAGCTGGTGGGGACAGAAGCATATCGCCCAGCGCCGCTTTCATTTCTCATCACTCTCCTACAGCGTCTGATGGAATTATTGCAGCCCAGCACAGCTTGTACCTTCCTGAGGTCCCAAGCACCTCCCAGCCAGATAAATTAGTTTGTACAGACCCACCATTAAGGACACACCGTTCTGGAGATGGGCAGGGGTAAACCAAGACATGACCCACGTCAAGACGACACTTGTGCCTGTTTTTCATGATTTCTAGCATCAGCCCATTACTAGAAAACCCCGTCAGGGCAGGCTGGGAAGGATAAGACAACTGCTGAACAGGAAAAAACAACTTTCATTTTCTCTGCGAGCCTGCAGCTGTCAGCTGAACTGATGCATACCCTCTCCATAACAACAGCTGGAGCAGCCAAAAATGGCATACCAACAGCGGGCTGCTGGTAATGAACTGCGCAACTCCTGGACGTATCAGTTACAGCCAGCACCTCGCAGATGCCACTTCCGTTAAAAAATAAAAAATGGGGGGAAAACGACACAGATGGAAAAATTATTTGCCTGACACTGGAAATTCTTTTTGTTACACGAACCCTAACATATGTTACACTATAAAAGGCACACAGGCAAGAGAGAGAAGGAAAAAAAAAGAAAAGAGAAACTGGAGGAAGAAAAAAATTCTCCATGAACTTGCTTTTCACCTGTTGTCTCAGGACAGGGTGTCTGGGGAGCGAGGGGATGTCTGTGCCAGTGGGGGCAGGACGGGGCCAGCGCTTTGACTCTGAGGACCCAGTTCCCCAGACCCACTTACAAAAGGATGGAGGTTTCTTGTAAGCAAGTAGCTTTTTGTTTGCTGGTTTGTACAGCAACAAAATTATATGTTTTTCTGCAGAAAATTTAGCTCCAGCTCAATTTAAAAAAAAATAAAATAAAAATGGTAACAGGCTCCACTGCAAGCCAGATCTGTGCACACTGCTCATGCTAGTCCAAGGAAACCATCTGCTGGCTGGAGAAGTTGTTGGGAAGAGATGATGGAGCTGAACGAGCTGTAACAAAAATCCTGGCTGCAGCTGATGTGCAAAAGGCACATGTGGGCCAAGGTGCCTCACAGCTGCCCTTCCTGCACCCATCACCCTGTGCAGGTTTGGGTGGGATGGGGTGGGCTGAAGGCATGGCAGGAGCCCCAGCTCCGATGCACAGGGATCCACAGATCCACGGAGGGGTGACATCCCACACCCCCAGTGACGTGGTGTGCTCACAGGGACAAGCCATCATTAGAATGTCCCTTCCACTGGAGGGAACATCGTCCCCTTTCAGCGTTGTGAGGATATTGATCTGATTTGTCAACACTGTGCAGGAAATGTTCACAGTGAACAGTTCTCAGCAGATGCTTTCCAGGTCCAAAGTGCTTGCAAACACTGATTAGTTACAGTACTGCGGCTTATTAATCACTGCCGTTTCTCATTGCTGTAGCTCACGTCGAGATTTCAGTGCTTTGTCTGGTGCTTATTTCCAGCATAATCCACTTAATCAAAGCTGCTCCCTTCCAGCGCCCGGCTCATCCCCGAGCCTCCGACGGTGGCTGCTCCAGCAGCTCGCAGCGGGACTCGAGCTGCAGCCAGCACCTTTCACAGCCACAGCTATTGCGGAGAGCAAGTGGCCAGGCTGACACATGGAACACGTTGCCACCATGTGGGGACAGTGCCCGTGGTGGCAGCTGCTGGCTGGAGCTGGGGGAGAGGAAAAGAGCTGACCCAGGCAGAAGCAGTGGGCACTGCTTGCAGCTGGCTATGGAGCAGGCACGAGGAATAAACAGTGACTGTGAGAGGTTAAACGGTGGCACAGGGACAGAAGGAAGCTGCGCAGTCTCTACTCTTGGGGGCATTTGAAACTCATCTGGATGGAGCCCTGGCAGTGTAACTGGATCTGGGGGTTACACCTGTTTTGAGCAGGGGATGGGATTAGAGACTGATGTTGTTCTGTGCTTGTTTGACATAAGTCTTCTCTCTTCTACAACATTCCAGAAATCTTCTGAAAGCTGACTACCGTGTATCCAGGCCAATCAGCCACTAGGACCCATGTGACAGCCCTGTCGCAGGACAGACCTCGCTCCTTTCCTCTCTCACCTCTCTCTACATCATTAGCATCCTGACAGGAGCCTGACATTAATTACCCTCAAATTCTGGACTTTAAGCGTTCGCATTGCTGACTCAAGCTTTGGGTCTTCTCCCCAGGATTTGATGCTGCCCATTCGTCCCCCCACCCCAAAACACACTCCTTTCTCTGCACAGGAGAAGCTGCGCAGCCCCTGATTCCCAGGTGCCTGCTGCTTGTGCCAGGCGCTGCCAGATTGCCGGGGCTTTGGGCTGTTTTCTGCTCAGCAGGGGTGCAAAAAGGCAGTGGGCGGGAAGGAGTGGGTGCAGAGGTAACTTTTGCTTCGAACTTCAGCCTCCCCATTAGTGCGAGCTGGAAGCGTTTGCTGGTGGGAGAACATCCCTGGTGACAGGTCCTAAAATAATTGTGGAGGTGACATGAGTGAGCGACACTGATAATGAACACGAGTTGGTGGATCTGGCATAATTTCCTGCAGAGCTCTGCGGTCCCCAAGGATGCTTTTACGCCCCCACTGGGCCTAATTTAAGAGAAAGTTTGGGAGTTTGACTTCGCCCTGAATCTAGCCGGCTTGCTCGAACTTTTCCCATTGCTCTGGTAAAAGATAAACATTAACTCTTGGCTGATTTATATTGAGAGTTAGTGTCCAACTGTTTTTCAGCCCTCTGGGGAAACATAACTCTGCAGTGAATCACTCTCAGTGTCCCAAACAAACGTGTCAGTGTGGCTGGTAAGAGATGTGCCATGTCCTCACGCACCAGGGTGGCACTGGAGCGGGTGACCCCTTTTTGGGATGGGGATCGTGCTCAACAAGGTGCAAGGAACACATCACTTCTGATGGCTCGCCTTGCTCGTTGCTTTTTGGCAATTACAATAGAAATGTTGGGGAGGAATTCAACCTCAAAAAAAAAAAAAAAAAAAAAAAAACCTACTCATGGCCACAAGGCTGTATTTTATTTCTGTGAGAATTTTAAGAGGTGTTCGCAGCACAAATGAAAACCTCTCTGTATTTACCTGTGGATATATTCCAGCTCTGGAGGTTTAGATAAAGCCACTTAAGTGCTCTGGGAGGAGAGCAAAGCTTTGGAGAAGAGGCAGACCCCTTTTCTGGATAAATGGAGAAGGCCTTTGGGCTGCGATCGTGTGGGGTTTAGAGGTAGCACCGGACACTGGGCTGGGATGGACCTTACCTGGTTTTGGAATCTCCCTGCTCTCTGTGTTGCAAACAGTTGAGAATTTGGGACACAGACTCCAGCCCAGGAGTGAGGTGGCCACACTGGAGCCATCTGGGGAGCTCACGATCCAACGTGGCAATCTGTTGCTTTATCACACTCTGGACAGACATAAAATCCAGTTCCTTCTGTATGGCAGACATAAGCCTAATCCAGCAGTAGGCTGTGCCTGTTCTTACTGCTAGGTCTTTCTGTTGGCTTCCAGTCCTGCTTTTGTGCAACTGGGAACAGGTTTCCCATGACACAGAGCAGGAAACACTTCACATCTTGCTAAGGCAATCAGCTGGACCGTAAGTGACTATCCCTTTGCGTTTCTGCACAACTTTTATGTCCAGACAAGCACGCATACTTCCCTTTTGTGCTAATCCCAGCAAGGACACCCAGCCACCTCCCTCCTGAACGCGACATTACGTGTTGCAGTAAGCTAAAGTGAGAGGGAAATCCATGCTTCCTCTGACACCAGTCCTCTACCCAGCATGGAGACCGTGCTGCACAGAGAGGTTTTACACGTGTGCACGTGTCCCTTCACGCCTTCCCTTTGTGCCGGCTCAGACAACCGAGGCAGCTCCGTCAGGTCTCTGAGGGCAGGGTGGAGGGCAGGGTACCAGCCGATTCCTATTGCAGCACTGGCACGAGTTCCTGAGCTTCCCTCCACACACAGCCAGGGCAGGAGAGGTGTCCTGATAGCCTCCAGGACGGAGCTCTCTCGAATGTGACATGCTCCTCTGCCACCTGCTCAGCTTTCCATGGGCCCTAACAGAAATCAATGGCAGTCATTTCTTCTTCATATCCAAAGTGTTTCCATCACACAAATCACTGCCAAATTTAAATTTCTGTTGTGGTTCTGCATTTTACAAGCCCTCTCAGTGCATCAAAGCTGCTCAGCATTATTTTTCAAATAATTTGCAGCTCTTCCTTAAACTAATTAAATCCCTTACTAATCTTCCGACCCTTTTGTTTTCATCTAGGAACTGATTTTATGAAGAGAATTACAAGCTACCCCCTGCTTTTCTTTTATGTGTATTTCCTCTAAAAGCATCATAATTAGAGATACTCAGCTTTAACGCCTCCAGATTATTGCAAATGAACGATGCCTCCATAATGAATAACATAATAATCACGATATCAACCTTTATTATTTTTAGACAAACTGCAAAGCAAAGATCAGATGCTCCATTTACGGAAACCTCAGTGTAATGTATGAATGGTTTAGAATAGACTTCTTTGGTTTTAGACATGCACATCCCATATATTTCACAATATACCTACATCACACATAGTGTTATCAGAAAAAGTTCTGCCAAAGGCTATGTTCCTTTCTACATTTTTCACCTGACATATGTCAGTGCTTACTAGAATTCACACATCCCAGGAAATAATAGCTTTTGTTCATCCTTGTTTCTGACCAATGCAACAAATAAATTCGATTTTTTCTTCTTGTCTTACGGAATTCAGGAACAACCAGGAAAAGCATTCACTTGGTGCAGGCACCTCCGCGCGGGCACGGTGCCCCCGGATTGCAGGATGCTTTCCGGCGCTAGGCTGCAAGCCTAGGAAATATTGTAGATCTTTGTCCCCCTCTAGTGGCACATCTCAGAAAGACATTTCGGAGTCCAAACCCCTGCATCCACAGGGCTGACACCTTTCTCATCTCCAGCTTACAGCTCGGCCAGGACGAGCACCGCGGGAGTTGCCTGTCATCCACTGCAGCATGAAGCCAGAAGTCACCTGGAGTCTGCAAACAGGAGCTGTTAATGCGGACAAGGAGGATCAGCATCACCTGAATTAGCGGTGCTGAGAGGGGAACAGAGTGCTGCACAGCATGAGCCCCCCCTGCCTGGGAAAAGTGACCTGAGAGGCTCCACAGGAACAATTTGCCAAAGGAAAATTGTTCTGAAATTGATGGTTTTTTTTAATTATTATTTTTATTTTTTTCTCCCTGCACAGGAAGGTGTCTGAGCACACCTAATCCCTTAGTGCCCACGACATGGGTCTGGGGACAGAGGGCCATCAAGGGCAATGCAACATCCAGCTGGGCTGATTCTGCCAGTGTTGTCCTCTAAAGCAGTCCTGGCAAAAGAGGGAGGTGTTGAAATCTGGTGGGGATGGGAGAGAGGGAATAGCAAGGGAAAAAGTCTTGACATCAGTAAAATGTAAATTGGCTCTCTCTCACTCTCTCTTTTTTCTTTTTTTAAGTTTTTGCAACAACTTCTGTTAAGCTGACTCCAGGTTCCCCAAACATCTGTTTTGGTTTTCACTCCAGCAGCAGAACTGAAGAAAAGCCCATGGCTCCTCTTCTGCAGGTGGCAATCGCCCTTGTCCATGCTCCTGTGCATATGAGTGCCACCATGTGCTGTCACTGCATGCCAGCATCACCGAGTGCCAGTGTCACCGTGTGCTGCTGTCACCGTGTGTCTCCAGCTCTGCTTTCTCTTGGGGAGAGGTGGGGATGTGCCCTTGGTACCGTTCGGCTCAGCCCTGGGTCCTCAGTGCCAAACTGCAGGAACTTGACGCCAAATGTTCAGGACTTTTGGATTTTTATAGAACACACGAAACAAAATTTGTTTGACCCTGCCAGTCCTCCAGGTGACTGTGTAAAAGCTGTCTTCAGAGCTGCAGTGAGGAAAAATAAAATAAAATCCCTTTTCTTGGCTCCATGCTCTGTACCTGCCGAATACTTCATTAAAAAAAACAAGCCCTGGAGGTCCGGTCCGTGCTTCGGCCTGCGGTGCCGTACGGAATCCCAGCAGCGGCCTCTAGCTGTGCCGGCTGCGGCTCCTGCCCGCAGCGCTGTGAAGCTTCTGTGGCACTGGGACGGAAAGTGCCCACCACCCTGGAGAGGTAAAATGGAATTAGAGGGCGATTTCAGACCTCCAGGAACACATCCGGCTCGTACCGCTTTGCCCAAGAGCTTTTCTGCTTTTTGCTGAGCTTTCCAAGGTAACTTTACATTAACATTTAGGGAAGTTGTATGTTGGTATCGTTGGGATATTTTGTGATGTTTACAGCTATTTGCCAGCTACTATTACAATGGTAGGTGAAGTTCATCCCGAACACGTTTTGTTTTGTTTTATTTTTAATAAATTAAGACTCGGAACAAAATTTTATTTAACAAAAAAATGCTATCTAGTGATGATTTCTCCTGTTTCTCCATCATTTCTAGTGTTCCTCGCCTCCACCAGGCAGTCAGACAGCATCCCCGCTGCTGCGTGGTCCCGCTGGTGGCCGTTTCCTGCAATTACTGTGAAAGAGAAAACTGCATCCATGTGGCAAAAGGGGGAAAGCTCTGATACAGATAAGATTCAGTTGGAGTGTTTGGGGAAAATACCACCACAGCCCTACAAAGTGATTGTTGTCCTGTTTTGGAAGAGAGTTTATTGCACTTCATTACCAGCGTGCTGCACTTTGCACAGAAGCCTGGGGCAGGGAACAGATGAATACGCTGCAGAGCTGTGTGGCCTGGGAAAGCTGCATGTTTGTGGACTTTGAAGGTAACCCCTTCTCCCAGATGTGCACATCCATTTTTAACATTTCAGCAGCAAAGGAGAGGTGGGAATGCCACGTGGCTGGTCAGGCCCCATCTCCAGGGGCTGGCTGCAGAGTTATCATCTCAGCACTTTGCAGAGGACGCTGTAATGTCAGCGCAGTGCGGAATAAATCTCCATCACACCGTACCTCTGCCTGTGTCACCTTAGCCTTGCAGGAGGGAGGAGCACCGTCCTAGAGATCCGAGCTGAGGTCTCCTTTGTCCAGAGCCACCTTTGATTTCCACCTAATGAGACAAACCCCAGCAGTCCCATTGAATTGCCTTGAAGCACTGAGAAACAACCTTTAGGGATGGCAGTTGGTGCCAGATCTCTCAAAAGCTGTGCTAACAACTCCAGGAGATTATTTTGACTATTTCCCCTTTTTACTGCCAACCTCACCCCTCTTTCTTTGTGGAATTGTCTGGGAATTCATTATGGTCCTCTCTTTCTCAGCTTCAGCGAGAACTGAAATGATGATATATAATGGTGCTGAAGAAGACAGTGGCAAGAACAACACGAGATTTGGCAAAACAGTAAATCACACACATCCCTTTTGGAAATGAAAGCAAAGGGTTGCTCGAGGCTGAGTGTTTCCTGATGGGCTGGCAAGAACTTATCAGAGCTAGATGTCTCACAAAAAACCTCACTTAAGTCTGATGCAAGTCCTTCAATCAAGAGGGAAAAACTAGAAAGTTTTATAGCAATCTTTCCCCAGGTTCCTGGCTTTATAGAAACATTTAGATCTGGCTTTGGGGGCTGAAAGTTGGCCCTTTTTGCCCTGACAATGAATCCTCACCAAGTGAGACCCAGTGCCTACATCGTGATTCTTTTCCTTCTTCACATGGCCCTGCATTCTTGAGGAATTACTCTGCAAAAGGAGGGGAAAGGAAAATCCCCTAAGGAACCCCAATAGGCCCTTTGAGGAGGACCAGGGCTTGCTGGTGGCTGCAGAAAGGTCACCTTCGCTGTCCCCAGCGGGCAGATACCGATGGGTGGGATAGTGGGAGGGAAGCAGGTCTCTGCCCACTCTCCACTGCTCACTCGTAACAGGGAAAGCTGTCTGCAGTCTGCACCTCGCCACACAGGAGCCAGCTCCATTTTCCTCAGGTGAGCAATGATCTTGCGCTGACCTTCTAGCACACAAGCTGTTCCCACAGCACAGGAGCTCCATCTACTCCACAACGTCACTTCTGCACTGATCGTTGCGGCTGGTTTAGGAAACGTGCCCGTAAAAACCTTCTTCACCAGCTCTGGAGCCAGCCAGACTGAGTCCGCAGGGTCTCCCCCACTAAGAGCATTAAAAATATCAGAGGAGAAGATTAGGATCTGAGGATCTTTTACTTTGTCAGTTAAAGTGAGCAGGATTCGTGCTGCAATAGCCAGTCCCATTTCACGTCCCTGTTTCTCCCTCGGAGACAGTGAGGTCATGTAAAATTCAATATGTGGCAAAAGATACGAGAGTGTGGACGTGAATGCAGCTCGCTGGGGAATGAAACCCGTCGTGATGCGCTTGGAGCTGTGTGTCGGACGGTTCTGCCCTCCAGCACGTCTGTCTGGAGGCACATTAAGGGAGGGACACAATGCAGGCGGGGAGAACCTGCAGTCATTAGCTCCAGGCACATCCTGTTCTGCTGTCTGGCACTGGGCTCCTAATTAAATAATTGCAAGCCTTGTTTCCCCATCTGAAATAGTGTTCTCTTAATAAATGCAGCTCGCAGGAATTAATTCTGATTCAAGGCTTTTGCAAAGTTAAATATAGTCAGCCTTCATTATTGCATGGCATCGGAGGGGTGGCAGAGAAAACAACAGGCTTTACATGGTTTTAGCATGCAGTGTTTTTTCTACCCATCTGGAGGTAAGAACATAGCATGTACCTGCCAGAGAGAAGGCACTTTGCGCCACGTACCCCTGCTGCCGTGGGTGCAGTGGGGAGCCCAAGAGAGCACCATCGTTCTGGGAACGTGGCTTGGTAAAGTGCCATGGAGTACAGCGGAGATGCTGCAAGTTTTTCTGGATCCAGGTGCATGTTCTCCCTGAAATGCATGAGCAGGCAAGGGCTTTGCTTTTTTCTCTCTGTCCTTGGCCCAGCCCGGTTTCCCTTTGCATCCTTGCCATTTTAGGCAGATGCCTGTAAGCTAGAAGCTTTCCTGCTCGGTGCAAATCAATACAAAGTGCATGTGACTGTGCCCAAGATTCAGGATAAGGCTCAGATCAGATGATAAATGACGTGGACTGAATAAAACATTGCAGGCAACAACAGCGAACCCTGCGCTACCCATCTGCCTGCTGGAGCCATCTGCTTGCTGTTGTTACAAACGTAGATCGTAACCTCTTTGGGAAAAGAGCCTGCCTTGCCTAGACATCGGCAGCGTCTTTATCAGCGCAGTCTCCACTTGCTGCAGAGTGCAGAAAATAATGAGCGAGAAGACGGGCAGGTTTTATAGCCCAGGCATGGAGCTGGAAGGCAGAAGATCAAAGTTCATTTCCCCGCTGGATGTCAACCAAATAATATCATCTGTCTGCAAAATAATGTTAATTCTATTCCTGTAACTCACAGGATAAAGGATAAATTCATTAATATACATGATACATGCCAGAGATAATGCAGACACTTGGAAGACAAGGACAAAAACATCAGAGAAGCTGAGCAAGGTCTCCTGAACCTCATCTGCATCTCCGAAATCCCTCTTGTCAAGGTCATCGGGGTGCAGGTCACCCACATCAAGTCTGCTCTAAATAAGTCAGAGCATCTTCACAGTCTGCACAGGCACGTCCCCTGGTTAAGGCAGGGAGGAGCAGAGCAGCTGCCCGCTGCTTATTCCAGTCCAGCTCCTTCTGTTTGTGCATGATCCACCATGGCATCAGCAGTGTCCCTCTGACCAATCCCCACTCCCTTTACAGGGCCTGTCCCCCTGCACCACCTTGTAGGTGAATTTCCTCCCAGGAAATTCAGCTTTCTTAACCTCCACCCAGCTAGAAACACAGAAGGGTTTCCAGGGGTTGGAATCCATGCCTAGGTTTTACGAGCAACTGCTGCCACCCGTGGGTAATTTACTACAAGCTGCATTTTAATTTCATGCTGGTAGAAAAAATACAGACAATCCTGGACAGAGAAGAAAAGTACTGACCAATTAAAAAAAGAATGCACTGAGTGAAATGCAGAACTGGTGTCAGAAGAGCTCGCTCCATCCCAACAGCAGCCCAGTTTTTAAATACGCAGCTGAAGCTTTAACATCAGGGCAGAGTGGTAAGGTGTTCTGGGAGAATGACACGAGACTGTGTCCTGCCACATGCTCCTGTGAGTTGGGAAGAGAAAGATTGCAGCATCCTGCATCCCTGGCCAATGAAGATGGCAAAAATCACGGCAAGGATGAACGAGTATCGTTCTTGCTGCAACGGAGCCTCCCCCTTCCTGTAGGGCTGTGCTGGAGGTTGAGCCAATCTGTTCTGTGCACAACCAGGCTGGCTTTGCTGCCTTCACTGTGGCCACTCTCCAGAGTGATTAATATGAGTGATCCTAATTTCAGGCAAAGCAGGTATCAGGGCTCTGGGAACTCAGACATAGAAGGTGCCAATAAGAGAGTAAGCCTCACCTCGTGCTATCCTGACTCATAAAAATGAGAAAAATAACAGTACAAAGCTGTATTTTGAGGATATTGGGTGAAAGACACTGCCATAAACACTAACATTTGTAATGGAGATGGATGGAGCAGGTGCTGATCTTTAGAGATGAGTTGATTGTATTCAGTAATTAGGGAAAATGAGACATAGATTATAGGGCATGACATTTTAACACCACTCCACTGAAATAAAATGCTGCCTTTAAGATGTTTTTTTTTAGCCACAAACCAACCATTTGAGCTCAGGGATGAGCGTGTTACTGCGGTGCTGCAGAAATCCTCCTTCATCAGCCTGGAGCCCAGGGAATTCCCTCTGAAGCACAAGAACAGCTGGGAAAAGGTAAATGATAGTGTGTTAATGGCACTCACAGGGTGTTTTGCAGGCTAGGCCAGCACATAGGACACCTGGCTACAAAATGTACATGCCAAAATCTACCCTGTAATATTTCTGATGCAATATGCTGTTTCTCTCAGGTACTTAAGTGGTCCTCTTTGCTGCGAACACTTCACACCATCGGTAAAGGCCGTCCTTGGCAGTGTACAAGAGGATGATCCTCCTGCACACTCAAGGTCAAAATGAAGCCACAGACTGTCCATGAAAATTGGCCACAGCCAGTGTCACTGCAGTGAGAGAAGGGCAACCGTGTGATGCCCTCAGCAGATAGAACATCGTAACAGGCATGCTACAGCTGCAGTGCAAACTCCTGGGGTCTCCATCCATTTTCACCTCTTGGGGAAATGCTAATGGCCCAGGTTTGCCAGTTTCTGTGTGCTGTTGAAGAGCTCCATGCCATTACACTGATTCCATCGAGCAGGCTGGGGTGCTGTCTGCTCGTCTGGAGCACTCTGAAGTAAGGGAGGCAAGCATTAGCAAACGACTGGAGGAAACTTTGATGGGAAAGATCAAACAGGTCCATCACACCTACACTTTGTATGCACCAAAAAATATTAATATAAATCCTTCTGTCATTTCCTATATCTGTGATGAATGAGTACAGCACAAACCTCTTTTTTAATCCTGTTTACCCTCCCATTGCCTCTGTGCTGTTGGGCAGTGCTGCTGTGTAGAGGTGAATGAGGCACAGGGAGGTGAAGGAGTTTTTGCAGGGTGAACAAGACCATGCCCACAGGACGTGTGTCACACGGGGCTGCAGGTAGGAGTCTGACCAGCACAGCGGCCTCATTTCTGCACCAGAAACAGGGCCTCCTAGCTGTGCACAAAGCTCTGTGCAGCAGTATCAGTGTGTAGCTAACTGGAGAGATGCCCTCTATAGAGGAAATTATTTGTCCAGTTAGGGCATCTGGACTTGAACAGCCCACCAGGGATGTGGATTTCCTCCTCTGTCTGCCCACTGAGTCCTCCCACACAGAAATAAAGCTTACTGAATAGAAGAGAAGAAGGAGGAAACCCTGCACAGCGCATGGCTCCACAGGAAGGACAGCATCCCCGTTACACAGGGGCATTGGGATCTGATCTGCAGCAGGTTCCAGCTTGTGAGAAACCCTTCATCTGCAGTCACAGCTTTCAGCTGCTGCTTTTTGCAACCTCGCAGAATTTCTGGACACATCTCATTACTACATGCAACTCTGTCTAACAAGAAAGTCAGTGCTCAGGTCCAGTGCCCTGGGTGTCATTTGCACATCTCTGTCTTGCAGCCAGCCCTCTCCAGGGGCAGGATCCGTACGTCCTTCTGTACGTCCTTCCACAGTGCTGGCTCGGAGTGCGTGCTACGCTCTCTGCATTGCAAACCGTTCTGCATTAATCACTGAACGCAAACACCTCCCCAAGAGAGCGAAAGGCTTGGGCAGATTCCTGTTGACTCCTCGTTACCGTACGTCTGCTTTGTTCTCACTCGGAGGAGCAAAATGTCAAGGCAAGTTTAAATGTCAGCCTCACGTGAAGCTTGTCAGTGCTGGCTTAGTTCCCCCGTGAAGCAAAGATCACCTGCTGCAGGGCTAGATGTCAGCAGAGCAGGATGCCCTTTCAGGTGCATGCAGAATGCAGGAGCTTTGCAAGACCCAGGGACTACCACACTCCTTCCCTGTCCTGAGACTTCTGAGATCCCAGGGTTTTACCAAACCTGTGTGCGGGGCTTAGTGCACTGTGGGCCAGACGCTTCTGAGCCTGCCTGCTTTAGCTCGTGTTGGAAATGAAGGAGGATACTCAGGTGCTTTGAAGCAAGCGGAAGGGCGTCCAAATCTGGGTGTCTGTGAATAAAAGGCTATTTATAATGTGTCTTTTTGAATCACACTCTTTTGTTCTAAGCAAGAATGAAGCCTGAACATGTTGGTAAAATTTTCCCTGGAGAGAAAGTTTGCGTACTGCTCAGGAACAGTACAAGTGTGACAAACCTGTCTCTGTGTTCTTTCTTGCTAGCAAGCTGTCTCCCCTCTCCTAATCTGAAGTGGCATCTTGGAGGAAAGCAAAATCAGCAGCCGACATCAGAGTTTAAGCGGTCTCATCAAAGTGATAAAGGCTGTGCTCTGCGGCAGCCCAGCAGCTGGAGGAGGACAGGAGGCTGGGGGGGAGGAAATGGAAGCAGGGCCTGAATCTGCACAGCTGCCTGCTGGGCTTCTGCTTTGCTCTCGACTTGCAGAGCTCAAGGTGGGCTTCAAAATCCCTAGGGAAGGGGGTGCAGGTTTTACTCTGCTCCAGGATGCCGTGGGGTATGTTCCATGGGGAGGGTGATGGGCCAAGGGATGCAGCTGAGATCCATGGGGCCGTGTACATACTAGGGAAGGAAGGCAGCCAGGGGTTTGGTTGCTCATTCAAGATGGGCTGCTCTCTCAAGCAGTGAGAAGCATGAACACAGCCATGCACCATGCTGCTGCCTTCCCTTTGCTTCCCTCCTACCTAGGCAAAAAAAAAAAAAAAAAAAANAAGTCCAATTTTATTCCAGGCTTGCTTGAATACAGATCTCTTACTATGCGTCTGACTCAAAAATGGAAAGTTAAATAAGGTGAAACTCAAGCAAATCAAACAAAACATTTTCTTTGAATGGTGAAATGTGAGGCAGCAGCGACCCTTGCTGTGACTGTATTATCAGGTTGCAGTGAACATCTGCTGCTGACAGGTAGAGGGACAGTGATATTCCACATGTGGAAAAAAGGGAGAATTAAATAAACACATTTGCTTGGGAATACATGAAACCTAATCTAGGATGATGTGGGCTACATTTATCTAATGGAGAATGAATAAAAATTTAGTGGCAAAAATCTGTGAAGGTGGTAAACACATTGTTCCCTATTATATCTGTTTTCTTTGTAAGACCTTTTAACTGAAGGGGAAAAAATCATAATGCTGTTGAATGCAAGGTACGGAGTCTGTTGTTTGCAGTGGAGCCTAAGGGATTTGGGTTGCTTGATCCCTTAATTCCTGTGGAAATCCCAGCTAATGTAGCCAGCTTACCATGCCGCCTTATCTTGGAGAAGGATTTTAAAGCATAAAATAAATGCCAATACTTCAAGACCAAAGGAAACAAGCAGCAAAACCTGGTGGAGCAAAGAAGGACTGGCTAACCAGGCAGGCAGGCAATGTTTGCCTTGTCCTCTCTTCCTTGCAGTACAGACCCACTGCGACAAGGGAATCTTGATTGTGCTTTACTGCAAGATCAACAATGTCTGTAAATGGTTTCTCAGGTGAAAATCTTCCCAAAGGAGCACGGTCAGAGGTATCTGTGCTACTAACAAAACTCAACAAATTCTTTTAAAATGTCCCTAAATGTAGCCAAGCACTGAAGTCAACAGAGCTCATGTTCTTGCTTAATCGCAGGATTTATAGCCTGAACCTCATCCACATTTACTCCGTTTCCATGCTGTTTCCAGCCCAACCAGTAGTTGGTGGTATTTGACCTCTCTTCTGAGCCCACTCTTTTCCTCCTTGAAAATTCAGGGCTGTCACAAAGATTTCTTGCAGTCCTGTCACAGAAAATATTTGTGACTTTCTCTTTGGCACATACTGTGTTTTGCAGAGATATAGAGGCTATTTATTATTATTATTGCTTGGTCCTTAGAACTGACACACTGTTACTGTTCACCGAGAGATTTCTTGGACATCACTGGCATAGCTCTCCTCCATAGGTCTGAGAATCTTTCATAAACCTCAGTGATTTTTCCTGGATGATTTCTGTGGTTTGAACCAATTGTCTATTGAAACTATTTCCATGGCTCAGCTCTGGACCGCTTCCTCATGGCAAACCCTAAGCCACGTTTGGTTAATCACTGATTTAAATTAAGGATCAATTTATAGGAACAGTTCCTTGGAATTGGATATCAACTCTCAGTGATTCAATCCCAGTGCCAGCTCGATCAGGCCCCTGAATAGCCAGTAGAAATGCTGTGTGAGTGGATTTCTTGCCTGCTTCATCACATTCATTGGGCCAGAAGGCTTTTAGCACAACTCCAAGCACATGCGGGAGTAACACCATCAGGGTGGGGAGTGGATGGGTCCTCTCCTCCCTTGAATCTCCAGGCAGCATAAGACATTACTTCCGTGAGTAAATCACCATTAACAACAGAAAGAATTGCAGATCTGCCCCCTGCTTTCTCCTAAATGAACAACTGGCTTTTTATTTATGCCTCTCCTCTATGAAGATTATTATCAAGGGACAATAATTTGTCAGGCATTGGGGCTGCCATGGAACAGCCCAGTTACGGTCCTCATGATAGCATTTGGCTCAAACACCAGACGAACCCTCTCGGTGACGAGGACTCTCTGCTGCCTTCACTGAGGGACTGCAGTGGGAACCTGCCTGAGATGGAGAGGGCACGGTGCATCCGTATAGTGACACTGATGCATGTCATACACCAGGAAACAATTTTTAATAAACCTGCATGGTGCTTCTTTGAATGTCAAGTGACAGTTGAAGCAGAGAATGCTAATCCAAGGATTTACACACTGCTGTGAAGAGGCCAAATTGCAGAGCTTGGATTTACATAGTAAATGTTGCCTATGCTTTCACCTGTCAGTGAACCACCATGATTTTTATCCCTTTTTGCTAGGTCTGATGTGTGCTGGGATTCTGATTTAGAAAAGGTAACCTGAATGAAATGCTGGTTTGCTTTGACCAGGACCATAATCTGGCTGGCTGCTTACTTGCAGCTCAATTATTCCACTCTTTAAAGCAGAGTAATTAGCCTGCTGTGAAAGTTGTGGCAAATGGGAAAGCTGCAAAGACTTTAAAATTCTGTATCTTGATCAAGAAAAGAGGTAAACACCAGCACAGAGACAGCTGAGAGCTCTTTAACCTGCTTGAAATCAGAGCCAGAGCAGGCAGCTCCATGCTTCCTTCATGGTTTCATTCCCTATCAGGAAGGGATCAAAGTAAAGGTAAGTGGGGACTGAATTTTTATGGAGGATTATTAGATGTTTGCAAAGTATGCTGCATCACCAATATACATAGCAGTCCCTCAGACCACTGAAACAAACCAGGGTGTTTTACTTAAGGATGTTAGAAATACTTCCTGAACCACACTTTCCATTGCCAAAGTGCCTGTTTGGCCATGAGGTGACCAAAATTTGTGCAATAAACTCTTCAGCTATAAACAGTGGCACTTCTCAGTGCCGTCCCACCTGGCAGTTGAACAGCGCCTGCAGAGTTTATGAATGACAAGTGGATCTGGTTCCAGCAACTCTTGGACTTGTTTTTTAACCTACATCAAACCCACAGACAGAGAGGGGATCCACATTGATTGAGCCAATTACTCCTTAGAAAGTTGCACAAAACAGAAGCAAGAAGGAATGGAAGGAGGGCTAGAGGGTTCAGCTTTCATTAGATTTCAGAAAACACACAGGGGAAAGACATTGTAACATGAGCTCAAGTTTTCCAGCTTCTCACAGATCAACTTGTCTAAATACATCTAGATATTGTATAGACAATTATATATAAGGATAAGGACATACCCATGAACAGCAATCCCTCTACATTCCATATATGAGTTCTGTAAGGCTAGAACCACTCAGTGTAATAAATAGATAGCTATAAAAACAATGGGTATGTAAAAGTAGAATATAGCAATCCACATCCAAAAACACAAGCACTTTCAAATTTTGGTCTCCAATCTGCTTAGGGGAATAACTGAACTGAGACTACATCTGTTATTTAATTCAAGCATTGTGCTGCTGTCAAAGGAAACTGTGCTGGCAAGCTGAATTTCAGCCTGCCAAGATCCTTTTGTAAAAACACAATTCAGAGCTTAAGAGTAGGGAGGAGAAAAAAAAAAAATCCAGGAAATAAAGACATAATAGCACAATCTCTGTGGGCAGGAAAAGCACAGAAATAGAGTGTTCTCCTGGATTCACTTATCTTTCTGTTTTCCCTCTGCTGCAACTGAGGGCCTGAGAAGCTCACACACCCCAGGCCAGGAGAAGGTGCAGATCACTCCACTCGCCTCCACTTCGTGCTGTCTCAGAAGCCTTTGATATCTAATAGTATTAATCCCTACTCTTGCATACCCAGACTGGAGGTTAAGACCAGCAAATGGGTAACTTAAAGAAATGTGTAAGCCTATTACACGTAATCCTCGATGAGGGTATTACTGGAGTAGAATCTGAGCAGAGGGACCTCATGGTCCGACTCTAAATAGCTGATTTCCTTCAGTGTGAAGAATGACTCAGTACTATGATTCAGGCTTAATATACTACAGATCGGGTTCACTCTGGCTAGACTTTCTGTTCTTGCACTCTTGGGACCCTCAAATTTTCTCTCCTGTTAGGGAGAATTTATTTTGTCATGAGCTCCACCTCTTTCAATGACATTTGCTTTGCAAGGCTGGAAACCCCTCCAAGGAGGGCAGGAATACTTTTAAATCTGTTTTTGGATCCTTAATGGATGAGACTTCATGAATTTTGGCAGCAATTCTGAGTTTTTAACCTGTTCAGGTTTTTAAAGAATGTTCTGAATGAGCCACTAATTTTCCTGTCAAACGTGAGACTAGATAATGAGCTATTCTGGCCAGACTAGTCTGAATTTTATGCCAAAAAGGACCATGATATTTTCAGAGACTGCTACCAAGAAAAGAGTAAATAGAATAGGTTTACCTATTGATTAATTTTCCTCTTTCAAACGGATCTTTTTGTATTTTTTCAATGGAATTGCATTATCACAGCGTCTATTTTGACTGTCGTACTCATATTGATTACAAACCTTTCACACTCACCAGCATCAATTTTAATAAAATTACAAAATCATTAGAGGATGACTTCATGAAGTTAGAGGCATCAGACCATCCCAGAATGAATAGTGATGAAAACAATAGAAATGGAGGAAGTTAACAACTTTGTGAAGATCTATTTTGGATCATTATTGTACAATAGAAGAAACTATGTAGTAGCTTGATCCTAAAATATTTTCCAGCAAAATCCATGATATTGTCAGCTTTTCTGTTTAATTGTTGACTAGATTAAAATGATGATGAAGAAAGTTCTATTTGTTAGATATGTTAATTCTTTCACATAAATTTCAGAAGAAAATTCAGTTAAAAATCTTACATCAAAGCATCATTCCGAGAAATAATTTTGTTATGAAGAAACAAAGTCATTAGTACAAGTATCGGGCTATGTTTCCTCAAAGTCTATGCACGTACACACAGTTATTTTCATTCTGTTTGAAATTCACCTTGTGTAGACAATTGGTAAGATGTAAAACACACCAAATCTCTGTGGATCAAAGTTATTTCTGCACAAAGGGCTACAGGACAATCTGCAGACCATTTAAATCCCTCAGTCCTGTTTTGACAGCATAATGGCCTTGAATGACTGCATTGGTGGAACAGTCCTTCTGCATGACACTAAATTTCTCACTATTATTTAGTTCAAACTCTTCCTGATTACGGTAAAGATGTTGCTGAGTAGGTCTTTGCATTTAGCATAAAAGTAATGTGATGCATTTTGCTGTTGGAGACAATGGTGAATGAATTCTCAAAGCCTTTTTTTTTTTTTTTTTTTACTTTTAAGATATCTGTGATTAACAGCAGCAAATTTCAGACCAAATTATACTCAAAGAAATGTCTGCACTATGTTTTCATGAAAGACTATGCACATAACTATTGGATTTGCCAGTTGTGGAACGGCATAGAATTTTCCTTGCAAACAAGGGCGACTGTCAATCCTGGCTCCCCAAGGTGTTGAGAAGTTTAGTGTATTTTAATGGAATATGTATGTCTAACTGTTGATCTAGATGGATGGAGTTCCTTTGTGTCCTATTTTCTGGAAGTTCTGCACCAAAAATCTTTTTACGGTAACCACCTGAACATGCACAAATCTGTATCAGGAATACTAAGTTTTAACAAGGTTTCCCATGGTACGAATTCCAAGAGTAAAGAATGGGAACTTTGTATACATTGAAGGCCCTCGTTTAAAACACTCCGCAGCCTATGACACCAAAACCAAGGCCGTTTAAGTGGCTGATGTCCTCTGTGCACAGGCTGATATATGAGACCGTGGCTTTGTGTCAACCCCCAGGGCAAGCGCAAACAGCCCTCAGGAACTTGCAATCAGAACCCTACTCCTGTATGGCTAAATAAGATTGGATGGGGCATCCTGGTTAAACTGGACTTGATGGAAGACATTAAATAACATTCAGAGTGAAAAGATCATCTTTGTTCAGGTATACTTCCCCTGTGTCAGACAGTTGCTCATCTTGAATGATGCTTAGTTTTATGCACATTTTTATGACTGTACTAATATCAGCCCCTCAGCACTGCCTGTATTCAGCTCTGGCATCATTAGAGACAAAAAGAAAATAAGCATCAGAGGGAAGTCCCATAATAATACATCTGCTAAGTGACTACAATCTTGTTGCTGCTAAGAATGGTTAATTTACTATTGCCCCTTGGGCACTGCGCAAATGGTAACAAATTTGAAACAGAAACTACAGCATCATTTGCTGTTCTTATCACAAGCCAGAAAACCTAAATTGCCCCAGGCCACAAAATTAATTAAAAATTCCAGTGAGGAAAAACATTTATCACAGAG
This sequence comes from Alectura lathami, assembly GCA_013399715.1. Taxonomy (NCBI): domain Eukaryota; kingdom Metazoa; phylum Chordata; class Aves; order Galliformes; family Megapodiidae; genus Alectura; species Alectura lathami. Next base: position 65,511 of record VXAV01008919.1, on the reverse strand, counting down.
TGTTTTCATAAACTCCTGTTGTTCTCACTCAAAGATGCCCACACACTTGTTTACAATAATCTGGGTGACTATGCTAGCTTGAAATAGCACTAGGCTTTCCAGCTGAGGCTGAGAGATTTGAGTTTAGCAAACTGCTCAAGTGAGAGCTTAAGGCTTGGGATTATTTCTTCCTCAGTGAGGCAGACACTGCAATTTTCAGAAGACCTCACAGACCTGGATGTTCAAGTGCTCTGAGAGTCTTTGCTAAACTCAATGTGGCATGCACAAGGAACTTTAGCAAGTATAAATTTCACTTTACTAAGGCTTTTAGGTACATTCAGACATAATTGCCGGAGCACTGGAAAAGGTTGTCCACAGAGGTTGTGGAGTCTCCTTCTCTGGAGATTTTCAAGACCTGCCTGGACAACTTCCTGTGCGACCTGCTGTAGGAATCTGTTTTGCAGGGGGGTTGGACTAGATAATCTCCTGAGGTTCCTTCCAACACCTGTGATTCTGTGATAATTTCTACCGAAGGAAACTATAGAGAAATGCTAAGCACAAGGATTTCCCAGAGTCTGGGAGGGTCACCCGGACGGTATCTTCAGAAGACTGAGGGTTTCCATTGTTATGGTTTTAAGAAGCAGATTATGAAATCTGTGAGAGGGCTCCTGAAGAAACCCTCAGGGTATCAGGTCCATCAGCTCCCACCTTGGAAAATTTGGTGAGATTACTTATGGCTTTTGATAGTCAGGCCACAACGACACCCTACACCAATATGCCAAGTCCAGCACCATGGAGAGCGGACGAGCCGCCCGGCAGCCCAATTCCCACGTCACAGAGCCGAGCGCAACCCTCTCCAACTTCCCAGTGATTGCTGTGGGTCATGGACCACCTCTACGGTAGCCGATACAAAATAGAATTTGGCTTGTGAATATTTAATTCATCAATATGTAGAGGAGTAGATGAGGTTATTGCTTTAAAAATCCTATGGTCAGAGAAGCTGGGAGGTGAGTGAGCAAAAATTGCTCTTTGCTAAGATCCTTTGCCCAGGATTTGCCATCAAGTTACTGCTTGATGGCAAAGCAGCTGCTGCAGTGCTTCCACCAGCAGCAGGGCTTCCTCGGGGCTGTCTTTGGGCTCAGGAGCACTTGTCTGTGCTGGGAAACAGCCCTGGGGGTGTTCATTCATTCTGTTCAAGCTTTCAGGAGGGAAGGTGTCATGACTTTTTGTTGTTGTTGTTTTACTTTTGGCAAAATCATAGAATCATAGAATGCCTTGGGTTAGAAGGGACCTCAAAGATCATCTAGTTCCAACCCCCCTGCTGTGGACAGGGCTGCCAACCACTAGCTCACTAGATCAAACTGCCCAGGAGCCCATCCAGCCTGGCCTTGAACACAGCCAGGGGAACAAAACCAGGTTGTTATTTTGCTCTTCAAGTTTCGTCTTGAGTTCAGCTTATTTTCAGTGAAAAATATTTTTTCTTCCAAAGTTTATTTGACCCTAAAGCATACATGTATGATATACTTAGGTCACTATGTTTCAAAACCTGAAAGAATAGTCAGAAGTGTTGAAATGTTACTAATTTTCTCCTCTAAACTCCAACACACACACAGATAAAGGTAGTGACATATAATTATGATGTTGAATAAGAAGTTAAAGCTCAGGCCTTCCATAAATATTTGCTTTCTTGTTCTTAGTATAATAATATTTTTAGCTTAGAGCATAAACACACTAAACTCATCCTGGTAGGTGGATATTGATGAGAAAAGAAATGCAACAAAAGCAAGCCTGAAGCCAGCTCTGATGACTCAGTCAGTTGCTTTGCTGTAACTAGATGAGAAAGAATAACAGATCCTGGACCTGCGTACTCACAAGAGAGTAGATGAGACGTGTGGGAGACAAACCACCTCCTTCCACGATGGTCAGAAGAAACAAGACTTGATTCCCTCTTGACACATTCACGTTAATGAGTTTCTTCATACCTTTATATTAAAAAAGACTCACAGTGAAGTTTACACACCCTGTTCTCTGACCTCTGAGCATCACTAGGGATAGACAGACAGATTGTCTCTGTCTCCACAAAAAGAGGTGTGGAGTGTCAGTGCAAGCTGAATGCAAGTTGTAACCCTGCAAGAGAAGGTGGTTTATGACAGATAGCTGGCTGGAGGGAAGGCCAGCCCAGCTCAGCTGGGATCATTTAAACAAGACCACAACCCCTTTCCCATTAAGCTCACGGTCTTTAATTGGCCAAACCACCAGCTGTTTTAAGCCAGGTGGCTTTAGTCACTGCCTGCAGCCCCTAATTCCCATGGTTAGTAGCGTCAAGAGTACCTTCACCTTTCAGCAGCTGCTGCAGGGGAAAGGTTTTCTTGGCAACATCAGTTTGTGGATTCCCATGCTGTATTCAGAAGCTCCTCTTTGAAAATACTAAATGAAAGCTATTATCACTTGAAAGTGAAATGGTCTTGTGGAATGGTTTCCCTTCCACAGAGCAGGACTGCAAATGATTTCTGTACTTCCTGTTTTTATCTCCAGCAGTAGCAAATGCTGCTGGCTGCAGATATCTTAAATTTGCAGAGCCACTTGCAATATATCTGTTGAATGTTTTTGCCTTACAAAGAAAACAATACCCTGGCTCTTATCAATATCACTCAGGCATTCGTTTATGCAAACAAGAACAGGAGATGTATGTGTATATCCAAGGGCATAAGGACCCAGAGCATTAGGATTTTTGAATCATAGCACTATCAGCATCCACTGGCCTTTCTCTAACTACCCCCTATGAGCTCCTGTGTGACTTTTCTCAGAATGTTAAGATTGCATCTCAAACGTACTTGGGAAAGACAGATCTGCTGGAAGAAGTAAAACAGAAGCAAAAAGGTCATCTGCTTGTTTAGGGAGTCTGAGTCCCAAGAGCACAATGAGGAATATCGCAAATATTCTGAAATCCCTGATAAGACGGTGACCACTTACCCCATTCTTGTAAGCAGTGGATTTCTGGGATGCATGCACTCAGCTGTTCCTGAAGTCTGTTTTAGAGGAGAAAGGGGGAAATAAATAAGGATGGAATTCTGCAACCAAAACTATGTTTATATACTACAAAAAGTGCTTCAATGCTTTGTTTTGTTTTTTCCACTCCAGGGAAGTATTTCTTTGACCTACGTTTTGTAGTTACTTGTGAGAATAAGATATAAAAATTTAAAAATAGAATAAGTGTTGCAGCATTTTTCCTAACCAAGTGCAAAAAACACAGTTCAGCCTATGGAAAGTTGCTGAGTGTGCTGTGTTCGTCTAGCAAATTCAAGAATTTACCCTTGTGTGAATGAGTTTTGGCTGGGTTTAAGAACTTCTGCACGGCTTAGGAAACAAAAAATCTGTGTTCATGCCCTAATTGGATGGAGTATATCTCATCCTCACTTCAGTTGTGGTAGCAGAATGAGACATATTGTTCTTGAGTCAGCTGCCACACACTCAAGTAACATCACTCAATCACAAGGTTTCTTGGCTTCACTAGCTCTTACCAAGAAACATCCTGCACAGTCTGATGCATGTGTTCCTGAAGAAACAGACAGGATAGGCACAGTCCTTTCATTGCTTTCTTTGAAATAAAACTTTTGTAAACTTTCTTATGACTCATTGGACAAAACAATGTCCTTATCCAAAAATTTGTTCTTCTGTACAGGACAGGGCTCCCTGTACTTAGCTGGTCGTCTCGCACTTCTTTTGAAAAATTGTCTCAGAAAAGCGAATGGACTTGCAGAAGACATCTCTGCATTAACCAACTTAATTCAGCGTGTGTTAGCCAGGCGGAGTCATACGACACAATTTCTGAAAAACATTCCCCGGATCTGCACGTAACAGCCTTGTTAAATTTAGTCCAAGTCTTCTTAATGATGGTGGCAAAAATGCGTACTGGGGGCCAAGGTAGGGCTCTGTCATTCTTGCTCTGACCCTTGAGGGAGAGAAGTTCCATTCTGCAGCTGCAGTGGTTTAGTTGTGGGGAGGTGAGGGTGAAGAGCAGCAGAGGTGCCTATGGTTGCAGGGCTGCTACAGGGTACGGGGACCTGGTGGTCTCCGCTGGTGGCTTTTCAGTGTCTCTTGGTGTGGAAGTGACCGAGAGAGATTGAGGAGGTGATGTGATGTTGTAAGGGCAAGATTGATTTCTTTCTCCTCTTTCTTCCCAAACACCACACTTGCCCAGCCAACTTGCGTACAATTTGGAGGCTGCACTGATGTCTTCCCTCTGTCATTTATATTTATTCTAATTCTAGACATTCTTTGTCGCTCTTGTTTTTGAAACTCCCATCTGTCTCTCTCTTGGATTCTCATCAGCCAGCTCATATCTCTCTTTCAATACAATACTGAGACTATACACATTATTCCAGATAAGTTTCCTCAATTTTACAGGCTATATCCTCATGTCATATTTTTATATGTAGGCTTTATGTGATACTTTTACACTGAGATGAAGTTTGCTTTTTCCTTAACAACGTAGTGCTGCTGACTTGCAATTCTCTATTCTTCAGGGAAACTCCTCAGTAAAACACCACAAAATCATAGTATTCTGTGGGAGAATATAACTTAGTTTATCCCTTTGCCAGTAAGGACTAAATTAAGTTGATTTCAAATTGAAGAAAGTGCACACAAATAACTCAACTGACATGCAGCAATCTGATTTACCTGTGATTCAGTGTTAGAGCCTTAGAAATCCTTTTCTGAAAGCAAGTCAAGTGCATGCTACTAAAAGTTTTGCTTAAGAGCCAATGGGCTGTGTTTAAGGATATGGGTTGGAACATTTCCCAAGCCTTATTGAACTCAAAAAGTAAATCCATTGTTATATATATATGTATATATTTACTTCTAACCCATTCTGTATTGCACAGTGTTTACCAAATATGCAGTGCTACACTGGGCTGGGGCTGACTGCATGGCAGAGAGAGGGTTTTTGCTGGGAGTGGACTTCCTGCCATTTTCCTATTCAGATCCTGACATATCCCACCATGGAGATATTTTCAGGCAGAGCTTTCCTGACATACTCCTTCCATCGCCTTTATTAATATCCTCCTCTTGCCCTAGGTTTCATGATGGCCTTGAGACAAGGAAGCTTCTTCATGTACACGATTAGCACTTGCCACGGATCAGTAAGTCCGTGCAGAATTGCTCACTCATATCAGAACAAGATCGATGTTCAGAATGACAGGCCTCAAGCAGAGCCTGTTCAGAGCTGCCTCCTGCCTGAACAATTAAAAACTGCACTACACATGAGACAAGAAAAGCAGAGAACACAAGAGCAAGTCAAGCGTTTCCTAGGAGGATGTCTACTCGCTTTCTGCTAGAAGGTCTTCTGTTGCCATCTCAAGTGTTTTATTCCTGAGGCTGATAGATAACCTAGCAGATGTTGCACAAAAATAGAGGAGTTTAGGACATTTTGATTTGGGGGTTTATCTTTTCAACCTGCATAATTTATGAAGAGAAACTGGCTGGTAGTTCTAAGAATGGGAGCTGTGCTGTTGGCCACCACCAAAGGTCTGGTGCACTGGGTGTTGATTGTTCTCATTTTGCTCCTTTGCCTGTTTGGAGCTGGTGCATCTAGCTCACAACACGTCTAAATTGCCTCCCGGACCAGCATTAACAACATCAGGTGCAAACTTTAGTCACCTAGAGTGTGTCCTTCTTTTTATCTCATTCCTCATTCAGCCAAATCGAGGCAAACCACGCTGGGAGAAGCAATCTTTCATCAGAACAACTGACGTGGTTGGCAGGGGGAGCGGAAAACATTCAGGTGTGGAGACCTCCCACAGAGCAAAACTGCTCAGGGCTCTGCCTGTGTTTCCTGGCAAATCAGTTCCACTCAGTGCCATTGAGATTGTCCGTGTTATCTCCAGTTTATTTAGGACGGGAAGTTTTGTCAGCTGGGTTTGGTGTGTATGCAGTAACAGACTCAGCTGTGGGTTTGAAGCCTCTATCCATTTTAAGCCATATTTTATTATGACAGCTGCAGTGGCTGAATGGAGGAACATGAGATGTGTTTCATCTTCCTTTCCAACACTATCAGCAAGACAGATGAAAGGAGCAGTGAGAGGTGCCTCATATTGGATGTTGCTCCCTTACCCTTCTGATGCTTTTACATGTAGATACAGAGTAATTATATTGTGACTGATTATATCGCGGTGCTACCCGGAGTGACATTTTATTAACAGAGCAGGGGCATGTGGACCTTGCATAAACAGCCACCTCTCCATCCCAGCAGTGTTTGCATTCCTTTTGAGACACAATATTCAGGCAGGGGAATCCTTTTGTTGGCACTAGGCTGTCATCTGAGTAACTGTATTAGTGAAGATCGTGGAGACGTGTAGAAGAGCATATTTATGTGGACTTCGAAATGCAGTTGTAGAAACGGAAATGGATGTGAGATGATGTATATAAATGTGTGTGCTGTCTGCATGATTCTCATTGATATTGCATTGATGTTGTAGCTTCTGGCCTTTACTGTGGGCCCTAAATTCACTAGTCAATGTCAGGCAATAGTCTCTAACCTGTGCTGTATATCTTCTCTGAACTCCTCTAGACTAATTGACTCTGAAAGCAGGGGAATAAATGTGATGCTGCCTTCCAGTCTCACAGGACTAGTGTTCCTATCTAGATGCAAACAGCTAATATGTATGGAGGTGTGATCCAGACGATGACTTCATTTATCTTCTGCCTCTGCCCCCTCAACACTAGCCACGAAGCACCTCTGCACCCTGAATACAGCAGAGCTTTATTATTGCAGATGAGCAATAGTGCAGGGCAACCTTTTCCATTTCTACAGTGGCAGAAAAATACTGACATTAAAAATCTCTGCGTTCAAGGTTAGTTTCCTACAGTGAACTAAGGCTATAGAAATCTGGGTGAAATCTCTGCAGCCAGAAGTCCTGTCCCAATAAAGAATGAAATACTTGGTGCTGAGTTTATATTTCCAGTGTGCCTCTGTGAGAATATACAGAAAAAAAATTAGTCGAATTAACTGAATGCAGGAGTTACAGCATTAGAGAGTTACAGTCAACTGTTTGCCCTCTCTTGCCTCTCCACCAGTGCAGACCCCACTATGCTTTCAAATAAGAACATCCATCCCAGGTTTATTGGGCTTTGACTAAAATCTCTAAAATGCATAACTCTGTGCTCTGTGCCCCTTGCAGACACACCCATATTAAGGACCTCAAGCCAAGGCTATAAATCACCTAATAAGGCATGTTGTGGTGCATTAGTCTCAGGATAATCTGATTTCACATCTAAGATATCGAAAACTGGCTGCTGGCCGCAAAATTGAGACAGCATTCTTCATTAGGGCTTGATAAATCCTACAGATGTGTATGGCAGCGTTTGAGAAAGCAGACTTAAGGGCTTTTCATGTTCATAAGAGGGTGTTTTTGTTGGGTTTCGGTTTTGAAATAAGAGTGCTTTTTCACATGCATAATACAAGCATATTCATTTAGAAATTCATTTAGGAAGAAAGATTAACAGAGATAAATAAAGCACAGCTTGACTAAGCTTGATAAAAAGGAATCTAATGGTCTACAAGATTCTGAAAGCTGATGTATGCTTCAGCATTTACTCATACGGAGGAGCATTTACTCATATCACACTCTTGAAGCCTATGTTATTAATCATTGAGGTCAGCTTCCCAGAGAAAGATGGATACCATGCAAGTGCCACAGAAATCTAGCACATCTGGGGGTAAATGCTTTTTATAGCGAATGAATGATGCAAAAAATGACCCAAATGAGAGAGAACTGAGATGAAATAATGTAATAGGATATCACTAGGGGTAATGGGATGGAAGTGTTGGAAAATATTGAACACTGGGGATTTTTAAATTTAGAATGGACAAAGTGCTCATAAAAATAACCAATGGGATATTCTTATACTACTGACTACGCTGGATGAATTTAATATTAACTATTATAACTGGAATATCTGTAGGATATTACAGTCTGTTCTTTTGTGGCATTTGAGATAGCTTGTGATTCTCAAATAGTTTGTCCATCCCAGCACAATGTGTTGCATGTACCTAACCCAGCTGTGTGCTGAACACTGCAGAAGGCAGGGTTCAGGCCAGGAACGAGGCGCAGGTTCCTGTGGTGGCTGGTGACCCCTGCCTTCTGAACCTCTGCCACAGGAGAGCTGGGCTGTCCAGCACCAGGCAGCTTGGAATTGAGACGGTTGGTTGGGCTTGCTTGTGGAAACTCGTTGCTGTGTGTCACTGCAGTCCAGAAAATCACAACGGCCTTTTGTTCTCTGAAACGGACCGTGAGGCTGAACCCTTTGGTCTGAACTTTCCTCCTGCTTCTCTGCTGACTGGGCTGTTGAGGCTGTGAGAACAGCAAAGCTCGGGGAGCAAGATGGTGACTCATATGACCAAATGGATTTCTTCTGCTGGCTCAGGCTTGCCTCCCTGCCCCCCTCCAAAGCCAATCCAGGTTGTCAATACACCAAACAAAAGGTAGGAAGGAAAGTGGGGCAGGTAATAACTGTGGCTGTCAAACACCTGTCCTTGCTGGAAGTGGAGAAAGCGTGAATGCAAGCCTGCTTCCTTCAGCAGCTATTCACCTCCAGCCATCCAGTAGGCTGGAAATCTAGGGTGAATTTCTGTGTGTTTATCTGCAATCTGACATTAAGAAAATTGAGCTAGTGTTAGAATAGATTGGCTTGTTAGCTTAGCAGAAGCAGTGCAGAAACACTTCTGATGCAGGCTATAATTAAAATGGTGAAGGGGGAAGACAGATCTGGTATGGAATAAGAGGAAGAAGGTCAGTAAGTGTTAAGTAAGAACTCCATTCGTTCCCCCAATGCAGCAGTGTGTGGAGGACTCCAGGTGGAACACAGCCACAATTTGATCTGGGGTGTAATCTCATTCTAGCTGTGGAGAGGACAGACTTCCAGATCGAAAGTGTGATCCCTAAGAGCAAAGGAGAGAGAGGGAGCAGGTAACACAAGTGGCAACTGGAAGGCTCTGCAAACATCCCTGAATTGGAGAGAGCTAAAAATACTAAAAATACTTTCACAGTTCTTTTTCTTTCTATATTTGAAAAACTTGGAAATAAAAAAGATTGATAGTGAGGTTTGTTGTCATAAAATGCATCTCCAAAGACACAGACAAACAAAAGCAAACAACAACAAAAAAACCCTCTTTCCTATCCCAATGCCTACCTTTCTACAAAATCTTTGGAGTGAAAACAATTCCAGAGTTCTCAGCACTGTTTTACTTTACTTTTCATCTCCATATGCAGAGTAAAATAGCAGGGATTTTTTCTCTCTAATCTCTAACCAAGGATGATGTGGAAGCAGTGGTAAGTCACAAAATTCTATGTCTTTGGGGAGACAAATTAATTTACCCCATGCTTTTTTATTTCCCCATCTGTCAAAGAGGAAAACACTTTGCCAGGCATGTAAACAACATCAGTGACTACAAGATGCTTGGATTCTGACATGCTGAGAGCCAAAAAGGCTTCTCGATATTTCATATCTTCAACGTCAGAAGATAAAGAAGGGTAAGAAGTGGCTACATGCAAAGTCTGGGAAGAGATACAGAAATAATATCCTGACCTGTTCATATCTTGACTTTCAAACAGTGACAGAAAACAGTTGTTTGCAAGAGCTGCAGCACTCGGTAAGCTTATCATGATTACATGTTCTTGAGAAAGAGTAGACATTAACAATGCAGAGTGGGAATGTTGTCTAAAATGGATAAGTAAAATTACTATAATAAGTCCTCCCTAACTTGATGAAATATCCTGGTGAAGGTGGCAAATACTGAAGTATTTAAAGAAAACACTGCTTTACAAGAAATTGTTGCCTTGAGTGCATGTGAATTTCATTGGGAAATCTGTCATCTTGTTTCTGACATTTGTTCTGAGGAGGGAAGAAAAAAGATCTGTTAAAAACTGCACAAAGATAAGCAGTGGTAAAATTACCAACCAAGGAATCTTCAGTAAAATGCCAGAATAAGAAGCAAACAAGGCAGAGAAGAAGACAAACTTCTTGTGTAAGCTATGAACCTCTGTGGTCTAATAAGGAATGCTACTGCCACAAATTAAACCTCTCTGACAAGAAGTCCTACTGGCCAAGAGCAGTTTTTTTCTATTAAGGGGAAAAGCTACTTTGCTTCTCAAGTGTAGCAGCCGGGGGGAAGATTTACAAGTAAGAAGCTGGAGAAGAGAAAGAGTAAAATAGAAGTAATAAACTTTAAAAGAGGTCATAGGCAAGACGTGCCCTTCTCTGGTTGCTCACATCTGCCACAAAGTCAATTTAGCACTTGTTTAGGGCCGTCCCTTGAGCCCTAAGGCAGTGCTCCCCTTTGTATCACTGTATGAAACATCTGCTACATCATACAGCATTATACCTGTAAAATGAAAGAGGTTGTAAAAGAAAAACTTTCATGTTTCCATGCAAAGAACAGGTCTTATCCTGCTCTGTTTAGCTTTCACCCCAGCCTCAGTACTGGAGGCCAAGCCTACTTTCAGAGGACTCCTTAGCAGTTGACCATAGTAGTTGACAGGAATTACACATGGCTGAGATGTCAAGCATATTCCTGAGATGCCACAGTGAGCAAATCCAAACTGAAAATACATTTAATTATCCAGGGAAGAGCCAGGATGAGGTGCACGGCAGCTTGTTCATTCATTGTCAGGGAAATAATAAGTGTTAGGTTTGTATTCAGGGTGAGGTGAAGGCTGAGAGCTGTTTGCGTGTACATCTGTACCACTGCAGCCCAAATAATTTGGTTTAAGGTCAAAGCTTTTTGTGTTTTCATTAAGACTCTCTCCAGTGCAAAAGACCACAGTAATCATAATATTTGGCATGTATACAGCACTTCCAATGCACAGAAGTCAAACCCTTGTAAGGCTTGTACGACGAGGGGAGGCAGGCCAAGAAGCACAAGCAGACTGTCACAAAATGGGAGGAGGACAGCTTGTTCATAGCAAACATTGTCCAATGAACCTATCGCGATCAAATCACAGCTCCAGCCAACACTTCCCTGATCTCGCGTGTGTTCGTGTCCACCAGTTTGCTCTCAGCCTGTCCAGCTCCTGCTGGACCCACGAGTCCCAGGGGCAAGACCTGGTTGTTTCCATCTTGGTGCAGGATAAATGACATAGCCATGTACTTCTGCTTCTGATGAGAGCAGAGATCTCAGCCAAAGCTCACTGGCTAAACAGTTTTTAGCAATCACTTCAAATCTTGGTTACGCAGTGGAGTGATTACTGAAGGTGCCAAGATGTATGCTTCACTGGGTACAAACCTGGCAAAATCAGTGTATTGCGCTTCTCTGTCTGCTGCGTTTGAGTGAAAATGGTAGTCAGCCAGTTAAAGGCCAGTCCTTTGCCTATCATCAGACTTTTCGTGTGTGTAGGTTCTGTTTTCCAAAGCTGCGTTTGTTTTTTATATTCCCACATTTGGCTTTCCGAATCTATCTGCAAAGGCAAGTTATCAGCGTGAGAGGAAAGAAGTATTCTGAGGCTGCTGCAGGCTAATCAGAAATATTCTGAAAACCAGAATTAAGCCCTGCTCTTGTACAGTAGCAACAGCGGCAATCTCTCCTCCACGCATGTTTGGAGTTTTGGATACTTTGGGGGAAAGTTGTTCCAAAAAAATGTCATTGAAAGTTGACCAGCCTGAGTCATGGTTTGAAATGTGGCATTAAAATAACAAACGTACCACTTTACCAAGTTCTATCTGCCAGTTTTTCAGATGAGAACATTTGTGGTTCCCTGAAGCAGAAGATAACGAGGCGAAACTAACGCTGCAGGAATGAGGTTTCATTTCAAGGATCAAAACAAAACCTCACTAGAAATCAATTTGGCTTTGCAATTTAACATGAAGAAAATATTTTGCCTGAAAAAAGTAAATAAAAAGAGAATAGATGCTTTCTAAATATTGGTTTCAAAAACCGTAGTCTCACAGAATCTCTAAATATTAAAGTGAAACTTGTTGGTCTCTGTAATAGTGTGTTTGTCAGCAAACATCTGGCTTTTCTCTGTACTGCGAGAAAAGGTATCAGCGTTTCCTCTTCACTGTTGTTACCAACTCACAGCTGAGGCTTTGAAGAACAAACTGTGCCAGCAAAATGGGCATGATCCTCCCTGGGGAGAGAAATTAAATAAGTATTGATAGAGCGTTTTTAAAGGGTGAATTGCAATCTTTTAACTACAAGACATTACAGTTGATTAAAAAAAAAAAAAAAAAACTGTATAATATTTGTTCTTTACACGGCAAGACATGTGAAGTGCCAGGAAGAATCCAAGAAGACCTGTTCTCCCCATTAACTAAATTCTTACTAGCAACAGTGAGCCTGCTAATGAGACAGGCTTACTTCAGCACTGAAGCAAATTTGACTGTTGAATTTAATAATGAGGCTATTACGTTCCACAAATTGGCACATGCGCATTGAGATTGTTTTTAATGTTTCATTTTTTTGTGCGGGTCTGCTTCTCATTAAAAGCAAAGCAATAAATTGAAGTGAATTTGTCTGCAGAATTTATTTCTTAACAGGATCAAGAGCTGCAAGCCATTTCCATTGGAAGACAGCTCAAGTGCTAGCAGGGACACGGAGAAAGAATGCATGCAGGAAACATGGCCTGAATCGTATTTTACTACAGATTTTATTCTAGGCGTGGGAAGGACTGCCTCTAGCTTGCCTGAGCAGCAGACATGGGCCCAAGAGCCATTGTCTCTGTTATCCAAGACCCACAAGGGCCATTCAAAGTGTTGCTTTAGGATGGGAATATGATCTAAGTGGGTGTCTACACGGCCGTCATGCTTTGTGTAGCCCACTTTAAAAGGCTCCGTCCTCTCTCCATGCACCTGCAGGCAGGCTGAAGTCTGTCGTGCTGCAGCTGGTGCACCAGCGCACGCCTCTACCGCCCCAGGGCTGACGTAGGCAATGGGTGCAGGTTGCATGCCTTCACCCACCTCCTGGGAAGGGCTGAACGTTTTTTCAATAATGAGAGAAAAGCTGAAAATGCCAACAAATCCTCATGGGCACTATTTCACCCTGAGGCAGGAGACAAGGTCCGTGGGTGCCAGGTGGCCTCTTTATTGACACGTTGGACTGAAATGGGTAGTGATCAGCATCAGCAAAGTCTGGTTTGTTTTCCTCACTTGTTCCCCACGAGATGGCTCAAAGTCGAGGTCTTGTGCTGGAATTGCATACGCTGCATCGCCTCCACCCACAAAGGATGTGCATACTCTTTGCACGTTTTTGTAACACCTCTAACTTCTCTTACTTCCCATCTTATTTTCATTCTCTGTTGGAAGACCTTTTATTATTGCTCCTATTTGGCAGTGACAACAGCATAAGTACTATTTAAAAAAAAAAAAACCTTGACCTGTGTTTCATTCTAAGCAACTAATAGCCTTGTTTCTCCAAGAGTCCTTCCCTAAACAAGAGCCTGCACTAGGGAGCTGCTCAAGGTATGGATTTGTCTATCTCAGTAGTTCAGAATGCGTGGAAACCTTTCCGGTCTGTGCTGAAACAAGACAAAAATCCAAACCTTGCAAGTCTTTCTGGATCTACAATTATGAGCTTTGAGCTTTTCTCTGGTCAAATGAAGGAGAGGCTTGTTTATGGTTCTATCAGATGCTAGGGAATCCTACTGCTGCTACACTCCATGTGTTTTTGCTGGAGAACACCTGTAAACCAAAGATCATCTTCCTAACCTTCTCCTTGGAGAGAGCATAAAGTTCTGCGTCTAAGCCTGAAGCATGCAGTATTTTACCAAATACCTGATTTTAGCAAGTTGTTGTCATTATCCCTTCAATCCTACAGCAATTCCCCAAGCTTGTAAATATTTGTCATTAGAGCTCTGGAGCTTTCTATTTAATAAAGCTTCTCTCCTTATTTAATAAAGACTGTTCTATTAAATGATTTGCCTGTGTTTACATGTGAATAATGAGGAATCTGGCAGAAAACCAAACAAGTTTGGAGCCTCGAGATGTTGGATGCTGATCCCATTAATAACTACAAAATGAATCATGAGTCATTAAGTTACTCGCCTCACCACTTTGTTTCCCAGTCACAATCACAACAGTGCAGCCCACAGAGGTCACAAGAGACCTCTCGGCTTCACCAGCTCCACTATTCAGCCAACAAAGCAAATTTCTGAAAATGCCAGAATGAGTGCAATCTCCATTTCAATTTCTGAGCACTTCAGTAGCATTGATGTCCCAAGGGGAGGAGGATATTTATGCAGGGCATGTGTTTTGCACAACAGAACCATGAAGAATTGTAGTGAACTTTTTCTCTAGAAGATGCTTGGAAAGGGTTACATGCTTCCTACTAATTAACAATGATATTCTCTTTGCTGCACTGTTAGAAGATAAGCACACTTCAGGGAAAATCAGTCTGTCCCTGTGAGAACTGGACTCCCTGTGTATTTTGTGTGGTCCTTTCACGTATTTAGGATTGACACAGAAAGCCGAGTAACAGAATCGTTTACAGAAATGCTGCCTAAGGATCAAGTGCATTACTCAGAGTATTACAAGAATACAGAGAAATATTTTCATCTGAGCTACAGGTTTCCAAATCATCTGTTTTTCAAAAATAGCGACTCACATTTCTCCAAACAGATGTAAGCACAAGGTTAACAGAAGAAATTCATGCTCTGAAGAAAATACACTGCTTGGACACCAACTTATTGAAAACAAAGCCCCGTAATTAAATGGAAATGCATCTAATCATGTTTTATCACAGACTTTCAGAGTGAATCTCTGCAAACAATGCCAAACACAATACAGAGACGTACACTGGTTTAAAACATTAAAAAATGTGCACATACAAACATCTTCTTATACATATTCTGCATTCAGCCATTGGTCACCTCTGATATGGAACCCAGCAAAGGATTTTCTTTGCAGCTGAAATCTTGCCATTTTCCTTTTCATTTGAATATGATGATGCAATTGTCACTTGAGTCTGTCATTCTTCTAAGATGCTATTAAAGACTACAGAGAAAAAAGATGCAGACAAAATTATTTTAATAAACTTTTGACCTCTAAAAACCCTGAATCACAAACGACTATAGAATCAGAGCTTCGGGACCATTTCCATCTGCACAGTACCACTTGTGTCACTGGAGAGGGCTGAGTGGAGGACAGGAGCAGGAGGAGGGACAGGAGTGGAGGGAAATGACGGCATATGACACCAACACATCTCTCCAGCCAGCCCCTGCAAAGTCACCAACGATCTTAATCATCGGTGAACTGGGCAAAAAGCCCTTCAAGTAACTGCAAGCAGGAGCGGTTCACTAATTTTAATTGTTGATTTAAACAAGAATCCCACCCAGCAACGTACTTCTGATGTAAAATCAGCTTCTCACTGAAAGACTATGATGCCAGAAACATCACCAAAACCAAGCTTAAGGTCCAAACCAGGTGGTGCATGTGAGCTTTTGCCTGCTGAAGACTGACTGGCAGTTCTTGTTCTCTGCTGGGAACAGTGCTTCAGTGTCTGTGGAGAGCTACAGACAGGTTTATTTGGAGATGAGCAAGCTCTGATACAAAATTTTTACCCAAAGGACTGGGCAAAACCTGAGACTTTTATATCAATGTCTGCCAGATTTAGAGACAGAGGAGCAAGGAGTTGATCCTGTGGCTATTGAGAATGGATGATGTGAAACTCATGGAAAGAAAAGCAGCTTCTTTCCCAACCAAGAGGCAAGCAGCTGAGCAATATTCTCTTGAGGGAGTTACGAGCAAGCTCAGCCCCTTGGCCCACAATGTCTTCTCCAAGAGTGCTTGCAAGAGGCAGAGCCATCCACGGCTGCACTGGCGCTGTGGGGAATTACCCGGGCTGCTCAGCCGTGGCCAGCCAGGCAGATCTTCATGCATCTCTGCCACAGGCGATTCAACAACTCAGCAACAGACGGGCCTGTAATTACAGCCCGTTTGAGAGATTTTTAATGCACTGATTTGAAAGCCATTGATTTTTCTTCCTCGTAAAGAGAATAACAAAGAGAAGTGAAAACACCTCAACCTGTCTGCAGTTCCCTCTGCCTAGCTTTCACAGCGTGTTCTGCAGGCAAAGTGAAAACATTTGGCTTCAGCCAGCCAAACTGTGAGTGTAACTGAATGGAGTAACTGTCTTCCAGTCAGAAGCTGAGCCAAAGCATGTTTTCCATGAGCTGTAAAATGTCTGAGTTGACCGCAAACCAATCACATAAAGGAAGAAAGAAAATGCCCTGCTGCATGAGGAGTTCTGGGAGAAGCACAGACTGGAACCCAACCCCATGGCCATGGCCTCAGGTTGGAGGGGTGATGGATGGGGTTCTGTAGGCAGTGTAGCCTGGAGCTTTGAACAGAGAATGGCAGAAAATGGATCCATCTATTTCTATGGTAACATGAATAGCTCGGGACTAAAATCTCAGCTGGATTTGAAAACTGTAAGTGATTCTCATCCTGCAAACTCAATGGTCTTCTTTCAAGCCCCCATCTTTTTCTTCAAAGCTGCCAATATTTTTGGTTTTTAAAGCAAAGTTTAGAATCCTCAGAGAAAAGCATATTTAACCTTCAGACTGAGGCTGGAATTGAGTCTTGGGAGCCACAGCTTCATTCCCCACAGCTCCTGGTGTTTCATCTTGCTGGGGATGGCCCTGCTGCAGCACCACTGTCCCGTGCTCTGGGGAGACTTGTGAGGATGAGGAACAGCCCAACAGCCCATGTAGCCAAGAACATACCTCTCTCTTCACCTTAACATACAATCAATTTTCAGTGCAATGGCTCCAGAAACAAGCAGGGAGCAAACTATGCATCTTCTGCTGCTTCTCACTTTTCCTGTTCCTCTGAGTTTGAAAGGCATCACTATTGCAGTGCCTCGGTCCCTCCAACCAGAGGCAATCCAGCCCCAAGGACTCTGTTTCAACACCTCCATCTAGTTCAATCCTGGACCCAGTCTGACGCAGAGATGACTTATGCACCGATAATTTTTCCCTCGCCAGCAGTCAGTCTCTGTTCCTCACTGCCAGGTTCAACAGGAGTGGCTGCTGACATGAACTCCGCAGGAGCTCTTCATTCTAAAAATATTGATCACAACTCATCTTTTCTGCTTCAGCTGAATTTTGACAAGCCGGTTCCAAAAGCACAGGAGGAGCTTCCCATGCAACCTGTCTCTGCAGCTCCCCTGGAGCTGTCACCTCCCTCGTGTTACACATATGCACCATTTTAAAATGTAGTACTACCATTTGTCAGCAGTTTCATCACCGCTCAAGATTACAGGTGGAAAAGGACTGTTAAGGGATCGTGTTATGACAATGAACTTTGGTATGTGACAAGGAACGGCTAAATAAGTAGTCTTCTATCCAAACTGTGGCTATTTGGGAGGTGTCTTTACAGGAAGAGTAGAACAAAACAAAATAATGTGGTTCGAGGCATTTAGCTCAGTACTACTTCTCCCTCATTTCCAGAACCCCAATGTTAAAGACATGCAGATTATACAGCTATAAAACACCGCACTCAGCAAAAAGGATAGCTCCAGTAAAATGAATAAAAATAAATAAATGCTGCTATATCACAGTTATGTGCTCACCCTGCACACAGCTCCTCTTCACCACAACAAACCCAGGCCATCACCCTACCCAGGTGCCTCTGAAGATTTGTGTGGCCTCCAGCTGGGGCAGCCCAGCCCTGAGTGCACCTACGTTCATGTGCCAGGAGCTATTTATCCTCCCATGTTTATTCTAGGTCTGGTGTAGCTGATCTTTGGTCTCTGACCAGGGACATCAGCCATTAAATGGCGGCAGGTGGTGTTCTCAGGTAGCCTTTGTGTTCCCTCCATTCAGCCCACAGACAGAGAGCTGTTGTTGTCTCAAGTGGGTGAAGAATTCCACAAGCCTTGAGAGCTTTTCAAAATGCTCTCTCTGTCACAGCACAGATCCTGCTAAGAATACTTTTGGCAAGGTGGAAAGAGTGTTGTTTTCTTCAGGGAAAGTTGGTGACTTCCATGTTTTCTCAACAACATTTTTTTTTTTTCAATGTTACAAATGATAATAAAATGCTAATAAAATATATGAGGGAAATTCATTAAATTAGCCCTATTTTGATTCACGTTGATATTCACAGTGGGGCTATTGTATCGCATTTTTCTTGGCACATTTTCAAAGAAGGTAATCAAAATCTCCTCTCTTCTTCTGTTTATCATCTCAACTCTATTTTTATCAGATGACTCTCCCCACTGTCATGGCAAGAGCAGACTGGAGTCTTAGTTCAATTTAGCAATACATGACCATAAATACATCAGCAGATTGAATTAGAAAGCAACATGCCAAAAGCAGCTTTCTCCTCTCTCTTTTGCATTCACACATCTGACTCAATCACAGATCTCTAATTGAAAAGCCTCAGCAGTGGATTAAGATCATATACATTATCACGAAGCGCGACGCCCTGTGCATGCTGATGGCTGCAGGAGTGGCTGGCAGGGGCCGGGAGCCCCGGGCTCGCCTGGAGCACAGCTGCTGGTCCTATGCCCAGTGCATGCACAGGGGCACCAATATCGGTGATAGCAGAGGGAGGGTGCAGGGTGGAATGGGGAGCTGTATACAACTCGCATTCACTTGTTGCATTCAAAGAGCAAAATATCTCGGCAGACCCCCAGTGAAGTCAGTGGGAGTTTGGGAGGGAGTAAAGCAAACACTAAGTTTAGCCTGACGAGCTGTAGATCAAACCCTGCATCTTTCTGCTAGGTAGTAATTTTAATTTCAAACTTCCCCACATGGGATTTCAGCTCCTGCTCTCCACGGAGGGACATGGTGCTGCGCGCGATCCTGTTGCTCAGTCTGCCCTCACGCTCAGTACTCAGGGATGTAAAACAAATGTGACAAACGTGACAGTCCCCTCTCACTGCCCCCGAGGGAGCCTGCACAATCAGGTGCTGCGCGTTCGGAGCAGCAGCAGCGAGTGCCCTGCGCTCTGGGAGGGGGCTCGCTCCAAACGAGCCTGCAGGAGTCTTTAAAAGCACTTCTCGGAGCTGGAAGGGAGCTAGACCAGGGGGAGGAAATGCAGGTCTCCTGCGATGCCCCTTCCCCTTCTCCGCGAGTGTGGCGTGGGTGCTGCCAGTCCCTCCCAGGAGCGGCCGCTCCCCCCGCAAGGCGCAGAGCCCGCACCCGTGCCTGGGGGCTGCCGCCTCCTGGGGGGCCGGAGGCCAGCGCAGCGGGGAGACACAGCCAGGTAAGGGCGTCCCTGAGCCTGGGGAGGGAGGCACGGGCATGCAGGGAGAGTGCAGAGCATCCCGGCGGAGCGCTGCTGCCTCCGGCACAGACGGCTCCCCACCTCCAGCCCAACTTTCTGCAGCGGGGGTGGCCCCAGGTTGTCCCCTCCTGGGCTGTGGCACCCTCCCCCGCCGCTGCTCCGTTCCTT
>VXAV01008919.1:0-45954 GCA_013399715.1 Alectura lathami | reverse complement strand
GGGAGAAGGGAGCAGCGAGAGGGGCTGGGGGAGCCTAAAGGGATGGGAGGGGGAAGGAGGGGTGGGGATGGGGCAAGAGGGGGCTTTGAAAAGCGCACCCCGCTTTTTGGGCTTCTTTGCTCTCTGGGATGAAGGATGCACCGGAGAGCACGGTCTCGTTTGCAGCTGCCCCGGAGCAAGCAGCCCCCCGAGTCTGCTCTCTGCCCGGAGATCTTGCTGCTGGAGACCAAAGCGGAAGGGATGGGGACAGAGCAGAGGATGCGGTGTTTGAAGCAGGACAATACTTAGCGGTGCTTTAAAGCGGCTGCTTGAAAGGCACCTGCAGGAGGGATGTGCAGGAACAGCCTGACATGCTGCCTGCTCGGTGCTGCTTGAGCCCCATCGTGACCCAAAAAGCTGGCAGAGCCCTGACTGCTCTCCAGCCCAGCACAGAGTGGGACAGGGGCACAGAAAGCTGTAGGGAGCTAGAGCTGAACATACGATGCTGCTTTCTGATAAAACGCAGAGGAGAATTGCAGGGGGTCGGACATGCTCCAGGATGGTCAGCAAGAGGCGGATGGTCAAGGTCAGAGCAGAGTGCTGGGAGCCACCGTCGGTCTGGGCTGGGGGCAGCATTGTGTGTCCCAGTGCCTCGCTGGCTGACTGCAGCTCCCAGCATCCACAGCCCCCAGGCAGAGCTTGTTCCCAGTGTGCCCAGACCTTTGCACTGAAGAGCGGGGAAAGAACTCAGGTGTTTTGACCTTGCGCACGTGTAAAGGTAAACCAGAGGCTTTTAATGATACTGGGCAGGGAGGAGGCGTGCAGGTCCTACCAGGCAGACGGCATTTAGGGTGCTGGGATTAGCCTGTTAGTGCTCATGGCGGGAACTTTAGAGGACCCCGTGGTCAGGGCTTGGTGGCCAGAGCATATCTGCTCTGCTGGCATGGGGAGCACCTGACCTGGAGGCAGTCCCTGAGCTGAAGGCATCTCTGCTCCTTCCTGCTCTCCCTCAGCCTGGGTGCTGACCGCCTGTGGCCAATTGCTCCTCTATTGAACTGCCTTTGAATCTGAAGTCAGCTAATCTTTAATGGATTACAGAGAAGAGAAATATTTTGGTAAAAACTCCTGGTTGCACTGGTTCAGCAGCACAGAGGTTGAAATTTATCCCCAAACACACCTGCTCGGGTGTGAACCTGGAGGTGTTGGGTTGCACACCTTCATCTGGCTCAAGCTGCTAAAATCCACTGCTCTGGGAGCCACATCAGCAGCATGTGACTTGCACAACTGTTCGTGTGACAGGACCTGCTCAGACAAAATGAGTAATCTCTGAGAGCAGCAGAGCCTGAAATTTATTTTGGGGAAAAAAACATATTTAGCAAATATTTGGCAAAAGCAAAAGTGCTTTACGGGCTGTTCATCTGCAAACTAAAAATAGGATCAAGTTATCAGGTAATACAACCACAGAATGCTCTAGGAAACGCTGGGCTGGTCTGAGCAGAGAGGTAAAGTGGTGCTGGCTTGAAAACATAGATCCTAGAGATATTGACAGTACTAAAAGTGGCAAGACATTATTCAATTTTGACTTCAGTTTATCACTGCTTATTACTGCTACAGCTAGTCAAAACAGAAAACCAATTTAGTGCAAGGAAGTTGTTTTGATATGTCTTCTGTAGAGAAAAAAATCAATCACTCCTTTTTTTTTTTTTTTTTTTTTTCTTTCTGGAGTGAAATACACACCCTGATAAATACCAGATAGCAGAACTGCAGGAAGAAGTTCCTATCTGAGATGAATCTTTTTTTCTTCTTTTTTTTCTTTTTTTTTTTTCTTTTTTCCTTCACATGGTGGAATAGGTTGGGGAGATGGGGAAACCCAGCAACACAGTATCTGAAATGACAAGGTTTCTGTGCTCTCTCAAGAGATGCTGGTTTTGTGCAAGAACATTATTGTAACAACAAGAAGTTGAAGCAGGTCTTGGCACGATGCTGCGTTTCCCTCCTCCTCGCTGCCTGGGTGTCTGTGCTATTTTGGAGCCGCTCTGCGGGGTCACACCAACGTTCACACCGCCGCCTCCTCCTGTCCCCTCCACCAGCAGCCTGCTCCCTTGGCTCTGCCTGCTCTACCCCTGCAAATGCAAAGCCTGAGGCTACACGGGTTGCATCCAGAGAAGCAGGCGATGCACATTCACCCCCCAAAGGGCAGATTAACTAGGGACCAGCAGAGTTTTTCTCCTCTTTGTTTCATCAAATAGCTCCTGTAACACATCACAGCCAACTCGGTGGGACAGGGGGAAAACAGGAAGGTTCTGCTGCTATTAGATACTTCTTGGGTACTTACCCAGTTGTATTTCTTCTCATTACTGGCAAGGCCATCTATGATTCCATAATTCTATGATTTTAAAAGCAGATCTGTCTGGATTATCATTTTGTCTATTCCCATTAGTAACTCTGAACCTGAAGGCAGTTGTCTGCCTCTCTGTTGTTGTAATTATCTTCACTGCAATTATGTTTGAAGCTGAATAAGAGAGAGTTATGATTCCAGTGGTAAATAGGCAGCAAGATCAAATCTTGACTCACAAAATTAGATTTCTTTATGTAATTCTGCAATTCCTTCTTGATCCCAGCTACACCCAGCTTTGACTTAGATGCAACACACTTCATAGAATTATTTCTGCTTTGCTATTGAAACTACAGCCAGGCAGAATTTCAGCCCTGATCTGCCTGGACAGTTTTAAGGTCTGCTCTTCCCTGTTATGATGATACTTCAGTCACCGATGGGCTGCAGGGTGCTATTAAATGGATATCTGGTCCTGAGCCTACTGAAAGCAAGTTTGTTTAGGACACCTGCTAGAGAGGATTTCACAAAGGCTAAATACTTTTTTTCCAGGCAGCATGGTCTGTACCATAGCATCTCTGCTATTTCTTCTCTCTCACTTTTCCTAGACATGGACACAGGCAGTCAGATTTCTTCAACTGTAGTGATGCCTGTTTATGTTCAGGGTACTACTCTGTAATAGCAAAAGTTAAATTACAGCTGTGCTTTCTCTGGATCTGTGTTCTTAGCTCCATTCTCCTCTTCAGTTCCTGTATTTTAAGCAAAAAGTACATAATTTATGAAGTCTATTTATTAATCTGTTCTATGCTTCTGTGAATTCTTCCAGTAGTATATCTTGGAGACCAAACGCTAAAGGGAAAAAAATCTGGATGAGAAGACTTTCCCTAGAGGTATTTCTTTTATTAATCCATTAATAAAGAATACCAAAACAGGATTTCATTCAGCATATCTTAATTACATTTAGTCATCCTTTGCTGATGCTCTTGGTCATTAACTGCTGGAGTGGCAATGTAAGTTCAGACAAAATTGTGCTGGTGAGGGGCAAGCTATCAGCTCGACAGGGGAAAAAATGACCTACACTCACCAAAGACAGCCAGCAAAACATGCTTTTGCAGGTGTTCATTTTTGTTGGTGTTGTCATGCTCTAATGAATCCTAGAATATCAGTGGCTACAAGGCCAAGGAGACGTGGCATTAATTGGCTTAGTGCATAAAGCTCTGACATGGGACTCTGGAGACCTGGACTTCGTTTGCAGGTCTGGATGATGCTTACCACATCGCAGCCCCTGCCAGTGTATGGGAAACGTGGACACGATGGCAGTTTCCTCCCCATTTTTCATCTCCGCCTTCAAGCCAGCATTTGTTTGCACTTTGGCAGCTCTCAGCTTTACTGTCCCTGCCACCCTGGATTTCTGATTTCTCTGGTACATCTCCTCCCAGCCGCAGAGTTACATGTGAGACACCTACTCCCCATCTGCACATTTCCAAATCAGAGCAGCATGTTTATGATTACTACTGGTAGCTGGAGGGACATCTTCTCTCACCCACTGCAGTTTTTCTCACCCAAGGAGAAAGCACAGCAACCAGCCCATGGAGGTGTTTGCACTCCTCTTAGAGATAAGTCTTTTGCATGCTTACATGATGCTGAATTTTGCTTTTGCTTGGAAGCATGGGTGCAATGTGGGTTGGGTGGTTCTGGCATAATCTTGAATCCAGATTAGGGTCCTTGGATTATTATGGACACCTAACCGTCAGGCAGATGGGTGCAGAAGCTGCTGGCCACGTCCTTCTTGAACACCTTCACCACTGCATGCTGCCCAAACTTGGGAAATATCTTGGGCTAGATAGATAGTTTAAATTTTACACTACTCTTGTATCTTTTATGCTTCTCTTTTATAGCAAAAAGCTTTGGTTTGTTTTTTTTTTTTTTTTTTTACAGCAGAGGGGTTTATAAACAGCTGTTTAGACCATGCTCAGACAAAGAACTAATAAATATTCTTGTGAATCAAGCATGCCATAGAAACAAAGCTTTGGAAATTTTCAAACCTTTTCAGACAGTCTAACAAAAGGCATATTCCTTCACCAAATCAGTTCAGCTCTCCATGCTCTAAGAGGCTACTCACTGCATTTTGGCTTTTATGCAGAAGAAAGGTATTTCTTAGATAAAAAGAACAATTTTGAGTGAGAGGAGAGGGATTCAGAAACACTAACAGGAGCATAATCTTGAGAGGTGGAAAAGAAACAGTTTGTTCCTTTCTGTTGGAGAGTGTTCACATCTGTGTGCACATGGCCTGACCTGATGGAAAAGTGTTCTCAGAAGTGGTGCCTTCCATTTTGGTGTCCATTGATTTTTTTTTTTTTTTTTTTTAAATAGGGTTTTGTCAGTTGTGGAGGGTTCTGTCTCCCCACCTACACAGCTGCCGTGTTCTCTGGAGGTTTTCAGTTGGTTCTGCCAGGCAGCAAGTGGCATTTGAATATATCAACTGAGACTGTTTCTGTGTAAACAGGGAGACCTGTGAAACATTGCAGAAAGAACTATCTTTGCATCTGGATTCTGAAAGCCCCCAGAGCTCGTGCGGGTGTGAGACGGGGCAGAGTCGGTCCACGCACCCTCTCCAGGCACCCTTGGCTAAGTGACAGCAGAGTTGCACCTGGTTGGACTTCAAAGCTCTTGACACTAGCACCAGGGCTGTGCTTTCAGACAGCCTTATTTGTACACACTGTGTGGTCAAAATCTTTCAAGATTATTTTCTAAATTGGTTTCTGTATCAGTTGTTAGACAGAAAACTAAGAGGGGAGGTGGGTTATGGGTTTGTGAACTTTTGTCCCAGTTCAGTGCAGGAAGGCTTCTATCTCTGACTGTGGAGCGTGATGGTCATCACCCTCTCTCCTCTCACCTTCACTTCCTGGTGGGATGTGTGCTGTGTTACTGCACAGAGCTCCTGAAAATTAAACAGATACCATCCTCGAGTGGGATGAGAACTTGGGCTCTCTGACTGTGGGATTCCTTTGTTCAGGCCTTGCTCTCATCACGTGCTAACTGCATAATTCAAACACAAATTCTGACTATAGATAGAAAACAAAATGATGTGCAAATCTTAGTCTACTTTGAATTCACTTTGTCCTTCTCTTCTTTCTTTTTTTTTTTTCTTTTTAGGAACAAGATGTCCATGGTGTTTAATATCTCTTAGCCTTAAAAGAGAAACTGAGGAGTAAGTTATGGATCCTTTATACTTTTCCAACACATTTAGCATGGACTCTAGTTCCAGTGATTTGAATTCCTCTCTGCTGACAAATGTGACAGAGAATGGGACACTCTCAGAGCAGCCCCCATTCAAATACATCCACAAAGTCCTTATTCCCATCTTTTACATCCTCGTGTGTGCGGTCGGACTCAGTGGCAACACATTGGTCATTTACGTGGTTTTGCGCTATGCCAAGATGAAAACCGTCACCAACATTTACATCTTGAATTTAGCCATTGCTGACGTGCTCTTCATGCTGGGCCTGCCCTTCCTGGCCACCCAGAATGCCATCTCCTACTGGCCCTTTGGCTCCTTTCTGTGCAGGCTGGTTATGACTGTAGATGGTATTAACCAATTCACTAGCATTTTTTGTTTGACTGTGATGAGCATGGACCGCTACCTGGCAGTAGTTCATCCCATTAAATCAACCAAGTGGAGACGTCCCAGGGTGGCCAAGCTCATCAGTATCACTGTCTGGACATTCTCCTTCTTGGTGGTGCTTCCAGTCTTTATCTTTTCGGATGTGCAGGAAGACTTTCACACCTGCAACATGAACTGGCCAGAGCCTGTCACCATCTGGTCAGCAGCGTTCATTATTTACACGTCGGTCCTTGGGTTTTTTGGTCCTTTGTTGGTGATCTGTCTGTGCTACCTGCTGATCGTGATTAAAGTCAAATCGTCGGGGATCCGAGTTGGGTCTACAAGGCGCAGGAGATCAGAGAGGAAGGTGACCAGGATGGTGGTGATCATCGTGGTTGTCTTCGTGTTCTGCTGGCTCCCCTTTTACATGATGAACATTGTCAATTTGATATTTATACTGCCAGAAGACCCTGTGCTGGTAGGGGTCTACTTCTTCGTGGTGGTCCTGTCATATGCAAACAGCTGTGCCAACCCTATTCTTTATGGATTTCTTTCTGACAACTTCAAGCAGAGTTTTCAGAAAGTCCTTTGCCTCCAAAAGGGAGATGGTGTAGAGGATGGCGACCCCATTGAACACAGGCAAGAGAACAGCAGTCGCTTACAGGAATCGATGTTAACCCAGAGAAACACTGAGTTCAATGGACATATGCAGACTAGCAAGGTGTGAGGGCATGGACTTGTAGACCTGGAGAACTTGAGGACTTCAGGGAGATAGGAAATCACAACTAAAATCTGGAGATCCACCAGCTCAAAGAAATGTACATAGACTTCTCTTCACGCCATGCTTTTGCCCAGCTAAAAGTGTTCTGGGTTATACTGGGCTGTGTGAAGTTCTTACGGTGTTTTAGCTAAGGCAGTCAGATGTGTGTTAACACTTTCTGTGCTTCAGAGAATTGATCTACTGGTACGCACTACCAGCTTTGTACCTCTCCAGTGATCCAAAACAACACAAAACCTGTTTTAACTACCTTGTTAAGCTGAGTTCATGGCTGGGACCAGCTCAAAACAGAAAACAGCTCAGATAATTCAACTGAAAATATCTTTGAAAGTCTTCAAGGGGATCTCTTAAAAGAAAAACACAATTAACAGAAATTATACTCAAAAAGGTCACAGCACTGACCTTGAAATTCTGTATAATCCATGGTTTTAGAGTGCTGTTAAGTCCATTTGCATTGTTTTACTGTTATTAATCCATAGAAGAGTCTCAAAGTATTTGAGAATCTTTCAAACAGTAAGAAAAAATAAAAACAAGACTACAAGAAAAATGTTGAAAGGATTCAATGTATTCATAATGCTTTCACATTCTAAACCAAACTACATTAAAAATGTAATGTAACCACCTTATTATTATGTAATTCAAGATGATTGTGAAGTGCTGGAAAGCCGTTGTGTCTATTTATTGGTTCTGAGTGTAAGTATGGACGTGAATTTAAGCTGTATTTTCAGAAATTAAAACAAGTTCAACCCCCTTCTGACTATCAATTTCTCCGAGCACGGTGGGGCTCTGTCCTGCTCAGTCATCAAACTCAAACACTGTGTCTTGTGGTTCTTGAGACCTTCTGTAAGACCAAATAGCAGGACAGAGGGAACAAGGAGCAGTGTCCAGATCTGGCTCCTGCCTTGTACCTGACCCAAAACACTTGCACTGTAAAGCAAGGAATCTTCCTACAGTGAAAGGATGAAAACAAGTTACAGGTTTCTCTTTATCCAAGCAGAAACTATTCATTCTCTTTAGAAATTGCTTTCTGACACTGCTTTCACCCACATGGGTCAAACAGTCCTTCTGTAAACAAATTAATTTATATGTATTAGAAAGCAGGGCAAAAGGAGAGGGCATCTCAGCTGTTTCTTCCAACCTCTGATGGCCTTCTTATAACCTCTAAGGGGCATGGCTGGGCCCCAGCACCAGCAGCAAATATCAGCCTGATATTTGTACAAGTAAGGCATATTATTCAAATAAATCCAGACAGGGCTGATGTCTGGATGATGCTGACATGGTTCCCCTCTAGACTGCATCCCAGAGAAGGACGGGTGAGAGTGCAGAGAGAAAGACCCTGTACTGACATTACTGCAGATTTTGAGGTAGGAACTGAGCACACCAGGCAGGGCCATAGCGACACCCTGAGGTAACACCTCCCACGCTTTAGGTCTACTTACTCCTGACGCAACTGTTCAGCATGCACTCATAGGATGGACCATTCCTAGGTTCTCGCTCCTACCTGTTGCTGTTGGGCATACACGCACCATTCTCCTTCTTCATGCCATCATGCCTGGCCACACTCACATTCCCTGAGCCCAAGAAGTTACTGGATGCCATGAGAGACAGCTGTAGGGTAAATCCAGAGCCTGGTCCCTGCTTTGGCTTCAGCAGTAGGGACACACTGTAGGCTGTAACCCACCTCCCACACACCTGCACTATACCTCAGACCTTAATTCAAAACCACAACACAACCAGGTTTACATTGATTAATTAAGTCATGTAGTTTCTATTATTTCTAGAATTATCAGGCCGTTCCAGGCATAAATCAACTCTCTTATCAGTTCTTGAGACACATGGCATAATTAGTGCAGGCCTTTATGTCATCTTTGCCAACTCCATCTGCCTCCAGTTGATTAGCCAGAAGTTCTGCTCCGGTGATAGAATTAGAAAAGCCATTTTAGTCCACAGATCAGTTTGCAAGCAGCATTAATAATTGATGCTCTCACAGAGGGAGGGTGTCCTGCATATGCAGCATTGTAGCTCACTCGGCAGAAGCATGGGATGCCGGGAACATCCATGCCATCCTTCCTCCATCACCAGCCTCTGGAGCAGCTGAGCTCTTGGGCACAGGGACAGTTAACAGAACAAAGAAAGCAGAGGAGTGCTCACAGAAGCAGCAAATGTGAGCAAGGCTAGTGGCTCTCATCACCTACAGGACATATGAATATTTGCTATGGAAGTAGCAAGACACAGCCATGAGGTGGGGCAGTGGCCAGAGAAAGCAGCAGGGAACAGCTGAAATGCCAGGCTGAGATTTAGGAGTCTGCCTCCAAGGCTGGGACACTCTGCCTAAGTCACTTCACTCCCTTGTACATCCACTTCTGGGTCTGTAAAACGGGGAAGAGCAGATAAATCCACCTGCAGAGGGGCAATTTGAGGACAGCAGGCAGGCCACAAGCCCCAAATGTCCCCAGGGCGCTTCTTCTGAGGATCGGACACACTGTTGTTGTTGGGCGTCTTTCGGACTGGGGCATATTACGCCTGCAGGGACTATGGGAGAGTTACTTTAACAGAAAAATAAAAACATTGCTGGAAGGAAACGTGCAACTAGAGATTAAGCATTGTAACAGCAAGCAAGTGACAGAATAAACTTGTATAGTAAAGAAAATAAATACTCCTCAGTGGATTTGGTAAGAACACGGAAGAACTTTGGAACACTCAGAAGACCAACACCTGAGTAAAAATTGGTGGCATAGAAACATCAGAGATTTCTGGGTAGCTGCTTATTTACTCCTCAGGGAAAAGATAATACTCATTTCAAATCTCTCTGATCATGGGAGAGAACTAAAGAGGTGCGATAAACGAGGATCCAGAGTTTTATTGCTCTGTCACAATAATATGGTGCAGTATCAGGTGATAGAAGTGTAACAATCACCAGGTGCATTAGGGATGCTCTGTTTTTCTTTCCGTGATGACTTTATAACATGCTGGAAAGAAAAGTCAACAGCACTTCATGCCAAGATGCTTTATAAACATTAATACAGCGCTAACAAAAGCATCATCTTTTACCACAGAGGAAGAGTTTTAGCGCAAACTATAAGCACTTTGTGTACCCAGCGAAATTTCCCTGTTCTTTTCTCTGAATCCAAGTCAGTTCAGCATGTGTTGTGGGGAGTCGCTGTGCACTGACAATGCACCATATTCCTCAGGGTTATGCTGAAGAGATTGTCCTCCCTTTCCTCTGTTAAAACACTCTGGACAAACTGAAGAATTTAGGCATTGAGTGAAACAAACCCTGAAGTTGCTTGCGTATTTTCTGGGTCAACCATCAAGTCCAGGATGGCCCTGGAGCTCGCTCACATCAGGGCTGAGCCAAAGTGGAGCAAATCAGCGTTGATTTCAGTGTGACACCAAATTTGCAGGGCATGCTGAAGGGCTGTGCCTTGCTAATCACCTGCTGTTTTTCAGTGGTCCATGTGATGTCCTAACCACAAGTGATGATCAGAAAGTCATGAAGGATGCTGGAAGGGATGACCTATCTGCTGATCAAGGCAGCGATCCTCTTCCCCTTGATTTCCAAAGGAAACTGGTTCTGGAAAAGCACTGAAGATTAACTCCTCACATGAATGGTAACAGAACGTGGAAAAACTCAGCAGTGTCTGCACATCTTTCTGACTCCTATCTTATAGCAGGGGAGCAGGACTGGGACTCTATTAATCTACCATAAAAAAGTAAAGAGTACAGTTTTTAAATGTGTGCGGCATTTACCCATGAGATTAAAAGAGCCTTTCCATTCGGGTAATGACTGATTTATTTTCTAATTCAAAAAGAATCAAAACTAATTTTATTTACTAAAGCAGACAGTAATGGTCACGCTCCAGTGAATGAATAAATGTGCATTTCAGCAGGAATACTTGTGTTGCAAACACATTTCATTTAATGCAATATATTCTCATGAAAACATCAGAACTAATGAGGAAGGGATGACTCTGTCCTTATGCAGTCCGTGAAGAAAACGTAGGCTTGTGCTTAAGTGCCAGCTCAGGACTCCAAAGACCTTGGCTCAGTTCCTGATTTTAACCTTACAGCCTTGTCCAATGTGATCCTCAATGCCCTCCACCTGTAAAACCACCCCAGCTGTTGTTTCTCCCACCTATCCTATGCAGCTGGGATATTTCAAACTCCCACCACAATGTGCTTCTACGCCACGGAGTTTACAGCTGTTTTGTTGAAGTTTACAGCTGTTTTGTTGAAGTTTACATCTGTTTTATCAAAGTCATGCAGGAACAGTTTTTTTTTTTTTTTGAAAATGGAAAGTTTTGGTGCATTGATTTTATGTCTCTTTGACATAAGTCTCCTTCCCTTTATTCAGGTGGGGCTTTGCTGGTAAAATCTGTGCTAGATGGGCAATCAGGTGGCTCTTGCCAACAATGCATCTCCAGAAAATGTGCACCTTGCTCTGGGCACTGTGGACATGCTTGTCATTACCCTCTCCAAGAGGGACCACTTCAGAAGGAAATTGGGTTTCCATGTGGCACTCTTGGGACAAGGAGTGTTGAATAATCACCCACCTGCCATGCTAAAACGCCATCCGTCGGCACGGTGGCTGGTGGCTGACACCAAGCCACGCCAAGCAGCAATACCCCTGGGACCTGGGCAAGCGCTCAATGTCACATGAACCAGGCGTGGGCACTGCTTGATGGCTACAATATCGATTCAGCAAATGGCACACGAGTCAGATGACTTCCACCAGCTTTTAGGCATTGTATATGTGTGTACGGTATAGGCTGGAAAAAATATTC
The DNA here is from genome assembly GCA_013399715.1 of Alectura lathami. NCBI lineage: Eukaryota > Metazoa > Chordata > Aves > Galliformes > Megapodiidae > Alectura > Alectura lathami. The sequence continues at coordinate 34,477 of VXAV01008919.1, read as the reverse complement.
TCACTTCATGGGGAAAACGCAGGTGATTTGTACACAGCAATAGAAGAGGAGAAATGCAATCTGGGTAAGGCCTTGGGAAATCACACCTCTGAAGCCCTTGACGGAGCATTTCAGCAGACAGCGTGAAGCAGAGCCTTTGACGTGCTGAGCTTGGAACGAGGACCCCACATTAGTGCTCCTGCTGTCGGCTGGGCTCGCCGCGGTGTGCGCTCCGCCTTATCTGCCTGCTGCCGCCTCTGATCACACTCAGCCCCGTCTGCAATTTCCCTCCCTGTCTCCCTGCCGCAGGCACATTTCCTGTCCTGTAGGCAGGCTTACGTGAGCAGGGTGCTGCTGCGCTTCCCGTGGTGGGGCAATTCGCTCAGCACTGCTCAGAAGCTCTGCATGCGCATCTGAATTAAAATTTATAGAAAAAAAAAAATGGATTATTTTCCATCTCCCTGCAAATCAACAATATAGCCAGGCACTCATATAAGGGGTCTTGCATCCAGCATCAATGCAGTTCTTACTCTCCAGCAGCCTCTTTGGAGGCTGTTAGTGTAAGATAACCCTCACCAACAGGAACTCTGTGCCTGAGACCTTCGGTGGGTGAATTATAAACTAGCATCTGCCAGGTTGTGCTGGTGACTAATCTCAAAGCACAACCAGTGGAAGGATCCTGCCAGTGCTTTACAGCCAGCTGTGTCTTATCTAAATAGCATTGACTGATTTTATTCTCTGCCGGTTGCTAATGATTGGCAAATAAATGACTGCACTGTGAAAAATACAGAAAGGATTACGAAGTGGCACCATGATCTATGAGAAATAAGTTGTCTCTATTGCTAAAATAACATCAAACAGGCAGGGAGCCATTCTTCCAAATCCTCTTTATATATATCAAAAATTAGGTATGCTTCTAATTCACATTAGAGCAAGACCATGGCTAAACAGACTGAGCAGAGGACAGGGCAGGATTTCAGGCAGATTGACTCATCCCCCTCTCAACCAAGGCATGTCCAAAAAACATGGGGCTGTTCCAGATCACAGAAGCCCAAAGCAACTGGGTCAGATTGTGTCTGCTCCTGCCCGTGGGACAACGCAGAGCGACTGCGCTCAAGCCAGTGGTCCTTGGGGTGTCACTGGCAGCAAAGCGTGACCAGGCTGAGTAACCACCATCACCTCTCCTGGTCTTCGGTCCTCTCCTGTGCTTTGGACAAGTCCTGATTTACAAAAAGGGCATCCACACCACCTTGTTTGGTGTGGCACAGCTGTCGGTACTGGGACAGCTCAGGAGCTGACTGTGCTGTAACCCAGATTTTTGTGTACTGAGATGGAGAAGGTGCAGTACTGCAAGACAGGACGCATGATAAATTGTATCATGCTATCCAGAGTGGCTGCCTGATGCACTTCTGCTCCTTAAGGATGTAAAAGATGGAGGAAAAATGTCTAAGCTGGAAGGGCTGAGTCTTGCTCTGGCTGGACCTCAGGGCAGGGCTCACAGCAACTCTGGTGGCAGCTGCAAGCAGCAGGAGTAGTTGGTGTGCATTCACAAAAGAGCAAAATCGATCTTACACTGCAGCCCAGGTGCGGGAAGATGATGTTTTCTTTACATGGCACAGTCCTTATCTCTGAGGGATCAGGATCACCCTGGGGAGGACGAGGAGTAGAGATCAGCTGGACCCTAGCCTTGCCTTTGTGCCCTTCAGTGAGTTAAACCAGCTGCAGACTGACCCCAAATGTGACACTGAGGTGAGAGTCTGCAAAACAGAAGCTGACAGCTGATCATGGATCTTTAGATGTCAAAAAGCTGCAGACACTCAACAACTGATGTAGCAAAGCTGAAGCCTTCTGGCTAACACCAGTGGCATCGTTGGTGCCTGGTTCCCGTGATCTGAGCGTGATTGATGACTGTTCCCCTTCCTTGGCAGAGCGGTGACAGTGAATAAACGCTACCTGCAATTAGGCCATCCCTTTAAGGAATTAAATCATTAAGGAAACAGTTATGAGAGGGAAGTTTGGTTTGAGGGGTGTGAGATGGCTGAGGCTTGGATTGCCACCTCTGGCTGGGGGACTTTTGCCAGCTGATGCTTGTGTAACTTAACAAGGGACAAAAGAGCTTGCAAAAGCAAAGGGATGGCACCAAAAAGCAGGACCACATCTGGAATGATAGATGAATGGAGAAGGGTTTTCTGGGATAAAGGGAAAGTGTTTGCAGATATTTTCAACTGCTGAAACCAAGTAGAAAGAGCTTTCAGATTGAGCTACAATTCAGGCAAACAGTGGGATGAAGCCTGGCTTTACACATTCCCTATTTCCTCATGAGCTGTCTTCCAGCCAGGTGAAAATTAAAGAGGACTTTGACCCAACCTAGCCATTTTCCACACTGGGTGATGAAGTTCAGGACCTGTAAGCTCAGGCATGGGAGATGTCTCTAAAAATTCAAGCCTGGGGCAGCCAGGTAAGCTATGAGCCAGGCTTCAGCACTACCTGCCAAAGCAAGCTTCCAAAAGCTGCCAAGTTAGTGACATAAATGGATTACTAATTGTTCTTTTCTCCAGCAACGACAGAACAAAAGAGAACATATTTCTTCTCCTTGGCCACTGTTAACCATTTCAAGCTGAGCCCCAGCACTGAAGTGCCCCTGTCCAGCCCCAAAGGCATTTATATGCAACCATTGTTCCCTTCAGCCTTTCTCTGCACTGAGAGCAAGATTTATGCTCTGAAGGATGATGAGAAGGGGCACGTTATTAATCACGAAATCCATCATCTGTCCCGAGAACCTGATAGAAGAGATCCCACAGAGATGCTAACGCTGTATTTGCCAGCTCCTGAGACTGTTCTCAGGAGCCAGCCTGATTCACCTCCAGCTGGCTAAGTGTGGGCACACGAAGGGTCTGCCTGCACTAAGCACAGCTGCCACATGCAGTGACAGAAGGACAAGGCCACCCACAGGTTCTTCAGCCCCACAGCCCCTGTCCCACCTCACCTCCCTGCCCCTGGTTGCTAGCGGGGTGAGCCAGATCCCTCCTGCTATGATGGCTCGAGTGAGCCCTCCCTGAGCCATTTCAGTCCAAATCAGACCAGTTAGCAAAGATTTCTTTTTGAAACAAAAAAAAATCTTATCTGGGCTCAGATGGGCTGGCTGGGGGCTTTTGCACAGTTTTTTCTTTTGAGTTACTCGCAGCGTTTAGCAATTGATAAATCAGTGCTATCACAGCTATTGTGTTACGCAGTAATAGTGATGGATAGCCACTCTCTCCCTTGCCCCTCTTCCTGGCTTTTTTTTTTTTTTTTTTTTTTTTTTTTTTGTAGCCGGTTTCTGAATATTTTCTTGTTTTGTCTGCCTTCTGATCATGTACTAGAGTTTGGCCGAATGATCACAGGTGGTGTAGTCAGTGTATGGTGAATTAAGCTCTGTCCTCAGGTTACTTCCATGCAAATCAAGAGCAGCAGGAAGATTATCTTGGACTATCAAGAAGGTGGCTGAAAGAAGAAGTGGACTGAGGTCAGTGAGGAGGAGTCGATCATAGGAATTTAGCAAAGAATTTTGGTTTTGTGACAGGAAGGGAAGTTGGTTTGGCGCTGATGTGGGTGCCAAATCCACCCAGAACAGGCAGGGTAACTACGGATGGGGCCATCCCATCAGACATCAGCACACAGAGGCAACACGACGGCACCCAGAGAGAGGAGTAATGGGGAAAGACCAAGCTGCAAATTGGTCTGGCATTGTACCACCTTGTCTAAAGCCTAGATTTGCTGCCACAGGAGTCCAGCCATGCAAATCCAGCTTAGCTGGCCCACGACAGTTGTTCTACCTTTCTGGTGCATATTGGTGTAACTACTGAATTTTCACTGATATTAGTGAAAAAACAAAGAAACAAACAAAATCCATTGCTGCGAATGTTTATTGCTCTAGTGCCTATGCACACAGAACAGTGCTCCTTCCAGCTAGGAGCTGCATGGGCACGGAGTGAGTCCCCTAAGCAGCAGTGGTGGAAGAAGCGGGGCACCCCGCGAGGGCAGAGTGGTGCTGGCGTACCTGAGCACTGAGCAAATATGAAAAAGCATTCAGCCTTTACCTGAAAAAGATGTAAATGAGAGAGAACTGGCTGAGGGATGGAGGAAGGCAGCAAGACAGGCAGTTCTGAGGACTCCTGCAGCTTGTATGCATTTCAGGTTTTCATTTATTTTTTCTCTGTCTCCACTCAGCTTGTGATTAACATCAGCAACCTTCCGTCAGCTCATTCTGTGTGTGCATAGTTTGTGACAGGACACGTCTGGAGCTTCCAGGTAACAGAATGAAAATGACTAAAGCGCTCTGCCTTACAACTCAACAGCAAGGGGACTAGTTTCCACAGACATTTTGAGGGCTGGAGTGGGAATCAGTGTTTTAACAACTCCCACCTCCTCATCAGCACGTTTGTGGATTTCAGGATCTGACGCATGTGCAATTCAGCTGTCATTCTGGGATGTGTCCCCCTTACTCCACCCTTGGTGCATGCCTGCCTTCACCCATCCGCTCCTCCTCAGTGCTTCCCTGCACCCCAGCCCTAATTTCTCCCTCTCTCCTGCTCTCTCCTTTGTGATTCCAGATTTTGCTGCTCTATTCAGGTGCCCCTGCCGATTTTTTTTTTTTTTCCCCAGTCACTGCTGCCATCCTTGTCTGGCCCACAGCTGTATTACCTCATCCACACAATTCTCACTGAGCCCCCACTACCAGCAGTCTGTCCCTCCTGTTTTCTCTAATGCTTTTCCCTGATCTCTCCAGGATAGGGTATTTGCAGCATCTGGGCACCAGATCTGGGGGCAGGGAAGTCAATTCTCCCCTGCTGGTGCTGCCATAGTCTACACTGGGCTGGTGGAGGCAGTGTGGGATGGTTTTAGATGCTTCAAAGTGCGAGCCAAATTTGGGTATCCCTGCGTTTGGGGGTGGGTTTTGATGTATGCGCCCAGCAGTGAAGCCACAGACAGCTCAACATCCTCAGGAAGAACCTGGGCTGCACCGAGCTGGGCTGCACCCGCAGGCACAAGGACATCTAGAAAAGATCCAGGCACTTGATTTGACCAGCTGGGACCCAGCAGGCAACTGAAGCCAGTGCACAGCGGCAGTGAAGTGTTTCCCCTTCTTGGCAGAGACTAAACCTGGAATTTCACCCTTCAGAACAGTTGAAGGTTCTGCTAAGGATTTCCTGTATCCACTTCTGGGGAAGGGCAACATGGCAGAATGTGAAATTGAAGGAAGAACAGCCTGTAAATGTGTTGTGCTGGCCAGATGATGCCTGGATGCACAGCTCAGAGGAGCAATGGGGCTGTTTCGCTGGCACCGGTGTGTAACTGCCTGCAGATTTTACCACCCACTTATCCTGGCTTGATTTATGAAATCAGCCAGGAACATCTTCCGCCTCAGAAGGGAAAGGGACTTTCATAAATGAAGATGCATGGGAAAGAATTAAAACCTGACATTGCATTAGGAGAGCAAAGATTATTTCTCTCCTTCCTCCACAGAATCTGATCATGTTTGGAATTAGCCAAGAAAAATTTTATCAGAAGAGAATGCCTGAAAAATAATAGGGTGATAGAACCGATGGCAGAGCAAGGAGTGCAGAAGTTATGGCTGCTCTGTGCCCTCGTGCATGCGTGGATGCTGGCTCGGTCTGTCTGACCCGTGTGAGGTGCTGCATGCCCCACATATCTGCCTGAGCCAGGGCTGAGAACCGCCCAGCAATACTGGCACAGCAGCAGCTGTGCATGTGCCAGGGTTCTTCGCTTTGCCATCCCTCCTACAGGCAATCACAGCCCCAGGGAAGCACCAGAAATCACTCGACCAAGCAGCCGGCTCGCTGCCCACCCAAAGGGCCGAGCTTGGTTCCAAACCTGCTGCTGCAAAGTTCCTGTGGAAGCAGCTCCTCCGTCCCCTGCCTGGCTGAGGGCTCTAGGCACTTCCTGGAGAACAAAGGGTGAAGAAAATCACTTACTGCCCCTCTTAATGCTTGCTTTCTAACAAAATGGGGAGTTATAAGCATGGCATCCCCAGGTCAGTACTGCACCTGACACCCCTCGCTCTTGCAGGGAGGAAACTTCGTCTCGTGTCATCCTAATGCTGGAAACTGTCTGCCTGCCTTTGATTCACTTTCAGCCCTGTTTCCTCTGGTCCCAAGTCAACATTAATCTTAATTATGTCTCGGCTAACAAGCCTCTAAGAGTTTATTAAACAGGCTTTTGTGTTCCCTAATTGAAAATCTCAGCGCAAAGCGTTTCAGCGCTGCTTCTGACTCTCACGCTGCTTGACAAATTGCTACGGGAGGCTGGCGGAGGGGAGAGGGATGGGGGCACTGGCAGCAGTGCTGGTGTTCAGCTTGCCGGCTGCATCCTGCTGGGGAGCTGATGGGGAGAGCTGGGAAGCCTGCCTGCAGCACAGCACTCCTCTTGGGAGGGCGGTGGTACCGAAAATGCCCATTGTGGAAGTGCCTGATGGATGTACATGCAGGCACTAAATGTCTCTAAAAAGGAAAGGCAAGACTTCCAGACATCATGTGTGGGCTGGAGGGCTCCTCATGTCCCTGCTGTGGTCTGCTGGCCCTGGCAGCTTTCACTACCATGGGCAGGAGCCTTGCCAAAGCTTTTTTTTTTTTAATAGAAGCACAGAATGGTTGGGTTGGAAGGGACCTTACAGCTTCCCCAACGCCCTGCCGGGGGCTGGCTGCCACCCCAGATCAGGCTGCCCATGGCCCACCCAGCCTGGCCTTGAGCACCCCCAGGGATGGGGCAAAACAGCTGCTCTGGGCAGTCAGGGCCAGGGTCTCACCACCTCTGACACAAGATTTTGCGGAGAAGGTTGATCTGAAAAGGCATCACTTGGGGTGCTGGTTCTGAACAGGGCCCAGACCTACACCTCCTCTGCTCCTGCTAACCCAATGTCAGGATTGGGGCCACAAATACTGGAAAATAGATGTTCCAGCAACAAGACTGCCTGCCAACATTTTTGTTGATAATGCTGCAATGCATCATATTTAATGAGCAAATTTAGGAAAGCTTTCAATGCATCAATTTTCAGATAAGACAGCCGAATGACCTTTCCAACAAACAACTGTCTGGGGAATTTGGTTTTGTAACAAATGCCTGCCTCCAGCTGGGGTTTGAGGGGGAAGCACAATGTGCAGCTGCAGCTGAGAGCACACATAGGTTCCGCTTCCCACCCCAGGGAGAATCCAGCCCTAAATCAGCCCTGTTGGTCCCTAAGGCATTGCCTCCTCAGCACGGCCCAGCCGAAGCAGCTCGGTGTAAGTCTGGCAGCTCTTTCCCTGGCTCAGGGCTTGCTTTCCAGGAGCTGCTCTGCTCCTCACAGGTCTCCACAGCTCTTGCAGACATCTTCCCCAGTGCCATGCAGCTGCTGCCCCATGGGATCCTCTCCTCATCCCAAGACCTTTCTCAAGCTTGAGCTGTATTTTCAAAAGCCCCACTCACTCCTTCTCCAAGTCCTATCTATGTACTGCTCCTGGGGACACGTGGTCCTCCCCAGCAGCTTGGCAGTGGGTTTCTGAGGAGCCAGGCAAGCTGAGAGCATCTCTGAACACATTTCACCAAAACATGTCATGCTTTGACAAAGACTGACAAATTCAGATGAAAATCTGTCCTCCCAGCCAGCCTTTCCCAGAAAGCAAAAGGCAGAAGTGATGCTCCCAAACACTTTTTTCTTTCTTTCTTTCATTTTTTTTTTTTAACACACTGCAAATCCAGCCACTAAGCCTGAGGGACTGACTGACATTTTTAATACCTCGACAGACAATTCGTCAAATTAAAACTTCCCATTCAGCTCTAAATACTTCTTTTTTTGGCCAAATCTTTGATCCATTAAAGTACACAAATGTTAGCTCTCCCGCTGCACTGCTTAAAACAAACACTCCTATGCACCTGAAGGTCGCGGAAACCTTGCCCTATGCCCATTTGACCTTCACAACTTTGCAAAATAGACTTGCTTGTTGCCATCTCTGTTCAAGTCCCCAGTTATGCATACTCATTGGCTGTCATGCAGCCCACTCAGTAAACAGATTTTCAACAGCTGGGTACCAAAGGCTTTTGCTGGAATATGTGTGCAAAAGGGTGACATGCAACAGCAAGGGTAAAGCAGCACCTTTTTAAAATATATCACTTCTTCTTCCAGTAAAAATGGATGTGAGTGGAAAAAGTCATATTTTCTGTATGTACAAGTGGTATCTGCAGAGCACAGTGCTTCCAAATGGTGGATATCAGAGGGGTCAGGAGTGACATGGGGATTAATGTGCTTCACCAGTGACTTCAGGGCTCCTGGATTTTGGTGGGGCCACCGCCGGCCCCACCAGCATCAGGACCTCTGTCTGGTTGCTCTCTAATTAGGGAGGCAATGCCCAGGCACATGTTGAAATGGGGCCTCAGGCAGGAGTATATCCAGAGGCTGGTGGATTTCCACTGAATAAGAGCAGAGCCAAGGATGATATTTTTTACTGCCTCCCTCTTTGAACTGCAGCTAAATGTAGTCTAATTTCAAAGATCAATATTGCTTGAGTGCCTTAAGGCAAACCTCACTGGTCCTGCCACAAGCCTAGGAGACCATCTGTTAGAGCCAGATCTCCAGCCCGAGGCTTCGTGTGCTGCCAGCCCCAGGGACTGGGATATCACTGGAGCCCAAATTTGGCCTTCCCTGAATGAACAGCCTGGTCTAAGAAAACCTGCCAAAAGCTGGGTGCTCAAAGGAGCAAGAGTATAACTGAGGCTTTTGCTGTTGCATTGGACCAAAACTTGGAGCCGGCCAACAGTGGACAAGCTGCAGCTGGTCTCTGCGTTGGTTTGGTCCTGGGCACAGCCTTGACACACACAGCATCATCCCTAACACCGGGACGCTGCTCCCAGCTGCGCAATCCATGGGTTGCTTCTCCCTGGTCCTCCCGGCTGCCCAACCCCTTCTGCAACGAGAAGGAAGGCACAAGCTGCTCATTTTATACCACCTTGTTTTGCTCCCAGAGCTGCTCACCCAGCTCCCCCAGCTCATTTACCTGAACCGTCTCAGACGGTCACCTCAGCCTGCACTTTGTTGTCATGTCACATTTACTCCTGGACTACTTTTTATTTTTTATTGTTTTGAATAACTCCATCTAGATCCAGCCTTGTTGCTATGAGATGGATGATGCTCTGGGGTTTCTGTGTTCTCTCTCTCTTTCCTGCTGTAATCTCGTAACACTTAATCCTCTGTATCTCTTTATCTTTCCCTGAAAAGTCACTAAAGGTGAAACCATTCTCTGCTTGCTGTCTCACCATCTATATCCTGAGCCTTTGAGCCAGGTATCTGACCTCGAGCAATAAGGCATCCCAAACATCAGATGTGCCCTGCTCCCTCAGCCTACTCTCCATTTGCCAGAGTGAACCTCAAAAGCTGTTGTAGTGTTTTGGATTTTTCCAATATGGGTAATGGAGAAGTAACAGACCTCAAAATGAATGGATGCTGCAGAGAACACAAAGTCCTGTCCTGTGGTGGTGTGAGGTTAGGTGATGTGAGGCCAGCAGGTGAGTTTGCATCTGAATTTGCCTCTACAGCTGCAGCACAGCCATGATCTGGGAATTGCCACCGGGGACAAGCACTTCCCTTCACCTTTAGGTAGTGAGGCTGTCCCGCTGCCAGGCAGTCTCAGGTGCAAAACGTGGCTCTGGGTTTTATTTGCCTCGTGCAAGAGAAGAGCGTTTGGATGGGAGGCCGGGTGCGCAGCCATCACTGGTCCAGAACTGCAGTGGGGGATGCTGGGCTTCCCCTCCCAGTGCTCCAGTGCCAAGTCCCACCATGGCTTCATGTGGAGAATCCAGAGAAAAACATGCTTTCCTTCCTGAGGTCTCAATTAACTCATGCCCCACCTGGCTTTTCCCAGAATAACATCCTCCTGCTTCTTGAAATAAAATAGTGTGTGTTGCCTCTCTGGGCTGGGAGTTAGCAGCACGCCCAGAGAGCACAACCAACACCACGGTGGAGATGAAGGGCTCTTGGCAACCCCAGGTAGAATGTCCGGGGACTCTAGGAGCCCAGGGCCATCCTCAGAGCTCACCACCTCTCCCGCAGGCAGCACCTTTCAGCATGTGCTTGGCTGTGCTGTCCAGCCCAAGAACCTATTGCCACTAAAAAATAATACAGCGGGATTGACAGAAACAGCTTTACTCCAAGTGATGAACGACGCACTGCGCGGGCTCTTCCTGCCGGTCTCGGATTGACACGCGTGAGTCACGGCCACCGCCAGCACACCGGGGCTGCAGCAGCTCCGCTCAACAGGAGAGGGTTCGCACGTCACACGCTGACTGCCTCTCTGCAAAACTGCTGCTTGAACAAACAGAACAAAGACAGGCAGCACGCACGCCAGAGCATCGTCGTGTCACCAGAGCTGCCGCCTCTGACAAGACGTGATGACAGCCGCTCCCGTGGGCAGGGGGAATTAATTGTGCGGCTTCCAGAATTAACGCGATCATTCTGCTCTGCTGTTTGCACCACTGCGAAGCCTCACACCACAGGCTGCGTTCGCTTTCTGCAGCCACATGTGTGAACGCAGCCCCATATGCCAGGTGACAGACAGAGGCCTGGTGGGCCCCCCGTCTCAGCCTCGCAAATGTTTTGTTTTCTGCCATGAGTGTGCCTGACTGCTCCAGACAGGAATCAGTGTCATTAACACAGAATAAATTCATGTCATCAAATTGTATGTGGATTTCTCCAAATCTTATGTCAGGGAGTTTGCTGTTGCATTGCATTTCTGACCTGGTGCAGGGTGTGCGGAGCCGAGCTCAGATCATCCCAGGCAGTGCATTTAGGTGAAACTCTGCTGTGCAAAAGGCCAGAGTGAAGCCTATGAACCGCTGAAGTCTCACAGTGAGGGACCTGGTACCAGCTGGCTGCACGGGAGTGGATTACTTCCTTTGTGAATCCCTTGAGAAATTCCCCAACAGGATGTTAAAACACCTCCGTATTGTTCAGAGAGCAGGAGCCAGCATTGTCAGACATGCACATAGCAAAGCACACCTGCAATTTCCAGAAAGCACAAAAAGAGAGTGTGGAAAATGGAACTGTATGAAAAGCCCATCTAACTAGTTGGTTTTCTTCGCCTTTTCCAGCCAACCCCCCCCCGCCAACCCTTCAGATCAGCAACCTGAAAGCTGGGCTTGATCTTAATCATCTGATTAAAATGCTGAAAAACTTCAAAGAACAGTATATTTTGCACATCAGGATGAAAAAACACAACATTCTCAAGATTTTTGACCCCACTGCTAGCACTCTGGGGTTGCGAAGATCTTGAGAAGTCACAAAAAATCCCAAGGTGCGTATGGTGCATAGCTGAGATGTTTAAATTCAGTCTGGCTAAGACAGAGCAGAGCATGCTTGATGCTGCTGCAGTGGTTAACCAGACTCAGAGCAGCTCAGCAAGGACCTGCTGAGTTTAGCTGAATGTGGAGGGGAGCATGGATTGCACTGCGGGTGTTCAGGTTTGGACACTATTTTTGGTGTGCTCACCAGTAGATCTGTGTAGCCTCCTTTGGGTCAAAGGAATTATTTCAGCTGGAATAATTCATCCAGTTTGGCTGCTCTGTGAGTCTGAGTCTGTTAACAGTGATAAAGTCTGAACTCTGCTATCGTTAAGTTCTTGTCAGTGGAGGCACCAAGGCGAGGAGTACGAAGCGAAGCTGGATACGCAGGCTCCCACTGGTACTTTTCCAGTCAAATTGAATTTCACAGGGAAATGAAAACACAGATTTGTGACACTTGACAACTTGTCAAGTGTCATTTGCAGTGAGTAATGATCACAGCAAGTTCAAGAAGCCTGAAAGAAACTTGGCACAGGGCTCAGAAAGCTCCACTTTGCTCTGCAGCTTGTGATGAGCCATCACACCTGCAGTTCTCCAAGCACCTGTTTCAAGTAGTTCCTTGCATCAGGACTTTCTGTGCACAAGCCACTTTGCACAAGAAGTGGCATTATATTTAATTTGGTTACGAATGCCAGCACACAAGCTTCCTTCACGCAGCAACTGGCTGAGGCTGCAGCCCGGAGCTGGGGATAAGATAACACAGACACATTCCCAGGACCCAAAGCACATCTCAGGCATACAGAGAGAAATTCTGCAATTAACTTCAATAATGGAAGGATCATATTCAACTCATAAATCACTTGGAAACAATATTTTATCTAGTGCCAGTGGGTATTGTTCAGTGTGAAACTAAAAGCATTTGGGGAATTTTATATTGAGTGCCATGGCTCTTTCTGCATTTTAAAACGCTAATACTTGACTTGCAAGCCATTCTGCCTTCTGACAACCATCACCTAATAATAAAAGCTTCCAGCACTTTTCTTTCTGCTGGTTTAGCAGAGAGAGAGGCCATGAGTCAGTGCAGCAATCCAGAGACTTTCACGGCTGCTGGTTCAGCCCACGGCACCACCGCTTTCTCAGCTGCACACAAGAAAAACCACCCCAAGCACTGAAATAAGAACTCCTGCTGCAGGCAAACTGGTCTCAGCAAACATGAGGAACACCCAGGCTCCTGTAGATTTTGAGGACAGGCCTCCTAGGTGTTATTTATCCAGCCCATTCTCCTGAGATGCTCCAGACTGAATATCATCCATCCAACGCCCAGTGAAATCAGTGGGTGCTGAGAACCTGAAGCTCTTTGGGCAGAAGAGCTTTGCAGGCTGCGTGATGCTGGAGGAGTGCTCTGTCCGGAGCCTCGGTTGGAAAAGAGCTTTTTGTCTTGGCAGAGAACATAACACCCACTGCTTCCTTCCCCAAAGTCCCTAACAAATGACATCGCTGGTAATTAAGCAAATGTGGTTAGCAGTTTTACGGCTGATAAATTATAACTGCTATTCTTAATGAGCAGAGAGACTCAATTAGATGAGGTTAATATACCAAATAAACGCTGTTTGCTCCACTTCAGAGTCATCCAAAGTGAAACACCCCAGCACCGGGAGATGCTGAGCACAGCACGTGAAACACAGCCTCTCCAGAGACCAAACATTTGCTAATGTGCAAGTCATTAGGAGACCTGCCACTAAACGTCTGAAATCCCCAGGCCACAGGAACCTGAATCATCTCCAGTAACAGACCAGGTCTGACTCAGTACAGGCAGCGCTGTCTCCGGACCCATCAAGTTGCTAAATGCAGCTCAGGTTCTCACTGTCTGCTGGATTTTACTTAGTTCTGGTCCCAGGGCTGTAGCTAGGGAATGGCTGGGGGTTATGAGACGGGGTCACAACTTCTCCAAGTGTTTCAGCTGTATGCCCAGCACAAGCCATTCAGCCTCCACAAACACAGGAGCAGAGCAGGCCAGGAGTCATTGCCAAAGCCCTGGGTGCACTAATGCCCTTTCTAAGCCCCAGTCCACTGCCACTTTGGGTCCTGAGGGCACTAAACTGCCATTCCTTAATGAGCCAACATAGTGCATGAGCTGCTGTGAGCTACTGAGGTATCCCTGCTTTAGCATTGCAGAGAGCAAATGAAGACACATCCACTGTTAGAGCTAAGATTGTGTGAGGAGCCTCTGTGACTCAATGTGGTTATTCTAGCATCCCAAATAGTTTGCCTGGCAGGATTTTTCCATGTTTTCAGCATTACATACTCCTCCCAGCCATGTATTTCCACTCCCAGGAGAGCAGCAAGGCTCCCTGCAACATATAATAAAGCCAAGGCATGCAGCACCTTTGCCAAATGGGCACAGAAAGCTGTGGATGTCTGCGTGGCAGGAGAGTTCAGGGAGGAGCTGGCATCCACACCACCAAGCCCAGCAGTCCCTTTTGTAATTTCTTGGACCTTAACAACTGCAGGCAGCAAGCCTGGCATGCAGCAGGCAGCACCGCAGCAATGCCATGCTGCACCAGATCTGTTCTCCACCCTGGTGAATGGCTGACATCAGTGTGAGGTCTGAGGGAGCATTTCTGATGGGAAGGAGCAGGTTTCAGGGCCAGATCCTGCATCTATTCACAGCTCTGCGTTTCCAGAGCTTTTAACTCAGGTTTAAAAGCCTTGACATTTCCCGTCTCCCACGAGCATTCTCCAAGCCCCTCCCTCCCTGCTTCTATCTGGGGCTGAAAGCAAAAGTGATGGGGACTCTTGGCCAGGCCACTTCTGCCTTGTCAGAGAAGTTCTCATCAACAGGAGCAAGGGACCATGAAAAAGAGTGGCAGATCCCCCCAGCCAGGCAGACACCTCCCTGGTGCTAGTGCTTGCCTGGACCTGCTGTCCAAGATCCACACTGTGGGGTGCAATTTACACTTCACCATACAGCTGTCTTTTCAATCAACAGGAGCATCAGAATTCTGCCTTGAAAAGGGACAAAAAGCACAGACAGAGAAACAGAGGGGAGTATGACCTTGCCAGGTAATTGACCTGCATTCTTCCCTGCTTGGAAACAGGGGTACACAAACCCCTGGATACACATAGCAGCCACTTGGCTGCTTTTTGCATGAGCAAAATAACCCCAAGCCCTGCAGCAATCCCTCTGTTTCCTGCAACAGAAGTTTTGCTCCTTAAAAGGCCTTTGAGTGCCAAAGGCAGAAGGAGATCTGCACAGAGGTGCCTGCTCCACCCCGAAGGAGGAAGGAAGCAATTTGTGCGAGTTGGCTTTAATGCAATTTTCCCTGGAAGAAAGGAGTTGCAAATAGCATTAGGTTGTCATGCCCAATGGATGGCAGCAAACATCGGGGTGCCCAGATCGTCTGCAACAGCTTTTGCCTGGCACACAGAGCTCAGCTGCCGGTGAGAAAACTTCCGGATTTTGGAGAGAGGAAGAAAAGCCCCGGCTGTCCAGAAGGGGATGAAGCTCTGCCCGTGCTCCTGCTGTGGCCAGATCCAGCACTACAAGGACACAAATAACTGCTTTCGAGCCCTCCCCCACAAGAAGAGAGCTCCTGCCCCAGAACAGCCACACAAGGTAGATCTTTTATAAGGGAACTCATCTACAAGGAGGCTTTAACTGGAGACCTGGTTAGGCAGAAAGCATATAAAGTCTCACAAAAAAAAAAAAAAAAAAAAGGAAAGAAATACGCAACAAGAAAACAAGTAGCACAAACCACTAAGGAAAGCATGCAGGGTTTCCAGGTGCAGCTTCCAGGTGCCACTGCTTGGACCTTTGCCACTAAAAGCTAAAACCAGAGTGGAAAATGGGTGTGCAGGAGGGGAAAAGAGGCATCACCAGCCCTTGGCAGGGACAGCCTTGGTGCTCGCACAGGGAACACACCCTGACGTGCCCCCTCCTCCCCAAGCACCCCATGGGGCAGGCTGGGACCTCCCAGCCCCCCCGCCCCGTCCCAGGGGGCACCTTGCTGCTCTGAGGGTCCTCCGGGGAAAGCCTTCCCGAGCCTCGTCCAACCGGGCTAAAGGGCACGGGCTGTGAAGGGCCCGAAGGCTGCAGAGCGTGTTCAAGCCAAAAGCTCCAGCCTTTTAGCTCCATATTGCTCCCTGGCTGGTAAGTGGTTTCTATTTGTTTTAACACTTTCATCTTTTATCTGCTGCATTTTATCTGCTACTTTAAATCTTTGTAAGTGAATAGGTTCTTAGTAGAATCATTAAGTTCCATTCAACTCATCTGAACACAAGCCATTAGCTTTATTTGTTGCCTGGTTGCCTTACCTGCATTGATGTTATCTGGCTGTTCCTGCTGTAAAACAAAAGTTATGGAGAGGAAGAAACCAGTTTGCCGAAGGCAGGGCTTCCTTTTGCCCTCACCCTGATGACAGGGAAGGAAAGCCAAGAGGGATGTAAACTCATCCAAAAGCTCCTCACCTCAAACTAGGCCGTGGGAAGAGCTACAAAGGCAGAAGAAGGGAGGCTGGGAGCAGCTGGCAGCACTGCAGCGACAGGGAGCTGAGCAGGCAGATGTAGCAAGGGCTGCACAGCATACCTGTCTGCAGTGGTGGCTGGTGCACTGAGTCCTGCACACCTGCAGCTCACACTGCTCCACAGATGTTCTCACATGTCCCCAGAGGTGCTCAAGCAGAAATGTTCAGGTTTTAATCTTCAGTTTTAGTTTTAAGACTGTTAACTGAAGGGAAGTTAACTGAAAGAGAGAGCTGTGACTGCAGCAGATCCTAGGGGGTGGCCTACTGCTGCAGGCTGAAATCAAGTCAAGGAACTGAGCTGCCTTTGAAGAGCACAGTTGAAAGGCT
This sequence comes from Alectura lathami, assembly GCA_013399715.1. Classification (NCBI taxonomy): domain Eukaryota; kingdom Metazoa; phylum Chordata; class Aves; order Galliformes; family Megapodiidae; genus Alectura; species Alectura lathami. The sequence goes on along the minus strand of VXAV01008919.1, from coordinate 18,341 downwards.
TCAGCACAGAGCATGATTTCAGGCTCTGTGACCCCAAGTCCAGCTCAGAGTCTTGCTGAGAAGCAGGGAGAAGCAGCAGGACCAGCACATTCTCTCTGCAGGACAGAGCAAGCTCTCAGTGGGAGCACCAGAAGTGAGCAGGGGCTTGGCAGGAAACTGCTTCCATGGTATGCTCAGGGCACTGAGTCAGCCCTCCCAGACCCTTCTCTCACCTGCCTTTAACTGCCTCTTACCATCACAGGAGTGCAAGCAAGGCAGCCAGCAGGGCTTCAGGCCCAGTGCTGAGCCTACAGCAAGGTGAAGACCTAATCTCCACCTGCTGCTCTGTTTTTCAAGAAATAGAAAGCACTGTAAGGTATCTTAAAGATGATTTGTGCTTTGTAGCTCACTTGAATAGTCTCAAAGTCTGGAAGTTTAATCAACTTAGATGAGGCTGACAGTACAGAGCAGCAGGGTCTAACCAGAAACAAGCATGCAGAAAAGGAGTAATTAGGAGAGAAAACTAGGAACAGACAGAGTTTTTCATTTCCTTGCTGCCATTTGGCATTGAGAGCACTAAGCACCAGCCCAGCCACCAGGTCTGCCAGGTGTAATGAGCTCTAATAGCACCATAAGAGCTATTAACCTGAACACCAGTTGTTTGTCACAGCCAGGACTACAAACCCTCTAACAGCTCTTTCTAGAGAGTATTTCTGAGGTACTTACAGAGTGATTTAAAGACCACACAAGAAGCCACTAAATTCCTTGAAGGACAAAGGGTTCCTGCAGGGTCAGTAGAGAAACTGCAGGACCAAGAAGGGTCCTTCTAGCACCCCCATGCTCAGCACTGCTGCAGCTCATCACAAGCAATGGGAACATGAGAGGCATGAGTGCACTCAGAGCTGTGCAACAAGCCATGAAATAAAGCAGTGCCATATCTGAACAGCCATTAGATGCTAAAGCCAAGCTCTCATCTGTAGCTGCTTCCCAGCACCTCACTCATTAAGCCCACACCACAGAACTCACCTCTCCCAGCAAAACCAAACAGCCCCCAGCTTTTACTGCTGCCTTTTGTAGTCCCTCTGCTTGTTACAGCAGACTCAGGTGTGCTCTGGGTAATTTGCTCTGTCCCTATATAAAGAGGAGCTCAAGCATCACATCCTAATGCTGCTTTTAGAGAGAAAAAAGAAAAAGTGTGGTGGAGAAGTAAATAAGCAAGCTAGCTTTAAGGAGAGTCTGTACTATTTTCAGTCCATAGGGAAAAGGAGGTCAGGTTCTGTCAGATCTCAGGTGTCTTGCACTTGAGCTAGAAGAAATTCTTTGTCAAGTTGGCAGGTGTGAGGATTTTTCCCTGTCTTATACCTACAGGCATAGATGCTGAGAAAATGAGAGATAACAAGTCATAGAGCAATTGCCTTGCTAAGCAAGGGCTCTGCAGATGTCCTACAAGCTGTAATGTGGTGCTTCATTTGGTGCAATTGTGCAAGGAAGGATAAAGAATGGGCACATTTGGAAGTCATAAGCTAAACTTAAGCATGAGGATCAATGGGGCAGATAGATCCACAGGAATTACTGAGCTGTGCTGCAGAGTTTCTGAAGTGTGGGGTTTTGATACTGAAAATTGCAGCTAGAGCTCCTTCATACAGGGGTTTTTAGTAGGAATTATTTCTCGAGGCTTTTTCAAGTTTCATCAGGATAAAATGCTGAAACTTAAATGTACAGCAAAAGAAAGTTCAAGGAACACCGTGTTGCTCTCTGGTATGTCTTATCATTCCCAGCAGACCCTAGGATGCCTTGAAGCCTTCCTGGGATGGAGCACTTGTCTTTCCTGCAGCATTTGCCGCATGCAGAGTCTGCCTCTCCTTCTACTTAAAGTGTTTTTTCCTAATGCTGAACATAAATCTTGCTCCATCCCCAGGTCATTTGCTTGCTTTCTCCATTCATCACCTTTCCAGTACAAGGACAGATGCTGACCCAGCACACTCCACCATGTGAGGTGATGCTTTGGGGCTTTGGTGCTAAAGACGTAAAGGAGAGGATCCTACATGAGTTTATCTTCCCCCTGTTGCCAAGGTTTGGGCTAGTAAGTGCAAGCGTAGGGCAGATTCAAGGTCAGACAAGAACAGGTAAGTTGTCTTTGTGTGTTTTAATCTTCCTGTGCTAAGAAAATGAGATTTCTAGAAACAGCTCAGCAGATGTCATTTGATCTGCTCCATAATCAGTTGTTTCTGCTGCTGCAGAAGGCTCTGGTTCTGCCCTTACAGCTCCCTGTCCAGGGTCTCGGTAGATCCCTCTGCTTCCTTAATTTCTGGTCCTGTTCCAGGAGCAGGGAAGGTTTATTGGCGCCTTCTACCATGGGGACTTCATCTTCCACAAGGATTCTGAGGTGATAGGTGCCTGTATGAAAGCTAATGCTCATTGGCAAAATGCACCTGAGTTTTATGGTGCCTAAGGCATTTCTGTCATTTCTATCATTCCTTTTCCCTTGAGGAAAAAAACCTGTCAGATTCCTGATGTTTATTTCAAATCGTGAGATTTAAGGAAAATTAGGAAGATAACTAGAAGTTAAGTGTCTTATTTTTCACGTAGTTTAAAGCATTAAATTCCTCTCTTGTTTTCTCTTCAAAAGAACTCAGAAAGCTTTTTTCAAAGTTTGGTTCTCCATGTCACAAGTTGCTGGAAATAAAGGATTTAAATTCCTTTCCTATAAAAGAGGCTCTGGCAAGCTGCCTATTTGTTGATGAGCAGTTCTAAAATATTTGTGCTTTGGATTTGGCTCATTAAACTTCTCTAAATAGGGATGCTTGTCTCAGCACTTGAGGCTGAAAAAAAAACCTGATGGATGTATTCAAAAGGTGGCAGTGGGGATGTTTTTGTACATCATGCTTTTTTAGCTATTTTTTTTTCTCCACAGTACTCAGCAGGCTGAGACTTCTAGTTCTTTGGTAATAAAAATGACTAATTTGAATGATGTGTCCAATCCAATAGCCTTTTTTTATTATTTGAAGGGCTATCCTGCACCAGAAGCCAGTGTGGCTTTGATGATTTACCTGCTTATAACACAGTCAAGAGCATTTTGTATGTGTCCTGTCGGAGTATCTCCATATCTCCAGGCGTTATGGAGAGGCACATGTGTAGAGACACAGACACGTGGGTTTTTGCTTGCTTCCTGGTAGAAAGTAACTTTTCCAGGGTCAGTGTGCGTTGAAGGTAAGCATGCTCTGGGTGTGTTTTTCCCAGCCCTGGATTAGGTGCTGTCCAAAACTCCAGCTGGACATGACATTTTAAGAAGGCTGGATCCTTCCTTCCTTTTTGATTATAGTCAATGCAGCAAACTGTGGATGGGGTGAGCCGAGGGTGCACCGAGCCACTCGATACGCGAGGAATGTTAGACAGCCCCGCTGAATAACTCTGCTCCACTGCAGGGCACAGCTTTCTGCAGCTGCAAAACCTGGATGGGGAGTGGTGCAGGAGGGACTAAAGGGGTAAAGGTGGTAAATGGCTGGGAAAACCAGTCTGCAAATGCCTCCGGTGAGTGCAGCGGGAAGGTTTCTGCTGGCACGTGTGTTTGCTCAGGGCTGGCACCTCTCTGTTGGTGCTCTCAGTGCTAAGTGGTGTGCTGCAAATAAGCAATGCAGCCATTAGGGCTTTTACCATCACCCTAATGGAAACTGCTGATTAGGAAGCTTTTTTAGAAGTTTTTTTTTTTTAAAAAAAAAAAAAGCAGTGCTGTGCGGTGGCAGCTGGGATGTCTGGCAGCAGGTCAGTGGAGGGTCTGCATAAAACACCCTTGAGAGGGATTTTAAAGCTGTGTGGGTTTCCCACTTCTTCTGAGGCTGTGATGAAAGCGGGAGCAGACATGATCTTTCAAGGCTGATAAATCACTTTCATCACGCATTTACTTGCAGATAGGCTACTTAAAATTTCCAATCTTCACTATAATTGAGACCTCAGAAAGATTTGGTTTTTAACTTCTTTGCCTCCCCATGCTCAGCTCTTGTTACTTAACAGTGACTGCTTACTGACTGGTGAAGGAGAGAGTTGAAGGTTTCAGTCTAGTTTCTGGAGTCCCTCAGAGTTAAATTGCCACCTGAGATGATTACAGTGCTGTGACAAGCATATAGAAATAAACCAAACCAGTGCACTCAAAGCAGTATGTTTATTTCAACCACTTTTCTGAACAGCTGTGGAGGGGTGAGGCACAGCAGCCAGGCGGTTTGCAATGCAATGCAACTTTACATGTGTCCTTCATACAGGCAGCCTGGGGTGCAAACAGGAGGCCGAGGGAATGGGCATGGTGGAACTGGGGGAAATGAGGCTTCTTGCTGCTGCATGCACCTCCTCACCGTTATGTCAACACATTTAAGGAAAAAAAAAGAAACCAAATTCCCTGAATATCACTGTTGGTAGTAAAGCACCTTTTTTTTTTTTCTTCCTGGTTTCCTGTTCCAGTTACTGGAGATGAGTGCTGTAAGACAGTAATTTCTAGACATGAACGTGGCCTCAGACTCCAGCTTGGCGGTGAGCACTCACAAATAGGATCTTAAGGCATGGCCCACTGTTTACCTTAAAAAAAAATGGGAATTCACATGTTCCCACCTGAGCTGGATGCTATTGTGCAAAAAGTCTTTGCTAGCAATGTAGCAGTCTAGCAAAACTATGGCACGTGGCTGCAGCTGTGCTTAGAGCTATGCCTCCAAAAAAGTTTTGGTGGGTCAATATGCAGTTATTTATGTAATCCTAGTATTATGCCCTCAGTATTGCATGAAATGGAACAAAAATGTAGTTTAGGATAATTGTACTGTGCAAAATATTGTCCTTAACACTGGTATATTCTTGCCCACCTGAGTGGAGCAGATGTGGTGTAGGTGCTGGCAGAGCATGGGCTTGCTAGCAATACTGTGCACTGCAAAAATATGTAAGCATTGCTGTGGTAGATACATTCCTCAGCTAGCACCCAGGTAACAGGTGTTTGAAGATGACCCTTAGATCTAATCAAAATGTCATTTTCCAAAGCAGGAGTTATTTTTTTGCTACCAATTTGGCCAACTCTTCAAGGATGTTCCTGGGGATTTATACGGGGCTGCAGAGCTGGGGCCTTCTGGGCCTTGTCTCCAGGGCATGCTAAGGGTTAAAGCCTTCTCTGCACTCATAGCTTGCATCACCCTGAATCACCATCACCTCCATCTGCCCAGGTGTCCCCGCTGTGGACGCAAACCCACCAGAAGGCCAGGAGGCTGCCAGCTGCAGTCCTTCAAGGGGAGCTAGATGTGCATTTCTAAGAGGGAAGGCAATAATGCATCTGACAACCCCCTACCAAAGCCCTAAGCTGAAGGGCAGCTACTCTACTGCTGGCTTGATTAAATGGCCGTTGAAGATGATGTAAACATCGGACTCCTCACTGTAAATGGCATTCTCTCGCTCCCGCTTGAACATCCGCACCCAGACCTCCTCTCCTTCCTGCAGGTCCAGCATCAGGCTCTGGCTCTGCATGATGCTCCGGTCGCTGGGCTGGGCGTAGAGGATGGCCACCTCCTTCTCGTTCTTCATCAGGTGCAGGTAGGTCTCCTTGAAGTTCCAGGTGTGGACGTTGAGGCTGAAGTAGTAGATTCCTGGCACGTAGCAGAAGAACTTCCCTGAGAACATGTTGAAGTGCTTGTAGAGATTCACAAACTCGGTGTCAAAAATGACTTGCTGGAAGTAGTCTGAGCTGTGAAGGGGCTTTCTGCGACCCACTGAGAAAGCAGCATAGAGCTGCTTGCAGGGGTGGCCCTGGGGGCCGGGCTGGCCTTTCTGGCCCTTCCGTCCATTGAAGCCACGTAGCCCCCTCTCTCCTTCCTTCCCAGCTGCTCCAGGGTGCCCTTTTTCTCCCATTTCCCCCTTTTCACCTAAAAGCATAAAGGAAAACCTTGTCAGACACAAGCACGTGAAGCCTAGGCTGCAGACATCCTGCTGGAGACAGCCACCAAAGCACCTGATAAGACATTGCTTTCACAGCACAAACGTCTGCAAGCATTGGTCAGACACCAGCACCTTCCTTATTCTGAGCAAGACAAAAATGGCAGGAGGAAGCTTGGTCCCGCTGTGTTCATGGTGCTGATGCATGAAATAAGTCCAACAGTGGAACTCCATTACCTGCTCAGGCCATTTATACAGATTCAGTTAAATGCACATCCCCTTCATGCAGAGGTTAGGGCATGAAAAATTTGGCTCAGGATTTGGCTAAAGTTTAATTTGGGCCTGGGAGAGGCTTTGTCTGGTCTGCATGTCTCTGCTCACAGGACTCCCTGGCATGTCTCCTGTATTATGTTTAATTTTTATTTGCCTAACCTGTTAAGACAAAACCGATCAAAACGGAAAAATTGTGTGAGCATCCTTCCTCGTTCTTTATTCCTTATTCTACTGCTTAAAAATTCTGTGATAACACGTGCACCAGGTTTTTAGTGTGATCAAACCTGAGCTTCCAATCATTCGGTTTTCTGACGGATTAGAGCTTTTTGCCACTTGTCACCTGTGCATTCTTACAGCACACGTGCCATGTCACCTCTTGGATGAACAAACTGGATGAGTTTCCTAGCACAGGGAGGAACACAGCCTGCAATACAAAGGTGTGATGGAGGAAGGATGCTATGGCCGTAGTCACCCCTACCCACCTTTGAGGATGGTGATGTCTATGGTGGGCTGCACTTTGGGTACCGAGAAAGCAGGGTCACTGCTCATCCTTGCGTATCGCGAGGAGACGATGGAGACGGGCTGCTCCGAGGGCCCGCAGCACCGCACGCACGACAGGCGCCGCGGCTCCCGTCTCGGCGGGTCCCGCTCCTGCACGGAGCCCGTGACGGACACCAGGAGCAGGAGGAACAGGGCGCTCATCTTCAGCTGAGCCAGCTGGACCGGGCAGAGAACAAATGATTAACGTGGTGACTCGTATCAGAGGCACTGATGGGCCATCTGCTAATGTTGCCGCAAGGTGTATTTCTGATTAATTATTAGCTTGTCTTGTAGTGGCACCGGGAGACTCCAGGTAGGAAGGATTCCCCACTGCATACTGTTTACAAGCAGCGGAAAAGGCAATCCTCATCTCGCATTAGCTATGATTGAAATGTCTCTCAAGAGACACCAGGTAAAAACAGGAAAAAAAAAATCCTGCTGAGATCAGAAACCAAGGCTGAGGTGCTTAATGTTGTAGCAAGCACTGCTCAAGGCGCAGTCGCTGTCCAGCTGTCGTGGGAACTGCCCTTGCAAAAGGCGCTGGGTAAGAAGTGTTGCTCAGAAACTGTTTCTTGCTTTGCCATTTTGAAAAACTGAAAAGGAAACTTTATGTAAATAACAATGAAACCAAACTGTGATGCTTTTATTTTTTTTCTGGAGGAAAATGCTGGTGGAAAAATAAATGTAAAAAATAAAAGCATTTCTCTATTTAGGTGGTTTCTCAGCCTTTTGCTGGTAACCTCTTTCTACAGCAACCTAGCCAAGTGGTTTGTGGTTTTGACCATATCCATTTACTTTTCTTAGCATAATTCCTCTGTACATTTCCTATTTTTATTTTCCGATGTGTGGAATGGGGAGCCAAGTAGCTGCAACAAGCACAGGCCAAACCAGGGCTTGCGCTGCACAGACGCTAGCTCTTGAGGTCACCAATTGCATTTCCAACTGATATTGGCAAACTCCAAAGGCGCTGAATACTGCATGAAATGAACAAGCAGAAAATGTTTCAGGTGGCAAACTGTAGGCGAGTTTTCCTCTAGATCCCCATTACCCTCCTTCTAGGGAGAAGATGGAGCTGGAGGCAGACGAATGCCTTACCATGCATAATTAGTGTCATTCTGCTGATTGCAGCGGTGTGTCATACAAGACAGATTTTGGAGTGATGCCTTTTTGGATCTTATCCAAAGTCCAATTAGTCAGATGGACTCCTGCTGACCTCAGGCTGGGAACAGCTCTCAGAGCTCCTCTTCTGCTGGCTCTAGTTCCTGGAATATGTGGAGATGGCAGCGCTTGGATATGGCACAACGAGCACAGGTCCCACCTGCATTTTGCAGAGGGAGGGAGGAGATCCTACCCATGAGCTATACAAGGGCGTCTCTGGGCGCAAAATGGACCAGCCAAGAAACCATGGAAAAAAGTAGTCACTTTGGGGCAAGATTGTACAGGCATTCGTGGGAGATGTTTTCTAGTTCCTACCTGCCCCAGAAGGGCTGTCATTCACACCTCTTATTACTTGGTGTAATCCAGCTCCCTGGAAACCCGGTGAACACTTATTAGCAGCGATATAATAACTTTGCCTCTGACAGCGGTGAAAGTTCTTTCATCGAGTCTGTCATAACTTGAAATGATCTTTCTATTCATAATTGTAACTTATCCTGGTTACGAGTCTGAGGAGGGATTAATGCTCCTTTATATCAGTGTTGAGGGCCTGAGTTCTCATTTTCATTAAGTCCTTTTTAATTTTCGTTCAGTCCTTAAGCCATCTTTGTGCTGCCAACCAGGACCAGGAACGCAATGCGAGTCTAAATGGACAGCAGGTCATAAATAACCAGCCTGTACGTGACCAGAACAGAATGCCTGCACTGCAGAGAGCATTTGGGGTCCGAGTAATGTTTCTGGGGTCTCCTTGACAGTGGTTAAAGCTTGTGTGTATTTGTAATGGTATAAGGAGGACCACGTGTTCACTCAGAGTCCCAGACAAGTGGGGCCAACAAATCCTCCGTGGGACTAAAAGCTCTTTGGTCCTTGGGAGTGTGAGGTCAATAACCTGGCGATAAAATCTAAAGCATTTGATTACACTATTTGAACATTAAAACTGGAGGAGATAATTGCTTGTAATACCTTCATGAAGGAGAAAGAGCGTTCAGTAAGAGGGGCATTCATAATGGGTTGAAGGCAAGGCTTCATAAATATGGAGAAATTACTGCTACATTTTTATAGGCCATTATTCTCCGTAAGATGAATGACTTTATTTTTAGAAGTAACTTAAGGAAGAAAAGTCAGGGTGAGAAATCAGTGCTCAGGTAGAGCACGTTTCGCATTGCTGTAATCCAAGTACACATTGAGGAAATTGTGGCCATTCGCATGATTCATGAAGAACGATTACTCACGTTATTGGCTAGAAATTGCTTTTGGAAAAATGAAGCCAACCAGGCACGAATCCAGTCAGTTCAGGGCATCCTAGAACTGATAGCCATGTCCTCACACCACATTTTCCTTCATGATTTTACATTTCCTATCAGCGCAATCTTCCAGAAATGGTGTCAGATGTGTGAATTTGGGGCCACCCTAAACTTTTGTGTGCACGTACCTGCCATTCTCTTCCCTTTTGAGTATGGTTGATTAAGGCAGAAACATGTATTTAATTGCAAAATCTCTGATAAGTTGAAGTTTGAATGATGTATACAAATACAGTTTCAGATTTACAGTTTGTAAAGAAAGTACAGGAGAGCTAAAACAGGAAAGAAATGGAGAGAAGGGAGTCCAAGAAGGATGAAAGAATGAAGAACCCCCACTGGTACGGGGTTAACGTTGAAAAGCACCCAGCATAAAGCCAGAGATCAGGTGAAGAAAAAACCTCAAATCAGAGGAACCAGGTGTGCAACAGCAACGGAAAAGGCTGCTAATGGTTTCCTTATAACAAGACCATGCCATTCTGGAGAAAAAAATGACTTGAGCCAAATTTTGGAGGAGAATCAAATATCAATCTTGTGGAGGTAGGGAAGTCAAATATAACACCTTAAAAAAAAAAAAAAAAGAAAAGAAAAAAAAAAAAAAAAAAAAAGATGGAGCTCAGAATTTAAGATCTGTGAGCAGTTGTTTTTAGCCATTTGTACTTTTTTTTTTTTTTTTTTTTTTTTTTTTTTTCTCCTAAGGATAAGTATTGTGACCTTATTTAGTCAGCTGTGGTGATGATGGATTTTACTTCAGTGGCACAGGTTCTACAGAAGGCGGTGAGCAAGGAGCCCAGCGTTGCTCTGGCCATGACTCCCCTGCGTGCGAGTTTGTGAGGCTCTGCCGCAGTCTGCACAGAGCCCTGTGCTGGAGGGACATCGTCCTCCTGCCCTGCTCGTCCCACGCGCTCATTAGTGCCTGAAATGATGCATTAGTACAGCAGCTGCAAAGCTGCGCGCGTTCCCCTCAGTCATCCTTCATGCCTCCTCCTGAGAGGGGCAGGAGCACCCAGGAGGCAGCAGATTAAACCTAAAACCGTAAATTATTGGCTCTGCACCAGGAACTGCAAATCGCAACTGGTTTTGTTCCAGAAATCTTGCTTTTCCCATCAGGTAGAAAAAACAGATGATGGCAGACATCCTAACAGTTTGGGGGAAAAATGATCTGTTGGTCTCAGAAACTTTGGAGCTCATAAATGTTTCACCTGGGCACCAGAAGAGGCTCCCAGCCCTCCCTCTCCACAAACCACATTTTCAGTTCAGCTCCTCTGGCTCTTCTTTGAGCTTGGGTTCATTTTGAACCAGCTGATGGACAGACGATGAGTCTGAAACATTTCTGTTTAAATTCGTGCAGTGGCATGCAGAAAAATGTGGGTTGTTCTGATGTTTCCAAAGCTTCCTGCAAAATGCTTGAGGAGCAGGAAGCTCGCTGCAAGGCTGTGCGTCCGGCCGGTTCGGGCGTGATGCATGGTGCCAAGATGAAAGATTTGCCCTGCCCAGAATGCTTCCAAGCCTCCCTGCTCCAAACCCATAAAGCACTGCACAGCCCACAGCTCCTGCAATGAGGATGAAACCCCACAACCAAGACACAGAGGAAGAAGAAATTCTAAATGTGCTAAATGGGAGTGGCTGTATTTAAGAGTATTTTGGCAAAGGATGAAAATTTATGCATCAAGAAATGAGGCATCTGAATCTGACAAAAGCAGTTGATTTCAGAGGATTCTGGTGGTGAGGGTGGCTGGAGGCTGGGTGTGTTCAGTGGAACATCAGAATGTTACTGGATGTTACTGTTGGAGAGCTGTTCTGATGTAAAAGAAGGCTTCTTTGACTGGAGCTATACTTTAGCTAAGGCTTAAAAACACTTCATTTTTTCCTGTCCCTTTTCTTACCCTCCAAATTTGAGTAGACAGACAAGGTTAAAATGCAAATGTAATCCATCAGCCACTTTATTTACACACTTTTTACCTGCTATGAGCAACCTGCATTGAAAATGCTGGTTTTCCAGCAACACCAGTGTTCCTGGTGTCTGCCAACCAAAAAAGGCAAATTCCTCCCATGCAGAGCTTTGGAGATGCCACAGCCTTTGCTGGGGAAGGACAGAAACCATTAGTTCCTCCAGTTCAGGGAGTTAAACGATGTGGTGCTTTCTTCCTGTGTGCAACTTCTTATTTAAATATGTTTTCTTGACACTGTTGCAGCTAGAGAGAACACCTTGATTGATTTTCTTGGTTCGTGATTGCGTTTAATCTCACAGCTCAAAGTAGGTAGCTTATGTATGAGATGCATTTGCACAATTTTAATGACACTGTACCTGAAGAATTTTAACACTTCTATATAAAGCAACACATCTGGGCAACAAGCGGTATGAAATCCCTGTAATATCTGCAGAAATAGCCTACTTGCTCTGCACGCAGAGGAAACAGAAGGAAACAAAAGGAATCAGCCTAGGGGCTGGACGGAAGGGTTCTCCCCTGTGCTAGCAATGTGGGGTCAACAGCCTGAGCCCTAATCCTGGCCAAACTCGAGGTGACCTCAAGATCTGCAAGCAGCCCCTATGGGATCTATACCCGTGTTTTTACCCATGTTTTTTACCCATGTCTTGTTCTGTCACAGGGCAGTGGCACAGATCTGCACTAACCCACCCTAAGGCTGTGTTTTCACTGGGTGCAGGTGTGAGTACAAGGATTTCCTTACCTCGCAGGGATGCTCGGAGATTAAATCCCAGCCACGGCCGTGCTGAGCCCACGCACTGCGACAGAGTTCACGAGGCAGAAATTGTTCTTGGATCCCAGAGTCGCACTTGAAGTTTCTGCTAACGTTTTTCTTCCTGTTATTGCTATGGCTTCACTTGGAAAAGCAATCTGTGGCTATCTTTGCTCCGAATTCACAGCACACAGGACGACGCCAGCCGCTGCCCATTTTAATTAGTGACAAATCTGGGCTGAAAACCCATGAGGGCGGTTAAGTCTAAAACCCTTCTTGTGCCGTGGAGATGGAAAACACATGGATGTGTCAGCTTCGGACCTCGGCACCATTCCAGAGACGGAAATTATTCTACTTCTGCTTTTTTACCTTTTGTCTCCTTGCGTGCCCCGACCTCCTTGTCGCTCCAGCCTGCCTCACATCACCAGCAGCAGGAAACAAAGCAGCATTGGGGCTGCTGCTGTCTGGACACTGGACTTCCTCTTGGAAATGACTTGTTTTTTTATTATTTTTTTTTTCCCAAGGATGATCTAAAATTTCTTCATGAGCCATTTATGTAGAAAAGCCCCAAACACTGAAGGAGCATCAGTGCTGAGCACGGGGCAGCTCTGCTCCAACGCGGTGCTGCAGAAAATCTCGGCTGGAGCTGGGCATCAGCAGCCTGTCTGCAGCCATGGAGCAACTTGAGGGCTTGACCACAAGAATATTTGGATCGGGAAAGCAACCCAGTTTAAAAGTTTCCACTGTCAGCAGTGGTTTGCAGATGACCACTGTTAACGCCCTTTTGTCCGCAGTGTTTATGCAGCACACTGGGGTGAGGCGGGGGAGGGTTTGGGAGCACTGCCGGACAGCTTAAGCCCTGTGAGCTGGTTGGCATTGGAGACAAAGCCAGGATCTGGCCACAGAGAGGCCCAGGAGCATTACCTACATCCACACTTTGCAGTGGCCAGCTGGGACATTTTGTCAGAGTTTGTAGTTTTTCTGGGCAGCTTTTTATTGTCAGGTGATTTTTTAGCACGTGCCTATTCCCAACATGGGTGAAGCCCCTGACCCCCTGCCCAGGAGGAGCTGTGCTTGCTGCGATGCCCATGGGAACACCACCACCACCACCACTAAGGTGCAGCAGCATCCCACAGGGCCACCATGACACTGCGTGTGCGTCCCAGCCGCGGGGTGTAGGGAGAGGTGAGGATCCCAAGCAAAGCCCTTCTCCTGTTGCTGCGCACACCTAGACCCAGGGCATTACATGGATTTACTGCAGGTGCCCTGCAAGCGCTCGGTGGGAAGAAGGCGTGCCTGCCTGGAGATGGAGGAGTGCACAAGGGAGCAGAGGGATTGTGCTGGCTCCTAAGCAAACAGCTCTCCCTCTCTCCTTCCCCACTCCCTGCTCTTCCAAGGCCAGGCAGCTCCTGGAGGTGGCCCTGTGGGGCCATGCGGGTCCTTGACCACACGCCCATCCCAGTGCAAGCCCAGACCGTGATTCAGACCCGCGCTGCTGCTGCACCAGCCCGCTTGCAGTGAAGTCACTTGCAGGACAGCTTCTCCCATGAAGCAAATGGCACCAAGGCTGCTTTGCCCATCCCAGCTGAAGGGCAACATTCCCAGGCATGGCCCCGCTCCATCCTGACCCAGCTGCAGGCCCATCCCCATCCCGAGCACAACTAGACAGGGCAGCATGCTGCAGCTGAGGATGGGTGAGGAAATGAGCAGTGTAAGCAGGAACAAACTGCAGCTGGTTCAGCAGTAACCTGGCCCTGCACTTCTTTATCCTGCTGCAGTGAAGCAAAAAAGCAAGACGAAGCAGCACAGGCAAAGACCACCTCTTCCTACGACTCACTCAAGCAATCTGCTTCTGCAGGGTGGGAACACTTTGTTACCCATAGTAATAGTATTTTTTTTCCCCCAACTTATTCAGACCCATTTAACTTACCTTGTGACTCAGAACTCCGTCTCTCACTTTCCTTGCTCTTGCTTAGCAGGATGCATAATATGAAAGCTGCTGTTCATTCAGGTTTTTTAGTCCTCAGCAGCTGCTTCTGCTTCCAAGCTGGAGTCCAAATGAAACACTGAAAGTTAGTCCTGCTCCTTATGAAATCCAGCAGCTAGGTTGTTTGCAAAAGCTGTTTATTTTTCTTGTTTCTTTGCTTGCAGCAACTTGTGCTGGGTTTCTGTGCTTTTGTCCTGCTATAGTTTCCCCAGGACTCTCAGCCAGTCTGTCTGCTTGCACAGTGCCTCACACAATGATGGAAACACAAACCAAAAAAAAAAATTGTGAATAAGGGAAAAAAAAATCAAAAAACACAGACCCAAACCACATTCAGTGTTCCAGCCAAGGGAGAAAAAGCGCTGGGATCACATGGAAATAATTTTTCTTTGGGAGACTTCAGCATCTTTTTGGGCAGGAGAAAGGAGGAAAAAAAAAAAAAAAAAACCTCACACAATAAAATCTCTGGCTTTTGTGCATGAGCCTCAGAAATGGGAAAAGCCTCTTGAAGGGGTGTAGCAATGGAAATTGCCTCTGCAGTGATTTCGGGGATAGGTGCAGGAGTCAGCCCAGATGCCGGGGGACAGGCCAGGGCCCAGAGCAGGTGTCACCCCTCTGTCCTCTGCTGGAAAACAAACTGGTGGTGCTTTGCTTCTATAGGAACAGATTTGGGGCCAGTCCCAGGAAGGTATGTGCAGCAGCAGCACCTTCCCAATACAAAGTGTTCTGGTTTCCCTCCCTGCCTTACAGGTCTGGGAGATAAAACCTTTTGGCAAACCACCCATGCTGGGATGCGATGAGCATCAGCATCCTAGGAATGGGGAAGGAAAGGAAGGTTGCATGCACTTGTGGCTTTATTTAAGTCAGGTCTGGCCTCTGAGTTTGGTTTATCTTTTTCTCTCTCTCTCTTTTTTTTTTTTTTTTTTTTTTTTTTGTGTTAATAGTAAAGGATGAAAATAGAAGATGTGAGTGTGCTATACAGTGCAAGCTCAGCATCATTCCAGCACCAAAGCTCAAAAAGAAAAGCAATGCCTTTGACTGCTCTGTGAACATCAGGGGGGAAAGGCGTGTTTTGCCCCCTCACAGTGCCCTTCCCCACTTCAGGTCACAGCTCGGTGCTTTAAATATCCCTCCCCTGCAGTCCTGGCTCTGTGCTGCACCAGCCTGCAGCACTTGGACCCCTCGCCATCCATGGGGGCTTTATCCCATGCACTGGCCAGGTTGTGCCTTTTTTTTCCGCACGTTATCCCCAGTTGCTTGGAGCCATGGTCAGAGGCATGGAGACAGCTGTTGTGCTGGAAAAGGGTTTTGCACATCTTTGCAGACCTGAAGAAAAAAGGCAACAGTAACATTTGAAGTTGTAGGTGGGCCTGGGTTACCTAATGGAGAACACAAATTTTTTGCAGGTGACTTGTGTTGGGAATGTTTTCACATTGGTGATAGATAAAACTTACAGGTGATAAAAACAAACTGCAGCATGTCTTTTTTCTGTTAATTCACAAACCTGCAGCCAGAGGAATGACAAGGGGGATCAGAGGCTATTGGTGAGCCAGGGCTGTCCCTGTACCAAGGCGAAGAGTCACACCACTGCTGTGCTCAGAGTCTCTGCCAGCAAAACACTGAGGTTCACTGCTGTCCCTGTGTGAACCCACGCAGCGTCCAGCTCTCTGTGAGTCACCTCCAGTGCTGAGCTCCTCCAGCCCCGGCTCCCAGAGCACCCCCTGCTCCTGTTCATCCCCATCTCCATCCCTGTCTTCATCCCCATCCCCGTCCCCTCCCTGCAGGAGCAGGGAAAAGCCAGTGGGAAATGGGCACACAGAGGGGGGCATGTGGCTGCAGCCTTTCAAAAGCAGCCAGGAAAATAAAATTCTTACTCGTTTTTTTGGAAGGACCTTTTAAGGTCCTAAGAAAAAGGTCCTTAGAGCTTCTAAGAAAAGAAATGACTTTGCCTCACAAATGCCAATAAAGAGCCTGCTTTTATTTTATTAATTATTATTATTATTAATTATTATTATTTTTTCCTGTGGTGAATTGGTAACTGGAGCACAGAGGCTGATTTTCCTTAGTTTTCTTTTAGTAACTGAGTCTCAAAGTTTCCATGGAGGGAGCTTGGAGCTCTGCTTGGCTGTGTTGTGTCTCCTGTCTGCATCTGCACCTTAATGCAACACCTGCAGCCCCCCTCCTAAGAGCAGTTGCTGACCTCTTCCTTCTTGCTTGGTCACACAAAATCATCTGGATTCCAGAAGCAAATATTCCACATTTATGTATGAAGTCACTGTAGAAGTACCACATAGCTTAGTTGCATGAACATAAAAATAGCTTATAGGAGTAATCCAATAGAGAGAGCATTTGGGGTCTGAAAATGAACTTAGCTGGGTTAAAACTGTTCAAAACCAGTTTATATAAGATGTATTAATTTTTACTCTGAAACTTTGGACAGAAGCAAACTGTTATGGTAACCGGCGTCTGGCACCAGAGCCAGACTCTCCAGATTAAACAGGTTCTCTGCCTCGTTAAACGACAGCCTCCTCCTTCTGAATAGTAATCGTATTCAAAGAAGAAGGATACTTCTGTTTACACACTTGATTTATAAAGCTTGGCTTTTGTCCATGCAGGGAGCAAGGAAAAGAGAACTAACCAGTTCTTCAGCAAGCTCCTAAGAAAGTTGGTGTACAGTGCAGCAGCGAGGTCAGGGCATGCAGGTCCATCATGACCAGCAGGGCAGTGAGATGGGTGCAGGACGAGGTTAAACCATACCCAGCTAGGAAATGCTTGTACTGGTCTGTAGGGAAATGATGTTTCTTTCTAATTACTTAGCTCATGGTTTGGCAAATTTATTGATAACCTTTGCTGCAGGCAGCTGGGGATGCCAGAGTCAGAGTGCTAAAAGTGCTAAAAGTAAAGGCACTTTTTTTTTTTTTTTTTTTTTAATACTTCTATATAATGGCTCAAGTTCTTGACTTGCAACCAGACCCTTAAATAAAAAGGCATGTTCTGTATGGATTTTTCCATAGCGCTGAACTCAGTGAGAGGGACGTCTGTTTGCTGTCCCTCCTCCCGCCCAAGGCTGGGGCTCTGTGCCATGACAACGTCTGCATCACGTGGCAGACACACACAGCTGATTCCTATGGAAACATTAAATATTAAATTCAGTTTCCTCCTGGCTTTCTGCTGGGGTGTGATGCTGGAACACAGCAGCCCCCTGGCACTCCCGAAAAGTGGCCAGCACAGCACGGGGGTAGCTGAGTGCAGAGCTGAGATTAAAGCCTCAGCTGTGCTGAACTCCAGCACTCAGTGGAAAAAGTGAAGAGCAGCTGCCTGTGCACTGCCATGTCAGCCAGGCAGCCTGGGAAGGGCTTTCAAAGGCTCTAATATAGTAATCCCCAGCCGATAATATGATTTAATAGGATAAAGTACATATATGTGAGTGTGTGAGTGTGTGGTGCTTTCAGGTGGCAGATTGTACAAAGCCAAAAATAATTATGAGTAAATTGGAACTTAAACAGCAGCGTGCGAATGATAATTGGGAACTGCTTAAGAATAAGTTGCTAAATAGCCTGAAAGCTATGATTTCACAGCGGAGTGAGAAAATATTTACGGCTAAAGCCTGCTTCCGAGGGGAACAGGAAGCTTTGTGGAAGAGAAGAAATTACAAATATAAAAGGCGCTGGGAAGAGGTAGGAGGCTTTCCCTCAGCTGCTGGAGCTGCTCATGCAGAGCAGTGTTTACCAAGAGGAAACCAGATGACCTGGATAAATGCAGGTTAATCAGCCTTATGGTGAACCTGTCCCAGTACCAGAACTGCTGACGGTCTGTAATGAAGAGCTAATGGAGGGCGGTGAGGCCAGTCAGCGGGAGCGGTGGGGAAGGAAGTCCACAGACCTAGCTGCTGGTCCTGGGCTGCACGGACAGAGAGGGAAGGTAACAGAAGGTCCCCCTCTGCTCTGCCCTCATGAGGCCTCAAGTACCTTGTCCAGGACTGGGACTCTCAGCACAAGGAGGACGTGGAGCTGCTGGGTCGGGGCCAGAGGAGGCCACAGGAACGCTCAGGGGCTGCAGCCCCTCTGCTGGGGGGCAGGCTGAGAGCTGGGGGTGTTCAGCCTGGAGAAGGGAGGGCTCTGGGGAGACCTCACTGCGGCCTTCCAGTGCCTGAAGGGGGGCTGATAAACGGGAGGGGGATGAATTGTTACACGGTGTGGCAGTGACAGGATAAGGGGAATGGTTTTAGACTAAAAGAGGGGAGATTTGGGTCAGATGTGAGGAGGAAATTCTGCACCCAGAGGCAGGGAGGCCCTGGCCCAGGCTGCCCAGAGCAGCTGTGGGTGCCCCGTCCCTGGGGGTGCTCAGGGCCAGGCTGGGTGGGCCCTGGGCAGCCTGAGCTGGGGGTGGCAGCCAGCCCCCGGCAGGGGCAAGGGCTGTTGGGGCTGTAAGGTCCCTTCCAACCCAACCATGTCATGATTCTATGATTTACTCGGCGCAGGTACAAAGACTTTGGCCGAACACCACTCACAGCT
>VXAV01008918.1:200158-238693 GCA_013399715.1 Alectura lathami | reverse complement strand
TTCCTCTAATTTATTACCTAGAAAACATTGTAGCAGCATGTGATCTATAGGATATGTGCTGTGGGGTAGTTCACACAGTCATTCACTCTCATAAATGGCAAAAGGATCATCAGTCTGCACGTGTAAGCAGTAAATGATTATCTTTTAATGGATAAATGTTAAAAAGTGTTTATTCTTCCTAACTGAAGTTAAACAGTTTCCTAGTGTGATTTTTGAGTTAGAAAAGTTAAAGATTTACCAAAATATCCTGAGTCGGAAAGAAGATTTTCAATAATATTTTGCGTAAAACATCAAAACTGAGAAGTACAAAGGGTGTTTTGATTGCATTTAAACTGGTGTGGTTGTGTATGTGTGTTCAACATGTCTGTGATGGTTTTCAGAGCCATGTTTCTCTCCATTTGGTAGAAGTGGCATCCTTTCTCGCTAGTCAGGTAGTGATTCCTACCTCCACAATGTCCCTAAAGAAACATAAATTTCCCTCTGTTTTTTTTCGGTATTAAAAATAATTAAATAAATAAAAAGTATGCAAAGAGTAATTTTTTCAAGCAAAGATTGTAAAAACTCTTGGAAGGCAAATGTTATTACTAATTGTTGAGTTAAGCTGAAAGAAAGCCAAGCAGAAATGACCAGAAGCTCAACAGAGGTCCCTCTGGAAAAAGTAAAACAAGAGGAGTTAAAAGCTACTGGCAATCCCGTGTGTCCCCAAACCTATTTTATGCATGGAGGCAATTACAGGTAAATGATGTTCGTGGTGATAGCTTCTTATTAGCTCTATTGCGCTGTGCCCAGGCACTTCCCACTTGCACAGCATGTCATTAATTGCAGGAGAACTATCTGCCTGAAGGTCTACTCAACATCCATAGGACATTAAGGATCTTTCCCTAATTTCAATCACGAGAACTTCTCTTCAGCAGTTCACAAGATCCAAAAGCTTGAGGAGTAGTCCACAATTTACATCCTTTTTTCTGTTCTTTGTAGGAAAAGAATTTAACTGTGGTGAAGTTAGTACTCCTCTCAAAATCACGTATACTCCTCTTCAATCCAAGTGTCATTTCCTTCCAGTTGTGAGATGCATTTAGGGAGTCTGAGAGCTAGCATGGGAAAACAGAAAGTTCCTCAGCAGTGGTTTTCCTTGATTCATTTCTGACCGGAGGGGACAGTTCTGCGCTGAAAGCAGACAGAAGCCTGTAGGGAGCTCTGTTAATTATTGCATTTTCCTTGCAGACAGCTCAGTCTGTAGTGAGTCCAACCAGAGTGGCAGGCTCCAGCAATGTGGAGCTGAAACCCTGCTGTCGTTTTGAACCTTTTCTTCAGTGAAATTGTTGCATGTTAGAAGCCTGTAAGAGTTTTAGATTTAAGTATTTTACTCTATCTCTTACAGAAAGCACCAGAACAGATGCTTTAGGTTACAGAAGGCTTGTTGTAAACTTACCAGTTAGTGCTTGCTTCTAACCCCAGTCCTGGATTTCACTTTGTTGCCTTTACCATGCAGGTCTTTATTTGCAGCAGAGCTACCCTATGGATGGCCCAAAATTTGAATACAGGCCTTGGCTAATGTATAGGGAGCCTTGAAACCATAAAGCTTTAAAGCATGAAAGAGTGAGCCTGTAACCAGACACTAGCTCAAGCTCCAGATGGACACCTGCATGCGTACTGTCGAAGTAAAAGAAATGGGAGACTGTGCAGTTCTCGGACGCAGAGGTGTGCGCAGCAGTTGCTGTGCTTTGTGCTATTATATTAGGTTGCTGGGGCTTGGGGAGGAGGTGGTGGATTAATGAAGAATTAATCCTTAAGCTGGAGAAGACATCCTCACAGAAGTACCAAGGCAGCTGTTGTTGTGAAGCACGCAGATGGTTTTGATCAGGAGACGAAATTGTGTTGGTCCTTGCAAATGATGGCAGCTAGTGAAAGACTGGTTAGTATGCAGATTGTCGTCTTGGTCCTCTGGGAAAAATCCTTAGGGCTTACCTGCAGGTGAAAAGAGAAGCAAGTGAGAACAGTCCTGGTTCATTGCCATGAGATATGGTTAGCAATGTCTCTGAAGATGCTTTTGACTTCACTGATGAAGGACAGTAATCTTCTTTAGCATCCACCATCCTGGGCTTCCAAAGGCAACCCTGGTCACCTGCGGTGCAGGACATGACGGCAGCATTTCACTTTGAAATCAAAGGCAGAGATATCTAATCACACTTCTGACAGACTCAGGGAGCTGGGAAAGCTCTCTGCCAGTTGGAGATTATTCTTTTATTGTTGTTGTTTAAGACTGACATACTGTTCCATTACAGCGCTGGCAATAACATACATTTTTCCCCTTGCAATGCAGAAGCATTTAAGTGCAATGTTAGCACATACCAAGATATGTGATGTGCCCATCCACAAGACACAAAGTCACTTCAAAGCCACACAAAGTTGCAATACAGGATTTCAGACAACTACTGCGTCCTGGGTTCGCTCATACATTTTGAGTAGACTTTGATATTACTATTTTCTGCTGTCAGGAACATGTAAGGCCAAAAGTAGATTTGAAAAGACAAAATTGAAAAAATCCACTACCTGCAGGAGATTCTGCAAAATCAAAGATAACAAAAAGAAACTGAAAGGGAGGAAGAGAGAGGAGAAATAAGAAATTATGGGATCAGTTGAGTCAGGGAACCGCCAACAGATTTTCACCTTTTGTTACCTGCTGTCCATAGCATGGTGTGCCTTTGTCTCTACATCTGCCTTAGTGGGCAGATCCAGACCTTCATTCACATGCTGACTGTTTCCTTCTGAGACAGCTGAATCCTTCTGTAGTGCCTAAGCAAAGCCCCACTGAAAACAAGGGAAAGGTTGGTGTGGAGTTGAGGAGTTTGCCTCTGTCTTTACAGTAGGATTGGGTACCACCTTTTAACATTTAGGGTTCAATATAGCTGAAAAGGTGAGGGTTGCCCTTGCTGTCTCTAAAGAAGGCACACAGCAAAAACTTGTTATGAAAGATGAAAGCAATTGTGAAGATAATGTCTTAGTGGTTGCCATAGTTTCTAATTCAGCACTTGAAAAGTTTTTGTATTCAGCACAAAACACTTTGGGTGAAAATATTAAAAACAGTATTTAAGATGCTTGGAATTAAAAACTAAATAAGAATTCATTTTAAACATTTGGAACATTAACTATTTTCTGGAATTAATTAAACAAATGTCTTCATTTTGGTCAATTATGCTTTGAAAATTTATTTTAAAGATGGTTTAAAACATGTTATTAGCATAATAAGACTGACAGAAGTATACTTAGAAAAATCACCCACCCACATTTATAAAAAGTAGAAAAACAGAGTCCTTCGAGATCCCTGCAGAGATCTGGAGACCAGCTGAACTAAGGGTCAGCTCAGAGGCTACGATGCTTAGAGACTACTAATACCCTGGTTAGTCCGGGTCACTTATGTGCATAGTGTACATATACAAAATACACGTGTATGCAAATTGTTCTTCTGTTTTACCAGTGGTCCAGACCGATGTTAAACATCAGCCCACAAGTGCTCTGAGCTGTCCCACAGGCAAGTGGCTGTTTCCTTTAGTTCAGAGCAGATAGAGGCAAAAATTGGCCTTTTACCTTCATGGATTAAGGGATGGGAATCTAACTCCCTGCAGATGAGTGCACCTAGAGGCATTGGGACAATAGAGGGAAGCCTGTATTACGAAGGATGTTGCTGTTATGGTAACTATCAAGCCTGGTGCCTCTGAAATGGGAAGATGAAAAACAGATGTCTGTAAAGGGAAAGAGTGCTACTCAAAGCACACAGGAACAAACAACGGGATTGTGTCATTTTTCCAGTCATCTTGGAAGTGTTTCAAGGTGATTGATTATTTTGCATGTAAGTTTTACTTACAAGGCACATCCCTGAAGGCGACTTGAATGCTTGTTGCATATTTCTGGAGAAGAAATGCTAAAGAAAATGCTTTGATTCATTTGGTCTGTTTTAGTTTGTGTTTTTCAGTCTTTTGATTTATCCTAGTTCCTCAATAGGAGTTGGAAGTATTACTAAAACACTGTGTTTTTTTCCTAATGAATACACGTTTTAAAAAAAACAACTGTTAATTGATAACATCTTTTAGCTGGCATATGGCTAGCTAATAACTCAGGCTTAATTAGCAAATCTGGGGAAGAATAACTTCCTAATATGGAATTAAAAAGGCCTGTCATTGTTTTTCATCAAGATTGACGATACTGCTTGGACCTGAAATTTAGCAGCCTTTTTTTCTGGTCCCAGTGGATGTGCTGCATTTTTAACACATCTGTTAAAAAAACAGAGCTTGAAGTTGCCACAACTCACACTGATTTTTAAAAATAAAAGGAGAAACAATGCCTTCCCAAACAGTATAGTTATGCTCTTGATGAATGTGGATCTGGTGACCTGACTTCCTTGATTTTTTTTTCAGTGCCATTTGTGGTAAACATTTAACTTCTGAAAACTAGTGATACTTTTTCTTTTTGGACATGGTCTGTAGATCCCTAGTGTCTGTGGACTACTGCAGAAGCCACTAATGGTGGATAAGAAAAGTTACCTTGTACATGCTACACAGCAGTGTTTGTAACTGGATTTTTAAACCAGGCTGTACATCCTGAAAAATCCCGCTCCATCGGATCCATTCCTTCAGTTTTCTGTTACACAGTCTTCTCGCCCAGTGAATCTGATATCTGTCTCCGAAATAGCCCAGTCCTTAAAAACCCTCAGCTAAACAAACAGTTCCTGCTCCTTTGATGCATTCTGTGCTCTATCAGCAGCTTGTTGTTTCAGGGAGCCAGCATCCTTGCTCTTCTGATAGGGTGCCCCGGGCAGCTGAGCTTTATGGCTTGGCAAATGCTGAGCTGTCAAGTCGCGCTAACGATCTGGAAGGAGATGGATGTAAGTTTAATTGCAGTAATTAAAGGAGAGGGCTGTGTTATTCCCTTGCTGGTAGGAAGGCGAATATCCTTGAAACTTGTGAAGTAGCACACTCGTAATCAAGGGAACGTGCAGCCAGGCTTCGTGTATTATTTGACTGCAAGAAAAGGGTTTGCTAGAGGGCGAAGAGGTGGTGGCAAGGGCAGCGCTGAAAGAAGCCTCACGTCTCAGCATCGATGTGCCCTAACAGGGCTGTAATGCAGGGAACATGGGAGCTGGTGTGTTTTATCACACCGCTGGTACAATTCTCCTTCTATTAATGAATTTCTTGTCAGTCTTGTAACTCTTCACCTCTGTGGTGTAAAGTCCTATGGAGTGTTATTTAAAGTTACATTGTGTTTAGAATAGTCTATTTGTGGACCTGATTGTTTTTGTGTAAATAAATCAACATGGATACTTTCAAGCCTGAAAGTATTACTGAACACATTTCAAATTTCTTTTTATTGATGTAATTACAACGAGAAAGTTCAAACAAAGGACAAGCACAATTATGGGAACAAATCTTCCATGGAGCTGCCTATTTGCTTTTCATTTTGTCATTGGAAGTGCATTTGTGTGCCACGCCATTTAGCAGCATATACCCTTGACAGAGCATCAGTACCATTGATAATTCATGCTGACCTTCAGAACTGTCAGCACTCTCCAGATATTTTTAGGTATTTGGCTAATTTTCTCACAGCACCTGATGTTTATGCAGAGAGTTTCACGGGCACAGAGGCAGGTACCTTTCTGGGAGGTACTCTTCTTTCTGGGAGATAAAACCCACATTCCCTTGGCATAACGGCATTTTGTCTGGCAGTTGCTGTGTCAGGCTGGTTATGAAAATTCCTGTCATCCGGCATGTTTTCACTGTGTGTGTTGCAGAAATAATGGGAGGCCCGGCAGCCTCACACGCTGCTTAGCCCGGTTAAACTGGGACATTGACAGCGTCTCCCATTTTTGTTAATCAGCACAAAAGGAAAACTTCTGCGCTGTGTCTGTGCACGCTGGCAGGCTGCAGCTGAGCGCAGAGAGAAGGTGTGCTCGTGGGAGGCCGCAGCGTGTCTGCCTGCCTTCACAGGGGCCTTTCCTTTGGCAAGGTTTGTACTGACGAGCCACAATGCCCGCCTTCAGGAGGAGTAAAACCAGAGCTAAGAGTTTAGCGCTGGCTCGCAAAACCCAGCAGCAGGCAGCAGCGGCATACGGCTCCCTGCACAGGATGTTTTCTGTGGTGAGTCCGGGGGCCGGGGGTGCTCGTGGGCTGGCTGAGGCGGGACACTGGGCTGCCAGGGTCTCTGTGCTTGGTGAATAGCGGCTGTCCCAGCCTGGTAATCAGGGCACTCAGTGGGTGAGTTTACAGCAGCACTGCACTGGAAAGAGTTTGGGCTTTTTGAGTTGTTTTTTTTTTTTTTTTTTTTTTTTTTTTTTTTTTTTGGTGGGGGGGGTCTTTTATGTGCGCCGTTTGCTGCTGCGCCCCAACAAATAGATATTTCTTGTGTCTGTCAGGGAGGGGGCTGAGTGACGATCTAGATTGTGACAAGAAGTGGGATGGTTTTAACATGGTTCTTCAGTAAAATTAGGAAATATGTGAAGCAATGGTGTTTTAACTATTTCTCTGGCTTTTGACAAATAATTTAGAAATGTAGAAGAAGGGTGGAAAGAATAAGAGCTGCAATCAAGGAATGGCTGGGGAAATGCAAGAATTTAAGAAGGCAGTAAACATTTTACACAGATAGTAGAAAAATACATAAGCCTTCTGAATTAAAGATTGACAACATTGGGATAAGGACCTGGGAAGGAGAGAATGACAGTTTTTCACAGGGTCACAGTTTGGGAATATCTGTATTTTGTGCTTTAATGTTACCTGACAAGCGCCGCCTTCTTTTTTTTTCTTTTTTAGTGTTCTTTTCTCTCATCTTTACATTTTGTGTGGCCAAAATTTAACCTTTCCTAGTGGAAATGACTTCTGTTGTGCCTTTGCCTGTGGTGTGCATTGGATCAGATGACTTTAGTGACTGATTTCCAGAGAAGCTGAGCACAGCATCTATGAACTGAGTGGGAGCTGCTGGTCCTCAGAACCCACTTGCTGCAGGCTCTGGGGCCCAGGTCCCTTCTGCATGAGCTGGTTTACAACTAGCATTGCTGTTCAATACCAAAGTTACCAGAGGTTCCTCATGTATAGTCAAGGAGAAAGATGGGCAAGCGAGAGCAAACGTTTCCTACCGTGTGATTTATGTCAGTAGCTTAGGCACCAGGCCAGGGGGTTGCATCTTCGGTGTTTTACACAGCCATGACTTCAGCCTTCTTTCAGGCCCTGGCCTCTGCTGTCAGAATACGGTTATCTGAGCCCTCTTCCTACTGCACCTCTGATTTCTACATGCGTTTAATGATACCTTCTTGCATTACCAGAACTGGCTAACTTTGCAAATGTAAGTCTGTTGAGTGATAGACACACAGAGCAGGATGGCTGCTAGGCCTGCCTTTGTTCTGGGGAGAAATGTCTTCTGATACAAAAAGGAAGTGATGGACACCTCCAAGGCTTTCCTTTTTCACAAAGTGAGGGATGTAAAAATGTCTCTGGCTGGTTGGTTGTTCTCAAAATCCCATGTAATTGTGTTTCTTGTGTTGACTGGTGCATTCAGTCTTCCTGAAAATATGTACATCAGACAGCACCGAGCTGTCAACTGCTCATTTTTAAAGGATACAGGGCCAATCTGTTCCAGCAGCTTGCTTTCTGAGATTCTTCCTTAGATAATGAATTCAAAGGGTTAGTGATCTCCATGTAGGTGTGGTGAGCGTCCTCACAAGGAAGCGTACAGGAATCTGAAGCTAGTCAAAGGACATGTACCATTATAACCTTCCCAAGGAATCTTCCTGAGCCTGAAGGGGTTTGTGAGTCTACCCAAAATTTTCCTTTCCATCACTTTAAAAACAAACAAACAAACAAACAAAAAAAAACCACCAAACTACAACCAACACACCAAATCCTACTGACAGAGTACCTGAGGTTTATAAATGAGAGTAAAATAAACAGCAATGAGAAGAGATACCATAGTGCTAATTGACCTTGTGCAGCACTGATGCTCAGTCAGTATCAGTCTGTAGAAAGTCATATGGTAGCCATGAAATTGTTGTGTTAATGCTTAACCACTGCTGATTAATGTCTTCTGCTCCCTTACCAATTAATTTTATGGAGATTTTAACTCTGGTGGGGGTAGCACCGCCTCAGATGATGATATGCTTATCTGCAAGAAGCAAAGAAAATCTGTAAGACATTTCTTACACGAGTATCTTTTGTTCACTTTGAAGGAATAATCTCTAATATTTCTTCTTATGAATAATACTGAAAATTGGTTGTGCTTCGTTTTCATCTTACAAGCTGAGCACCACTGCAGTGGCTGACAGCTATGGGTCAAGCTGACAGTTTTGTAGACTGGAACTTTCCCTTTTAAGATTGCTGTGAACAATGCTGGTTTATAAGGAGTACTCCAAGCGAAAGGGTGCAGGACCTAAGTATGAGTCACAGACATGCAGGGATGAAAAGAAAGAAAGTTTCTCAAGGCTGCTTCTACACAACATTCCATTTTCTTAGAGGCTGAGAGAGTATGGGGCAATAGCCTGCTTCCTCTGACTGCTGGGCCTGGAAGAAAGGTTTATACAGCTTTGTTGGAAAATCTGTGAAAGGGGACAGTAAAGCAGAACAGCAATGCTTAACTTGAATCTCACTGGAATGCAAGTAGTTGTTTTGCTAGAAACCCCGCATAAGCTCCAGTTCTCTTTCCCACCTCTCCCAATTCAAATCCAGCCCTGTTAGTCTAACTTTTTGTCCAGTGCCAAAGGTAAGATGAAGCTGCTTGCAGTCTCCTATAAGTGTTGCTGATATTGTTGTACGTAAGCTCAAGTGATGCGTTATGGAGAAAGTCTGTTTCTTCTACTATATGCTCTCTTCAGCTGTTCTTTGTATGTGGCTACATGGCAGCCTTGGCAACAGTCAGTCACCTGGGCTTTTCTTTCCACCAATTAAAATGATTTTATTCTGATGGGCTGCACACTATGACGTCTGGCATAAATAATTTCTTACTGACTGACAGGCACGGCCTTCTGCAAGTAAAAGAAGCTGTATGCTTGGGGAGTTTAACCAGATGTGTCTGAGAGTCAAATCTGCCCGTGTTAGGTGTTGCAATGTCATTTTCAGAGCAAATTCAGGGGTAATTCCCACCTTAACTGATGGTTAAGGTGGACGTAGTGTCAACTCCAGACTCTTCTTGAGGCTTCCTTGTTCTAGAGCACCGGACTGCCAGACTCTGCTTTGACACCCTAAAAGCCAAGGTGGCACTGAAATTCCACTTGCAAGCAGTAACAGGGTAGAGGCTGGCCCTTTACTGCCCACCCACATGGTGTAAAAGATGTGTTCTTAGGGACTGTCATCAGAGCCCTCCTAGAAAGATCTGTTTTAAACAGCGAAAATAATAAAAAGCAGGACATTGTTGGGTGTGGGAGGTGGAAAGCAGCATCCAGAGAAACATAAAAAAGGGTGGGAATCCCACCCTGGGTGGTAAGGGAGTTTTGGAAAGAAACAGGGAGCAAGAATTGTTTTTGTTCCTTTCCATATGTTCATTGTTATGAAGTTATGCAGAATGATTTCTGACACTGAAGTTATGTGGCTTTGTTTCTCAAATAGTGTTTATATTGAGGAACATCATCTATTTCTGTCCTCTTTCTTATCCAATGGTTCTTAGTGGCAGATGCAACTCCATCCCCAAAACTGAGGGGGATGGAGCATGCCTGTCCTACCACTTGGTGCTGTGCTGACTGAGGAGGAACAGAGCACTTCTAACTCCTCCCTGTAAAATTGTGCATGACAGTGATGTTTATGGCTCGCTGTCAATAGGCTGCCCTGTGTCCTTGGTCAGTTATCCTTGATCAGGCTTTGTGTTGATGTAAATTAAGCTGCTCACAATCTGAGTCATTCTGATAGAAATACAAAACCTCCTGAGATTAGAGACAAAGAAAACAAAACTCGAGTACTTTGGAGTTCAGCTTTTTAGAAGTTGTTTTAAAATGCCCCCAGATTTCCTAAATGAAGTTATGATTTATCTCCAAAACACTAATTATTTTTTGTGGCCCAGACCGCTGTGATTTCTTTAATGTATTCCATCAGTATGTAGCTGTAATTTCAGCAAACACCACAAATGCTCACATTGCATTTTTCAGGTCGTAATAGATGCTGTAAATACAGTATATATCTAAATTTCAGAGTTCTAAAGCTCTCATTACATGGGATTGAGGAAGATGGTTGCACTTCTTAGTGATGAGAATAACTTAACTCTTTTTAGAGGTAGTGGCGTTGTTCCAAATTGGTGTCCGGGAAGCTAGAGAGTCATATGGACTAGATGGCAAGTTTTTGGCATTTTATTTCCATCCCAGAGGCGTGAGGGATGGATGTATCTATGTTTTCTCACATGAATGGCAGAGGTTTAATATTGGTAGTACATTTAGCATCCACCTTACAGAGGGTTTAGTATAGCTCAGTTCACTTTCAGAGTACTTCTACATTTGCTCAGTTGATGACACAGTATGTTGGTGAACCTCACTGTGCACATCAGCAGTGACTAAGGAGATCCAAAGAGGACCACTTGAAACAGCTTTTGTTGGACTAAATTAGTGCAGATTAAGACAGTTCTGATATGCACTTGTGTCTTGTTTTCTTCATTGAAATGACTTAGGCTTGGAATAAGGCAGCATTCCTCTAGTCCTCATTTGTGCCACACACGGACAGCATATGCAACTGTCTGGGAGAGTGTGAAAGAGAAACGCTGAAGAAAAATTGTTTCATGTCGTACAAAGAGGTGGATGCCAACAAATAGGGCATCCACCCTAGAACAGGTGGATGATCCCCCCTAAGAACAGGTAGAACTGGGGTAGTGATATTCTGATTTTCAGGAAAGTGTTATACATGGAAGAGAACAGTGGAATGATTTTCAAACTAAGCATTAAAGATTATTGCCCGCAAAAGCTGCTCTCAGGTACTAGTGGTGGTCATCCAGTTACTCTGCATGCTTAAAAGATCTTTATCTACTAACTCTTTCTATTTTGATGCAGTGAGTGTTGCAAGATAGATGGAAAACAGTGTGATGCTAGTGTAATAAGAATCCAATCATATGCTTTATCTGCATGCTCTCCCATCTTTTGCATCTCACAAGTCTGTATCTGAAGACTTTAAATGATTTACACTGAAAAAGTACTAGAAATTTTTCATTCAATTTTACTGTTGTGATCTAGATCTATTACAAATTCAAGCTGTTCAGAGCTATCAGGATAAGTATTTGACAAAAATCAGCACATGCTCTGGCCCCTGGATTTGGAACAAGAGCAAAATTGGAGGAATTTAAAAACAATTGTAGTACAGTTTGTATTCCAAAATGTCAGTGCTCATCTCTTTTCATTTAACAGAGTGCGGAACAGATCAGTGCGCTGTGCCGCAACTTCCAAGAGGTCCAGACAAGCAGTATGGAAGGACAGAAGGACAACCAGGATCCACCTCCACGACCACTGGCTCGCCACCTTTCTGATGCAGATAGATTGAGGAAAGTCATCCAAGAACTTATGGACACTGAGAAATCTTATGTCAAGGTAATAAATAAACAGAAATTCCAGCTAACTACAGCGTTCTTTTTGAGGCTGACCATGACTTCTAGATGCTCTTAGTATATTTCATGTTTCCTTTTATATAACGAGTGTCATAACGTTCAGAGTCCACTTACTGAATTGCTCCTGGTTTTTGCAATAGGCTGTAATAATGATGTGGGATTTGATCTAGTAGCTTTAGTCCTGGTCAACTTGTATTTATTTTGGGAAGTGGTAGTTCATGGGCAGTAGTTGTCTGCAATATTTGAACATTGGAATCTTCCAGGGGATGTTTCCAGAGTTTTCAAAATGAACATAAACGCTGGTAGAACAGAACAATCTACTACAAATCATAAAAAAAAAAAAGTTTAACTGTGGAAAATAGTGCATAATTATTTTTGAATCAGCAAAGCTAAAAGGCACAACTCCAGTTGGTTGTAACATGGTACATATGTGATTTCTCCTTTGGCTGATAAGTCCATAATTTGTTAAATATGTGTTTCTTCTTGTAATAAATCATGTAAGTGAATACCAAAAGAAATGTGAAAGGCTTGATTTCACTGACCTTCAGCAAGGAGGAATCATTTACCTTACCTATCTCAAAAAATATACTTGCTGCAGTGATGTGTATGGGAAACAACGGAAAACACTGTCTGCTGTTTTTAGACTATCCCCCCCTACACTAATCCAACCATATGCTGTAAAGCTTGAGGAAGGTTTACAGAACATGAACCCCTGTGTATGTCCAGCTGGTGTTTCTTATGCAGAAATCACGTGAACAAAGGAGGCATGACCGTGGAGGTCACTGAAATGTGTGGTAGTACCAGGCAAAATCCTCACAGGTTGTAAGTGCTCTTCTTGGGGGTTCTCAGAGATGCTTGTTATTCCTTCTCCATAAGAATTTCTGCCATTTCTTTTCTCAGGGTCACAGAGCCCTGCAGTGTGGGCCCCATCCCTGCTGTCATGCTTTGGTGTGGGATAGTAAGTTTTCAAAAGTGGCACCAATTCTTTGAAGAAGAGACTGAAAAAGCCCGTAATCGTGCCTCCCTGACAATATAACTGAATGCTTTAATACCTAATAGGATTTTAAAATGTCACATGTCCTTAAAATATTATTGCTGATGTTCAATTGAGTGGCTATTTATATGGTTTATCTAATATGCATGATTGAAATATTTGATGCTGTTCACATACACAGACTTTTGTACTCTTTAGAAAGCCATCATCTGTAACATTTTCTCCTCATGCTATACTAAAACATAATTTGCAATAATCAAGCTGTAAGGCTTTAAGGATGAAACAGTACACTGAAATCAATTTGCTTTTAATTTAGCAATCACTTTAATGCTAACAACACACAGGTGACTTTGTTACAGAAAATAAATTGCATCTCTAGCTTATTCCTGAAAATTACCTATATTCCCACAGTTGTCTTATAAAGAATAATTTCAAACTATTATATAAAAAGTGAATAAATTTTGTTTCCTGCAGGACTTGAGCTGCCTCTTCGAGCTATATTTGGAGCCTCTTCAAAATGAAACCTTCCTTACCCAAGATGAGGTGAGGGAATAACTGAAAGATGTTGTTTCCGTTCTTTCATGGGTTAAGTCCTTGGCATTTGGGTGTTTCACTGCTAAGAGCACCACAGAAAAGGAGAACAAAGAACATAACAATAGGAGTACACCAGTCAGTGCCTCTCTGTCTGGTTCATGTGTCACTTCTGTCTTTTAAATGGTAATATTTTGTCTGATTTAACTGCTAAGAAATCTCTGCTTTTTTTCTGATGACTTCTTTTATAAAACCCTTTCAAAGATTAGTGGCCTTTGCAACCTTCTTCTGTGTGTCACATCTCCTTAGTGGACCATTTTCTCAAGACCGAAGTTAGACTTACGGAGTGCTGTACTTCATAGCCTGATGTTTGTTCACAGATGGAGTCCTTGTTCGGCAGTCTGCCAGAAATGCTGGACTTTCAGAAGGTGTTTCTGGAGACCCTTGAAGATGGAATATCTTCTTCCTCAGATTTTAATACATTGGAGACACCATCGCAGTTCCGGGTAAATATTTGGTTATTGAATGAATACCTTGCAACGTGCCTGGAGATGTTTGTGGAAATTTGGCTTTAAAACTCTGTTTCCTATGGTTGCTTTCATGTTTGAAGTATTACTCTGGATTACAGACACCTATCAGCAGTGAAATATAAGTGCTGTTTTCCATGGTTTCACCTTCTTTCTCAGGGCAGAGGATGGAAGATGCGCAGTAGACTTCGAGCATGCTATGAAGTAGCTGTGCTTACATGATGTGTAACTTCTGTAGAAAGATCATTGTCCCTGTGCTGAATTGTGCCCTGCCTTGTGCTCCCTGCTTCGCCCAGTCCACTTGCTACAGACTGGGAGCTTTACATGTTAAGTGCTGCATGAGTCTCTCATGTTGTGAGGTTCAACAGGGCGTACGAAGTGCAGATGACTGCAGGTTGTGCCCTCGATGTGCTGTCTCCCTGTCAGTACCTGACATAACTGAGGAGGAAGGCTCCCCAGAGATGTCAGCACTGTCGCAGAGCTAGGTGAAACTGCTGGCAGCTCTCCCTGATGCTTCCTGCCTTTTGTGGAGCCAACATTGATTAAAAAGAGGGGAGAGGGCTGCTCTCTTCCTCCCCCTTTTCCTCCCCCTCCTCCTCCCTCACTACTTCTCTTTCTTATCGTTGCTTTGAGAAGCATTTTTCTAAAAAGATCTCCCTCGTGATTCAGTCCCTCCCACATCTTCTCATCCTCCCCTTCATCCAAGGAAATCAGAGGTGCCCTGTAATTACCACCCGCCTAAAAGAAGGAAAACAGTTGGAAAGCAACCCTGTGTTTGTTTTACACTGGCCTTTCTGGCTTTGGCACTTCCATGCCTTGCTTCCAAGTGATCATGTGTTTTCCCAGCACAGCGTACTTTCTAATGTGCCTCTTGATTTTTGTTCCTGTACTGCCTCAAAGATAGACTAAGATAATGTCTACAGTGGTGTTATTTGCTCAGGGAGAACTCTGAAAATTGCAGGCTTTGCCTAAGTAGGCTGAACTTTACACCCAAAGAAGCACAGAAGCATCATGCAGCTACTAGAAGTAATGTATTCATGTAACATAGATGTGTATGTATGTATACATATATAAAAATGTATAGGATATATTATACATAATATAGGCTATATAGAGAAAAATAACAGATAATCACACCATCGAGTCTCTGTGTTATGTGCCTGTTAATTTAGGATTCTGGTAATGAAGTAAATATTTTGATTGTGTTGATTTCAGAAATTGCTGTTTTCCCTTGGAGGATCCTTTCTGTATTATGCTGACCACTTTAAACTGTACAGTGGCTTCTGTGCCAACCACATCAAAGTTCAGAAAGTTCTTGAGAGAGGTAATTCACTGTCTTCATTACTGTAGTTAATTTGCATAAATTTAAACATCTGAACCACTGTAAGAAATCCTGTTGACTTGCAGAGAATTTTGGTACAAAGCAAGGACTAATAGGATATCTGTCAATAGAAATAGCTGAGAGCTGCAGTTCTTCTGAAGCATGGTATAGAGCTGAAGGGATGAGATGTCTCTTGTGACAACTAAGCAGTAGCCTGAATAGCTACAGAAATGTCTGCCACAAGTTCCTGCTGTCTGCAGATTCAGTTAATACTCCAAAAAGCAGCAGCTATATTTGGTTTGTATATGCTTGCATGTTGAAGGATGGATGTCAGTCAAATGGTGGAATAAGTGAGGAATTACTTCCTCTGCTGTCACTTTTTAAACTTGATGCAGAAGAAGCCTGCAGTGCAAAGGAATGTCACCTTGATGTAATTGCTCTCTCAGCCCTTCTGTGCGTTATTTATGCAGGAAATAATTATGAAATGAATAGTGTAAAGCACCTATTGAAAAAGGTGAGGATTTTGATGCTGGTTACAAGTTGAAATTCTATGCTTTCAAGCTGTGACTTCCATGTTCAGCTGACCAACTCTTTTATTTATATTTAGCCAAAACAGACAGTGCCTTTAAGGCCTTTCTGGATGCTCGCAATCCCACAAAGCAACACTCTTCTACGCTGGAGTCCTATCTCATCAAGCCTGTTCAGAGAGTGCTGAAATATCCTCTGCTTTTGAAAGAGCTGGTGTCTCTGACAGACAATGAGAGTGAGGAGCATTACCATTTGACAGGTAACTTCTTGCATTCATCTACAGGAATGAATACGAGTTAAATTTGATCTCCAAGCTTTTCTGAAGATGCAGGTAGCCATTCTGGTGGATAGCACAGAACTTGTCAAAACCTAGAGAGAATTTCCTCCCTTTCATTAAAAATACTAAGAAGCTTTCTTGTGGTTTTAACAAAAATTCCCACTTGGTATGTCCAAGTCCCTTTAAGAAGTAGATATATGCCCAGGATTCCTAGTGACAAATAGGAAGGGGGGTCTTTCTGCTTAACTCTTGTGAGAGGAGCGTATCAGGTCATGGTGTTGTTTTCCACTTGGGAATCATTGACCAAAGCTCCATCTTGTGGTTATTATTCAGTTCTTGAAATGTGTCAAATTTTAACAGCATCACAGAAGGAAATTTTAGTTGTTTGAGCTTTGACTGTGACTCTTGCTTGTGCAGAAGAGCTCTGTGTCAAAGCTTTGCAGTCTTGCCACACAGAAAGACTTGTCTGTTTAACAGCTATGTATTAGAGTAGATTGTTTTTCCAGGCTTTGATGCTTGGGACTGCACCCTGACAAATTCCAGTTCAGGTCTGTCAGCACCTCATGGATAAAAGTCAGGAGATGTGTTTTATGGATCGATTTTCATTTTAACAAAATAGATTCAGGCCAAATGTACTGTCAGCAAAAAGTCATGAGACTGTTATTGACTTCATGGGGAGCTTCTAGTACCGTTTTTTTTTTTTTTTTTGCCATTACAACCAGGCTGAGGGTGACTTACTTGCAGGCCACGGTGAATGCCAAACTGCTAGAAGACTACACCATTAAGAGCTGATTAATTACTTGTTCCAGTATGGGTGCTGATAACTCTGGAGAGCCTAGCAGCCCCATTTGTACAAGATGCAAAACCTAACTGTGTTTACTGTTGTGTGGTTATGAACCCCAAAATACATGAATATTCATCACTAGAACACTTACTGCCATCTTTTCAGGCACTTAAGATATCAGATAATGCTGATCAGGAAGCATATTTTCTGCCATCACTATGAGATGCACTGATCTAAAGCTAGGATTCTGCTCACCAAACTCTGGGAATGCTGCATAGTTTTGGCTGCCTTGAGTAGAATTCGGTTTAAAAAAAAAATGAATTACATAGTTGTCTGAAATTTTTAAACCTTATAGAAGCGCTGAAGGCAATGGAAAAAGTGGCAAGTCACATCAACGAGATGCAGAAGATCTATGAAGATTATGGCACTGTATTTGATCAACTGGTGGCCGATCAAAGTGGAACAGAGAAGGAGGTAAGAGAGAAACAATATATTCTGTTCATTCCTGAAGCATTATCCTGTGAGCAGTTGAGTGTCTTTATCTCTTCCTGAAGTAATTTTGGGAACTTATTTGTGCTGTGTGTCCTTCATTCTCCTTTAATATTTTGACTTCTATTTCGTATCTGCCTGTGAAGTTTCCTTTTGTCAGTAAGTTACAGTAAAAATTTTCAGACAGCTGCCAGAGCTGCCTTCCAGACTGACAAGAATTGCAAGCAGGCGTAGACATGATTCTCAGTAGGAAAAAATAAAAGACGTCCTCCTCTTCTCAAATGCTGCAGAGATTACCCATGCCCAAAGGCATTCAGATTTTATGCTTCAGAGTTCTTAAGTTCTTAAGATTTTTTTTTTGCACCCATATAAATGAAAGTGGCAATTTTAGGGATTTCACTTTACTGTCTGTTATTCTCATTCTCTATGCTTTGAGTGCTGAGGCATCCATTGGTATTTGACAGAGCAAAAGCCCTCAGCTGAATGAACTGTGTGCACACATCTCCTGGGACCGGGGCAGCAAGTTCTCAACTCAGTCATTTACATCAACCTAAGCAGATCAAATCAGTAAAGGGGGAGATCGGGTACGGCAGATGCCACCTCAGTTGCTTTATTTCTACTAATTATTCTATAGAAATTAAAGACATTTACAGTTAATAAATCAGCCAGCTCACAACTGGCTATATGTAAATGATAAATCATCAGATAAACTTAATATTCTTCTCAGTTATTAATAGTAAGAACTTCTATCCAGCTTCCATATCTTAGGTGCTATTACTTTTTATGGTTATTACCTATTTAAAAGGGGGATTGCTCATGCTTTCCAGCCTTAGTGTAGATCTGTCTGTTGTTCTTACTGTGTACAGACAGTAAATACAGAACACACATCCTTAATGTTACCAATGTGTATTCATTGTCACATTTTATTCACATCTACAGATCACAGCATTGATGTATATTACTTATATTTTTATCTATTGTTATAATTTAATCCAGGTGACTGAGCTTTCAATGGGAGAACTTCTGATGCACTCTACAGTTTCCTGGCTCAATCCTTTTCCATCACTGGGCAAAGCAAGAAAAGACCTTGAACTTACAGTGTTTGGTAGGTGTCTTCCTTGATGACTCTGTGCTTTTTCACATCTAAAGATTACCAAATTAAATTTTCTCACAAAATGAAAGCCACCATCTCTTTTCCCTGTAGCTATGTGGTATCTAGGCTAAGCTTGCATCTGAAAGCATACACAAAACTGTTACTATTTCCTAATAAGAGAAGTGAAAAGTTTCCATTTGTTTCCTTGCTACTATTGTTTGCTCTGTATGTAAACTATGGAAATCAATGATTTTCCGGTGACAGTACTCTCTCTGGAACAATATGATAAATCAGTCTTTCAAAGGAGGCTGGTAGGAAAAGGGTGACTGATTCCACTGCTGGGAATCTAGGCTAGCCTCTGTTTTACAACCATTGCCTCAGAATGTGTTGTCTGGCAGTCCCCATCCAGATTATTTCAACCTGAAACATCTAAGTGGAAATGAGAGCGCATGAGCAAAAGTTTTATTGAATAGTATACATACTGCTAATAATTGAGTAATTACCTCAGTAAGCAGAGTTCCACTGTAACATAGGCAGTTGTCCATTTCTTTAAAAAGCATTTATTTAAAATGTCATTGGACCTGGAGAACAACTCCATGTTCACAGGAGAAAGGTTTTTCTTCCTCAGGGGCTTCTCAGTGATCCAGGCATTTCAGATACTTGAGCCCAGGAACTGGGAGTTCCCAGCAGGACATGTGTGAATGAAGGAACTCTGGCCTGATGCCTAACTTAGAATGCTTGTCTGCCACTTGGGAAATCTGGTTTTATTCTCACTTCAAAACCTGTATGAACAGCTTCAAAAACGCACCTGATATGAGGGACTGAGAGAAACTGTGCCAAGCTCTGGGGTAAATGCTGTGCTTGCTGTGTCCTGGCTCCATGTAGGCATGAGACCCAAATGCATATCATTGCCCCTCTCTCCCCTTCCACTGGAAGGAAATGTGGATGCATGAGTAAGGATAAGCCATTCTCATGTGCTGTAACACAAGCGATGGGGAAGAAGGCTGGCCTGGCTGAACAGGGAACTGTTGCCAAGACTCTGGGGAAAAAAAAGAAAGCTTACCACCTTTGGAAGAAGGGACAGGCAACTCAGGAAGAGTACAGGGATGTTGCTAGGACATGCAGGGAGAAAATGAAAAAGGCAAAAGCACAACAAGAACTTCATCTGGCCACTGTTGTTAAAGACAACAAAAAATGTTTTTACAAATACATTAACAGCAAGAGGAGGGCTAAGGAGGATCTCCATCCTTTATTGGATGTGGTGAGGAACATTGCCACTGAGGATGAGGAGAAGGCTGAAGTTCTCAATGCCTTCTTTACTTCGGTCTTTAACAGCCAGACAGGTCATCCTCAGGGTACTTGGCCCCCTGACCTGGAAGACAGGGACGGAGAGCAGAATAAACCCCCCACAATTCAGGAGGAAACAGTCAGGGACCTGATACCCCACATAGACTGTCACAAGTCCATGAGGCTGGATGGCATCCACCCAAGGGTACTGAGAGAGCTGGCGGAAGTGCTTGCCAAGCCGCTCACCATCATTTATCTGCAGTCCTACTCAGCCAGGAAGGTCCCAGACGACTGGAAGCTTGCCAGTGTAATGCCCATCTACAGGAAGGGTTGGAAGGAGGATCCAGGGAACTTACAGCCTGACCTTGGTAACAGGGAAGGTTATGGAGTAGATCATCTTGAGTGTGATCACACGGCATGTGCAGGACAACCAGGGGATCAGGCCTAGCCAGCATGGATTCATGAACGGCAGGTCCTTCCTGACCAACCTCATCTCCTTCTGTGACCAGGTGACCTGCCTGGTGGATGAGGGAAAGCCTGTGGATGTAGTCTACCTGGACTTCAGTAAAGCCTTTGACTCTGTCTCCCACAGCATTCTCCTGGAGAAGCTGGCAGCCCTGGCTTGGACAGGTGCACTCTGTGATGGGTAAAAACTGGCTGGATGGCCGGGCCCACAGAGTGGTGATAAATAGAGTTAAATCCAGCTGGCAACTGGTCACAAGTGGTGTTTCTCAGGGGTCAGTGCTGGGGCTGGTCCTGTTTAACATCTTTATTGATGATCCAGATGAGGGGATTCAGTAAGTATGCAGACAACACCAAGCTGGGAGGATGTGCTGATCTGGCTGAGAGTAGGAAAGATCTACAGAGGGATTTGGATCGATGGGCTGAAGCTAATTGCATGGGGTTCAACAACAGCAAGTGTCAGGTTTTGCACTTTGGTAACAATAACCCCATGCAATGCTACAGGCTTGGGGCAGAGTGGTTGAAAAGCTGTGCAGAGGAAAATGACCTGGAGGAGCTAGTCAACAACCGGCTGAGTATGAGCCAGCAGTGTGTCCAGGTGGCCAAGGCAGCCAATGGCATCCTGGCTTGTATCAGAAATAGTGCACACAGCAGGACTAGGAAGGTGATCGTCCCCCTGTTCTCGGCACTGGTAAGGCCGCACCTCGAGTGCTGTGTTCAGTTTTGGGCCCCTTATTGCCAGAAGGACATCAAGGCCCTGGAGTGTGCCCAAAGAAGGGCAACGAAGCTGGTGAAGGGCCTGGAGCACAAGTCTGATGGGGAGTGGCTGAGGGAACTGGGGATGTTCAGTCTGTTTCCGACTCAACAAAAGCTGACCTGCAGGAAGACGACTTACCATCCTTTTTCACAGTCTTCTCTTGTTCTTGGCACTTCATTCCACTTGAAGGCATCAATCTGTTACAAAAAAAAACCCTGAACTTTTACCTCTAAGCTGCATCTGCTGTATTTGTTTATGTGGAGACTTGCAGCAGTCAGGCTACTGGTAGTTTCAGAATACAGGTACAGAATGGCTTCATCCTAAATGCTCCTCACAAAATCTGAGAAAAAATGTTGCTATTGCATGAACAAATGTAGGATGAAAAACTTAATATCACCTTAATACAGGGCAGATGCTTCTCACTTTGCTTATCTCAACCTACAATATTCAGCTTCTTCATATTTTCATTGAATAGTACACCTGCAATTAACTGAATTCATTTTTCCTCTCTTCCTTTTTTAGTTTTTAAGAGGGCTGTAATACTGGTGTATAAGGAGAACTACAAACTGAAAAAGAAAATGGTAAGTCTGGTATCAGTTGAAGTGGTGGATATTAATGTATAGCGTAAGATGGACCATACTAGTGTTGAAGGCAGAGTGACTGTGGTAAAATGTCACCTTCCTTCACTGGGCTGGAATTTTAGCAAGCACAGCTAAAACAAATGCTCAGTATCTATGTAACGAGAAATATTTTTTTTGTTGTTTAGTAAGCAGCAGCATCTTCTCTGTGTGAGCCATGCATTAGTTCTGTCAGGCGGAATATGAAACATTGCCACACAGGAACCATTTTTCTCCAGATGGCATTTATGATGGCCTGCCTTAACACAGGCTGAGGGCTGAAGACCTCTGTTTATAGACCCTTTATCACTGTGAACGGAAAGGGGAGATTATAAACATAACCTCTTCTGGCCCCATTAACATAACTGGAATATGAAAGCAGCACTGTGTATCCTGAGTACCAGTGGTGAAGTACAGCAACCTGCAAAGTGTAACAGCTGGAGGGGCTGTCAGAGCAGCAGCAGCAGTGACATGATTAATGTTTTCTGCTAATGTACGATCTGAGGGCTTCTTCATGGAAAGTTTGTTCCCTAGTAGTACTTACATGTAAAGTACTATTTTTATCCACTAAAAACAAGTGCTTTTAAAAGCTGAAACAACTACAAACTCCAAAGGCTGTGTCTATCGCCATTTCAGCTGCGTTTACAAGCACACATCAGGGCACTGAAGGAAAAAGTCTAATGAACTGCAGTTTCTCTTTAGTGGTGGGTCTTTCTAAAACTAAAGCAAACAAACAAAAAAAACCAACTTCTTTGACTTTTGCTTCTTAGAACTATCCTTTTGTTGTTTCTGTTTTTGCAGCCCACTAATGTTCGTGCTGCCCATAATTATGGCGACTTGGATCCATTTAAGTTTCGCTGGTTGATTCCTTTATCTGCTCTTCAAGTTCGACTGGGGAACACAGCAGGTAATTCTCTTGCACTGAATGAATACTTGCGAATGAACAGTTCCCTGGGATTCTGGAAACTGGCAGGCGTAGAGAAAGTAATATCTCCGGTTGTCTCTGACCTCACTCATAAATAGACTTTCTTAATTCCATGTGCTGGCTTCATCTCTCTTCTTCCATGAGTTGAGGAAGATGCAAGATGAGATGAAGGAATGACAGAATAAAATTCCCCAGTGAAAAGACACCATGAACAGGA
The DNA here is from genome assembly GCA_013399715.1 of Alectura lathami. Classification (NCBI taxonomy): domain Eukaryota; kingdom Metazoa; phylum Chordata; class Aves; order Galliformes; family Megapodiidae; genus Alectura; species Alectura lathami. The sequence continues at coordinate 216,334 of VXAV01008918.1, read as the reverse complement.
TGGGAGTTTACCTTGGTTGGCATCCTGGTCATGCCCTTATGCTTTTGTGCGTGCTGAGTCTTGCATTTTTCCAAACGTGGGAAAGCTGGCTGGGTAATCTGTGGTAGTAGAGGGTCATGTTTTTGTTTTCTTTTTGAGCTGATCTTTATGATCCTACCCAGTTCTGGATCTTGTGTAAAGTGTCGCTAGGTGTTTAGAGCAAATGCTTTGCACACACGAGAGAAGGCCTTCTAAAGCTGGAAGGCAGCAAGAATTTAAGAACAGGGGAAAGCCACTCTGCAAGAGAGAAGGTCAAGTTCTCAAAGGCAGACCTGCAAGGCTGCTACAACTTGAGAGTTCAGGGGACTTTCTTTTGGGTTCTACCTCAGGTGAGATCTTCTGTGGATCTACTCACACCAATGTTAACACTGCTTTCAGGAGAGGAGCTTTACACTGGTCTTTCTAAAGTTAAAGGTTTTGTGAAGTATATACAAAAATAACACCTCCTTCTATGCACAGGAACAGAGAACAGCTGTATCTGGGAACTGATTCACACAAAGTCAGAACTCGAAGGCAGGCCAGAAACAATTTTTCAGTTGTGCAGCAGGTAAGCTTTACATGGAAGTTGTACTGGACAACTTGCATAATGGAATTAAAAAAATAAAAGATTCCCCCACTCCCTGTGACCTTGGTGCAGTGATCCAGTGTCAGAAATCTGCACAGACATATAATCACAAATTCCAGTATGATATGGGCAAAGTAACTAATTTTACCAGATTCTTGGTTGGTTAGCAGAAATTGATAGCCTCCTGATAAACACCACTCAAAGGATGATCCCTTGGTACCTGAAGTTTCCTTCAGGCTGTTTTTCTAAAGGAAGTAGCAAAGATTTCAAAACACAGACTGTGTGAAATGCCTAGCAACACAGAACAATGTTAGCTGCCAAACCACTATTGAAGCAAGTGACTGAAAAAGCCACTGCACTAAAGCACATCAGCAGAAAGCAGGAGGTCAAATTTTGTTTCAGGTGCCTTACTTCAGAGGTGAAAATTAGGTTATCTGTTTTCTTAACCTTGCAGTGACTGTGAGAACAAGACGAACATCGTGAAGGTGATCCGTTCCATTTTGAGGGAGAATTTCAGACGCCACATAAAATGTGAGCTGCCTCTGGAGAAAACCTGTAGAGATCGCCTCGTCCTGCTCAAGAACCGTGTGCCTGCAACAGCTAAACTGGGTAAGAAGCAGGTTCTCAAAGTGGAAAATGGAGGCTGGAATCCAGAGTTGACAGCAGATTGACAGTTGTTACCATGACTGTAAGGTGTCATGACCCACAAATTCCATTTCTTTTCCGGGCTGGGTAATTGTGGCAGTTTCTTCACAAGGGCTTGAAGAGATAAGCAAGCTTGCTTCCTCCTACTGTATTCTTATGTTTGATTTGTCATTAGCTGTCTTAAGGAAGACTTAATAAGGCCCAAATTAAATTTTCTGGTTAGAAACAGACTCCCTTTGGCATGCAGAATCCTGTGTTCTTTCCTCTGGGTTATCTCTAGCCACTCAGCCCCAGTAACATTTAAAGCAAAAACAAATGACAGAAGGCAGGGGTCTTGTTTCTTTCTATGCACTTAATCTGCACCCCAGCAGATACCCTAATTAAGCACACGCTTCAGACTTTTTAGCTAAATGAGCAGGCGTTGGCTACTGCTATTTCTAGTTCTCCATGTGTTCAGCTAACTGCAGAATCCCCGCTGTATCATAGGAATGGGGACATTTCAACTCATGCCACCAGCCTGGCCCTCAAGTGCTTGAGGTGCCCGAGTCAGTCTGGCTTTGCTTTAACTGCAGTTTGGGGAGGATTTTGTATGTATTGCACGTGCAGGCAAGCATACAGCCCTGGGGCGGGCAGGCAGGGTGAAAAATCTGACATTTGATTGCATTGTTGGTATCAGAATGCTGACGCATCTGACCTTGGATGAGACTGTGCATGCTGTGACTGGCAGTGGGCTACTGAGACAGGTGTTCTGATGAGAAAGTAAAGCTGCCTCCTTCTTCTGCCCAGCTTCCACGAGGTCCTTGAAGGTACTGAAGAACTCTCCCAGCAGCGAGTGGAACGGCGACCAGGGGAAAGGCACCTTCCAGGACTCTGATGAGTGCAGCCTGAGCAGCAGCACCCAGAGCAGCAGCTGCCACACCACAGAGAGCATACAGGAGCCCAAAAATTCATCTCCAGATCAACATGTACAGAGCTGCGCCTCTGACTTTTCCAGTGCTCTTGTCAAAGAATCCGATATTCTCAGTGACGATGACGAAGACTATCAGAGCCTAAAGAAGGGCAGCCCTACGAAGGACATTGAAATACAGTTCCAACGACTGAAGATTTCAGAGGAACCGAGTGCTGACTCTGAGCGAGATCCAGCCATAGAGAATGAGGAAGGAGATGGTTTCAAGGCAGGAGAGCATCCCAAGCTGGTGCGCGGCCATTTCTGCCCAGTGAAGCGAAAAGTAAACAGCACAAAGCGTAACCGGGGAACTCTAACGGCGATGCAGGAGCGCCACCAGTCCCTTGACAGTCACTCCGATGCTGCCAACCTGGATCTGAACTCTATTTTAGAGAGGGAATTTAGTGTCCAGAGTTTAACATCTGTAGTTAATGAGGACTGTTTTTATGAGTCTGTGGAGAGGCATGGGAAGTCCTAGCTTCCTGAGTACTCCATTTATTAAAATGTTCATTTGAAGTCCACATAAAATTCAACAAACTTATTTTGCTTTAAAACCAGTAAATTCATGGAAGCCACAGCAAAACTACTATCTGATTTTGTGCACTAATTTTTCCACAAATACAGCTGTAAAGGATTCTTAAGTTATTTTAATTTATTGTGGATCAAAAATAGATTAAGTTTGCCAAGGTCTGTAAGTTAGTTCATCCCTTTCAAACAGTTCCCAAGACTATGCAGTATCCCTGGGAGGGGAAGGACGGCTTTGTTAGTACTGTACGGTGTGTGGGAAAGGTGCTAGCGAGTGGCAGAAGGGAATGCAGTGGGAAGTAGTATTACAAAATGAATTGTTTGATACCTTGGGCATTTAATTTCTTTGGTTTTCATTTTTGCTTTATTTAAAGCAGAATTAAGTTATTTTAATGTGTTTTAGTGCACAATAGTGCAGAAATTTCATTTTTGTATGTTTCAGGATGCTGTTTATACTTTATATATATGTGTAAATACAAAAACAAAGCTTGGCCTGTAATCTTTTATTTGACTGTATTTTTTATTTTCTCTACCAGCCTGTACAGTAAAAGACAAATAAGTATTGTACTTAGCCATGTTTTCTACTTTTTATCTTGCTGCTTTTCTCTTAAAATCCCAAGTTCTTTGCTTTTGTATACATGAGAAAGAGTATTAGCAGACCTTGAGGCAATCTGTGCACTTTATCCTCCTGTAAGCCAGTCACTTGAGTACATTTATACAGGGCTTTTGGCTTTTGTTTTTCAAATTACTCTGCACGGTAGGATTTTCCCAGATAAAAAAGCACAAAACCCCAAACATGCTTACACGCTGGAAGTATGAAGCATTTTTTTATGCTACAATAATGCACTCACATTCATAAAAATTCATTATTCCAGAATTATTCCAACTTATTGCATATCTCACAACATACCTTGTTGTGGGTGTGTGTTCTGTCCATTCCCCTGAAGTAAGAAGAACCTGCAGGCACCTTGTAACTGGGCTGTCCTATAAATTGGTTACAGCTGAACAGACCAAATAAATAAAATGGGAAAGCCCTCTTCACCACTTTTTCAAAAAATTATTTCTTCCATAGCTGAACAGATGTAAGAATACATAAATCAACACCTCCAGATCAATGAGTTAAATCCAAATTCAGTCTGCTGCGGTGAGAGCTGTTACAGCTGCTCTTCCTCGTCAGTTTGTTCTGGGTCACCGGTACTTTTAGGCAAATGCTTCCTCTTCTTCTGCCTTAGTTCTTCTCTGTAATTGTATGCAAAAAGGCTTGGGTCTTCATCACACATTTTCCTGTACGCATTGCACAGATTTCTGAAGTGTGACATGGTGAGCTGAAAAGGCCGCAGAGTTGGATCAACGTCTGCCGCCATCATCAACTGCTCTGTCTTTTTCAAACGTTCCCTTTCAGGAAACAAGATCCTAAAGGCAGGGCGAGAAAAGACAGACAAGGTCAGACAGTTCAGTTTCCCTTAAGAGACACAAGGTTCTCTTGCGATAGCTCATTGTCTAAGCAAATGGAAACATACAAGGGCTGCTTTTCTGCAAATGCGATTTATAATGACATGGAAAAGCGTATACATACAGTGTACATTAAATGAATGCATGTATGCTCATGATTGGTAACATTAAAAAAGAGCTTTGGGTGTGGATAGTGTCACAGAGCCTTCTTGAAGTTAGCCTAATATTAGAGAGCAACGGCAGTCAACTCTGTGCAAAGCAGATCAGATCCGAACCACGTGACTCCTTGTTGAGGAGGTTTCATTCCAGTGGGACATAGGCTGTAACCACTTGTCATTAGGACTGCAGCTCCACTAGTGAGGGCTGGCACTGGGTGGACAGACAACACAAAGCTAAAAAGGGGTCTAAAATGGCAAGGAAAGGATGGAATAGGGAGGAACAATCTGGTTTAATTTACAAGGTCCCATTATTTTCAGCATCTTTGTCAGCAAAATTCAAATGGGTCATGTATGTTAAAATGGATCATCAGTGTATCTGGATATCCCTCCTCTGAGCTGGCAGTTAAAAGACATTCCTTGAGCCACCAATGTTCAACCACCTTTTAGACATAGACTACAAACAGTCTTATAAACATACAGGAGCAGCAACTCCGGTATTCTTCTTCATGGATTTAACCATTTAATCTGACAGGCCATGTCCCTCTCAGGTCCCAGAAGCTAAACACAAATGTACACTGATCCTATCACCTTGTGTTCATGCAGCACCTTGTAACAGCCCCATTATGCACCACCCATTGCTCATTTTTTTCAGGTCAGCTAAAGAATAAGAGGATTGTGTTTCTTCGCTGCATGCTAGGGCTAAAGCATGATAATCTGTTATAGAATATGTGATGGCCGAAAGTTCAGATTTGCCCTTCTTGCCACAAAGGAATGCACAGCAGTTATTGGCTATTTCAAATTACACAACAGTTGATTTAAAAAAAAAAATTTTTTTTGGCAAAAATATTCCACATAACATATACATTCTGACTGCATGTCCCTCATTTCTTACACTGTCAACTGAAGCCATTCTTTCATGAGGAAATCACTGTAAATCAAATCCAAACCCAGCTAGTTTGGCTACCTCGTTTTCTCACCACCTCCAAATGCAAACTCAAACATTAACACAGGCAAATCCGCATTCAGTTTCAAATCCCAGCCATCGATACTGTTCATTGCCTTAAACAAAAAAATAGAACTCTGTCTGAAAACTGGAGACATGGGGCTTTTTAACGAGGCAGTAAGAGCTCCATGCAAGGGCAAGCACAGAAACAAGAATTTGACGGTCTGGCACTACCGCTCCAAACAAGTGAAATTTCCCACAGATGGCATTCTCTCTCCGCATACTGCCATCTTCAGTTCAGCATTCTGAGACTTTCACTTTTGAACTCAACCAACAAATGCTCTTGTTTCTGAGGGCATCTTTGTTGGTTTTGCTCGTTTTAAAGTATCTAGGGCAGACAAACAATTGGAAAGACCAGTTTATCCCATAACCTTAACAGCTTCAGTGGCACTAACAAAAATGCACAGTAATTTGTTGTATAATGAAAGCAGAGACACTCAGCTCATAATTTTGTCTCCAGACACCATTCTGAAATGGAAAGATCAGATTAACTCTGCTGACATATTTACATAGAGTGAATAAAAGCAAACAGAGAATTTTCCCTTAAGGCTCCTTACTCGACTCCGCGGCAGCAGTATTTTCTTCTGAACTGAAAAACACTCTGAACCAGCTTTTCTACCAGCTCGAATGGCTGCTGTATCTTTGGTTGCACCAAGGGAGTGAAATGCACAACGGCCACATCCACCTGTAAGGAAAAGCAGAACAGGGAGACGGTGGAGCAGTCGCATCCCTCTGAGACACAGCATTTCTTTATGGCTCACAGGCCAGGATCAGGAAACAGGCAGACCACAGGAAGACACGGTGTGCCAGGAAACCACTGCGTGATGGCTGGGGTCACAGCACTTGATTTGGCTCAACATCCAGAGCCCTGCAGAATTTCAGTCTTTCTTAGTTATCTACATATTTCTAATTAGCTCACATGCCATTAGTACTTAGTGCTTTTTTCCCCACGGCACTCCCTCCATCTAGCACTACTTCCACGTGATCTGTACAGTAATTAGCACTTCTTTCTTCAGATCCTTCCACAGACAATTCTGACATGACACACAAATTAGACAACAGGCCATACGCAGGCTGAAGGGCAGCTGGAGAAAATTGGTATTATAATTAGAAATCAAGCCCATTCCCTATGTATTTGCTGTTGCTCTAGGGCTTTCACTAAATGTGAGCCAAATAATGACTTTTTAATAAATTCAGATTTTAAAACTATGGTCTGTCCAGAGGAATGGCAAAGTAAGCTTGCATTCAATTTCTGTGACAACTGAACTCTGTGCTCAGAGTCAATTCACATTGTGTACCATCACTGTTAATCCAGAATTCCATTTGAATTCTTCCACACAGATCTCTTTAGTGCTCATATTATTCTTTTACTGTTCCAAAAACAGCTTGGTTCACAGACCTGCCACTTCCCCTGTGTCTGAAAACAGAATGAAACAACATCCTGCCTTCAACATACAGAGATGTACAGATAAAAAACACACAGCATGTCATACATAGTACAATGTCACTATAACTGCAAAAATGCCCTGAATTTTTTTTTTTTTTTTTTGCTTTTCAACTTTTTCTGTAAACTAGACTTTTCTGTAAGACTAAGAAAAATTATTTAGTGACTAAAATATAAAAATGGTAAAGTAATGTCACAAGAGCTTATTTAAAAGTGAGATGAGAAATCAAAACCTGGCATATGGCATCTACAGAGAAATGCATATAAACATTTATCCAAAGCAGTTTCTGAACTTCTCAAGTGCTGCTACACTTGTCACAGGCTGCTGCTACCTGTCAGGAAGACCACAAGCACACTCGTGTTCACATTCAGTGTCAGAAAAGTTTCTTTCCGAAGAGGGCAAATACATCCTTCACATGACCAACCACCTCCTTGCACAGAAATACTGAGGGCTTATTTACACACCTGTCTGTTTATTGACATTTTTGCCACAAAATACAACACTGCATTTCCCCCACAAAATTAGAGCCAAGAAAACCAGCAGAGACCATTTGGGATCTCCCTTAACTTTGCAAAACTGCTCACAAGTGAGGCATGAAGATGCCTTTGCTTTTGAGAGCAGGAGCTGCATTTTAACAACAAAATTCTACAGGAGAAGAAAAAAAAAACACAGTCTAGATGCAGTGTGAAGTTTGAGAGAAAAAACAGCTCAGTTTGCAATCTCTAGGCCAGTGGGCAATAATTTCTGCTTCTGAAACAAAACACAGCACCCCTCAGCTCAGCATTTGTTCCACGATAGACACTGTTTTCTTTGCATCCTAGGAAAGCTGCCTGGTCACTATAGCAACAGATGCAGGGAAGGCTTTTCACTTTAGTTGGCCACTCCCTTAAAATTACCCCGTCTCTTTTTCACCAACCTTTTTAATATGCATAAAACAGAGAGGAGAATTATGAAAACCAATACAGAGGACACAAGAGTGCTTAGAATGCGCAAATTAATCTGAGGATCATTTTATTAGGAACATTCTTTTGGCCCACCAAGCACATGACAAATATTTATTAAATATTTCTTATTAAACAATGAATATGAAAGTTATCCTAGTGATCCATCCTCATCTGTCAATAGCGTAACAATTATTTTCCCCTTACTGTTCCAGTGTACAAGTACAATGGAGTGTTATGCTCCAGCAAGGCAGGAGGAACACGTGACAAAGTGCAGTTTAGTTCAGCCTGCTGCCTCGCTGACAAAATCTCTACTCTAAAGCAGAATTAGCCTAATTGAGACAATTTTTACTAACTGTTAGCAATAAAGGTCTCGTGATAGGCAATGCATGCTTCTTGCAACAAGCCTGTATTAAAAGCAAACCCACGTACCCTTTTCCAAGCTGTAATTTTCTCCTCTAGGGGACCGAAACCCAAGCAGAACATACAACACTGCATTAACGCAGCCTGCCTGAGCTGCTAATGAGACAGCCCTAAAGCAGCACCTTCACCAACCAGGCGTTCACTCCCAGCACTGTATCTGTCTGCTACAGACACGTGTCAGGTCTGCCACCAGGGACACGCAGCCCCCAGCTGTCTTTTCCTCATGCGAGGGTTCTACTTTGGTTCCCTTCCAGCAGAAAATAACGCTGGCACTGCACTGAGAGCAATGACCTAACTCCTGTGTAACAGCAGCTTTGTAACAACTCCACTGCCTGAGGCTCACATCGCCTCAAGGGCTTGAAAAATCTCCTTCAGTGCTTTGTGCTGTAAGTTACAATTTGGGTGATAATCTCTTTCATGCTTTTGGTGCTGAACTTCACCTGGCTTCCCTCCCTACTTCTTTGGAATGAACAGTGGTAGAGCAAAAGGTTGAGACTGTTTTCAGGCAAAAGTTTATTATTTCTGATTAGTACTCATTCTCAAAGCATTTTTTGAGTAGCCAAGGCACTGCTGGTTTTTACTGATGTAAACCAAGGAGATTCAAATAGAGCAGCAAACGTACAAGTTCAGAACAAAGGTCCACCGAGCCCACAAGCTGCCTGCAGCAGTAACAAGCAGCACAAGAGCACAGAGGAGGACTTAGAACAGGTCAGGCAAACCGCAACACCTGCCCAGGACGCCCACCCCCTTCTAACCCTAGTGGAAAAGATCAAATTTTCCCTTCCAACAACAGTTAGAAGTTCTCAGTCCTTCAACACCGCCCTCCTCAAAAAAAAACACCATTCCAGGATGAAGAGGCACTGGGTTATTTGTAATTTCTCACACAGAAGTTAAGGCTTCTGACTGCCTTCCTAATGACTTGTTTTGATGGAGCAAAAAGCCACCAAGAAGTGACCTTACAAAGCACCCCAGTGCACTTCCCTCCAAGACGCATTTCAGATTAATGCTTTCAGGGACTGTGACCGCCTCTGCGATGCGAGAAGTGTTCTTCCCCTCCCTTTAATACATCCTACATATTAAAGCTCCATTTTAATTTGCTATTTTATCATCCAATCAGCAGTACTATAAAAGTCCCTTTAGAATTTTTCAGTTAAATCTCATCTTTACTACTCTCATAATTTTCATGAGCAAAATGTTTCACATCAGTCTTCACACTTCTCCAGACAATTTATGTTACACAGCACAAGCATTTGCTTAGATTTGCTGCACAATTCCACTAGCAAATTAAACTGACCATTTACTTCTACCCAGCTACTCAATCTACTCACGTCTAATCTTCCAGCCAACCATTTCTCCCTGTAAAGACCTCTCCTCTTTACTCTGTGACAGTTCAATTCTTTCAGGAGCTTTGCAAGGGCCACCACAAATGCCTTCTGAAAGCCAGAACCACGCTGCGGCCCACACAGCCTCTGACTGCTCCACAGAACTCCAAACAGATTTACGAGGCATTACACATTTCTGCAGTGCTTGCACACTACCCATTGCTTTTGATTCTTACAGTAGTTGGCACCAGTTTGCCCAGCACTGTGCAGGAAAACCCCCAAGAACATCTAAGTATGTTGCAGGAAGTCAGACCCTGGACCTACGGTTACAACACTGCTGCAAGCCGCACGGCTCTTCTCCCAGCTCCCTGATTTCTCCCACTGGCTTCTCGAGGCCACCTCAGCAACAGGCTGCAGGTGCTGTGTAAGCTTCACTGCAGCTCTCTGCCTTCATCCTTTGATATATAATGGAAAGGTAACAAAGTAAAGGATGACCCACAGAAGGCGAAAGCTATCGCGGACAGATGAGCAACACCAGTAGCTGGATAGAAGCATGCTGCTGTTCCAATTAGAAATTAAAATACATTGCATAGTTCTTTCCTAGGAAGTTTAAACTCATAATAAGATTATATGTGATTGAAAAAAAAAAAAAAAAAAGAAAAAAAGAAAACAAGAAAACCCTGTAGCTCTCAGATCAACTTACATGTATCATAAATAAGCCCAGCCCCAGATTCATAAGTGTACGGAGTTTCTGAATTCTCTCAATTTTACTCCTCCTTTTCATGACCGTTTGCAGTTTTAATCACAGAACTTGGATATCATCATGTATTTAGCACTAAGAGCCTCCATGTATTTTTCTCTATAATCTCTTTGCTTTCCCTTTCTAAGTGTTTGTCACTAAACAAAGTAGTCCTTTATTCTCTGCTAGATGGAACTAAGAGAGGGAACAAACAACAGCACTGCACTTGCTGCAGAGAAGAGAACGAACGAGGCTCCAAGAGATCCTACTAACACACGCCAATGCAGCTTTCTATGAGAAGGGACAGTTCCACTCAAGAGAAACTGTATTCTTCCAGGACACCTACAGCCAAGAGAACATCTCAGACCTCACACCTAGCAGTAAGTGCTACACAACAGGAACGGGTGGTAACTTCCATTACACTTACAGTGCTTTTGCTTGAATGTATCATGCCTTAAATTCAGCTCACCCCACTAACTGTAACGTGTGACTACCTCTTGCCATGCTTTGGGTTTATGTGTGCATGCTTGAATGTGCCGAAATCTTGGACAGGAAGCAATGCAAAGGCTAACTCAAGATCCTAATTAGCTCTCCCAGAAGCTTCTGAATGACTCCTGAGCCATCAGGAACATGTCAGCTCCTCCTGTGAAAGGAAGATAAGCCATCTCTCCCATGGGCCTCACAGAACAAATGATAAGTACTTGCCAAAGCAATTCCTCACAGTCTGAACAAACTGAAGGGATCTGGAAATAGGCAAGACATGGAAATACGATTTTTGAACAGAGTACTGTTATCATACTCACCTTAACGATCATCATTTTATGTACACACACATTCATGCTAGACTGAGTTAGCACATGCTTGAGCAATTACCTGAATTAAGTGCAATATATAAATTGTAGTTTATTACCAATCCTACAAAAGTAGACAGTCACTTGATATGCAATGCTACTAACAACATACTGATCAAAAGCTTGCTGTCTTACATATAAAAATGTGAAATAAGAGTACTATACTAGTTATTTTGTGCTCCACTTATTTCTGCTTTATCCTTTCATTGGGGCTTTTCAAAATGCTTTATTGCTAAAGACCAATTCTAATCTTATTGTTCTTATTTAGACAGAATGTCTAAGAAAGCACAAGGCTTGCCCTTTCCTTATCACGCTGACAAAAACTAAAACCTGCCTATTATACAGCCCCACTCACCAGGCAGCACACTTCTAATCCTCCTTGCAGGTTCCAAACCACTTTTTCTTTCTCTGCTGCCCCAATGGCCCAGCTGATGTGGCAGCAATAGTTCTGTCCTCACAGGTGCTTCTTTCCGACTAAATGTTCTACTCTGCCAAATGAAATTTGACCCTTTATGTACGAACAGCATTTTTGTTTTTAACAAATTTTTAAAACTGACACGGTAAGGCAAATTTGCAAATTATTCCAGATAGGTTTCTGAATTTAAAGAATGCACTCACACAACTAAGTTGTTCCATATGAGTGTTAAAAACTGTATTTTATTTTATAGACAAAAACACAATGTATTCACTCCTACGATGGGCTTGCTAAGACTACTGCTCTGTGTTAAGGACTGAGAATCACTAAGTAAAAATAAATTAATGATCAGGAATGTTACATATGTGATTTAATCATAAAAGTACTGTAAGAACTAAGCACCATCTCATTCTTGTTCAAAAATCTAAATGTGGCAACAGCTACTAAAGAAAAGAACAGCAGTATTCAAAGAGCTGAAATAAAGGGTCACTTGGACCCTTTAAGTGACAGATACTGTTATCAATCCTCACCGATAAAAAACAGCCAACAGGAGCTACAACTGCAGCCACCAACACACTTCACGAAGGTAGGTAGAGAGTAACATATTTTTCAGCACAGTGCTTTTCCACAATGGCTTCTAATTTGCAAGTTTCCTATGTTCCACTCATGGCACGTATTTGCTTGTAAGCTTGCAAGCTGCATACTATTACTGAACCCAACTCTGGTGAAGTAAGTTTTGCTGATGGCTTGCAATCACGTAGGAAAGAGCAGTTCCTTCTCACAGGCAGCGCTCAAACGCTGCCCATTTGTTATTGCTGACATCCAAGTGCCTTGCATCCAGCTGCTCAGCTGCGCTCAGCTGCTGCAGGGTCACGTTCAGTTACCCATTCAGATAGCTCTGATTTTAAATGCAGGCTCTTTTTGTTTGCTGATTTTTCTCTCTTGCTGCTCTTCTCCTCCCCCTCCCTTCCTCCCTATCACACAGACAGCTCCAGCCTTGGCTGCGAAGCTACCAGCCAGCAACACACATTTACAGGAGGGAAGCGGGCAGACGAGAGGGGACAGCAGATAACCATGGCATCAGCAGGTCTGCAGTTCTTCGCTTTCATGCTGGCTTTGTTCGGTGTTTTTGGAGACATCACAGCCACCTTGCTGCCCAACTGGAAGGTAAATGCAGATGTTGGTTCAAACATCATCACAGCTATAACACAGATGCAAGGACTGTGGATGGACTGCACGTGGTACAGCACTGGGATGTTCAGCTGCACCCTGAAATACTCCGTTCTGTCTCTCCCTGTCTACATCCAGGCTGCACGAACCACCATGGTGCTGTCCTGCATCCTATCAGCCTTTGGGATCTGCATCACTACAGTTGGAATGAAATGCACCAGGCTGGGAGGGGACACTGACAGCAAAAGTCACACTTGTTTTGCTGGAGGAGTCTGCTTCATTCTTGCAGGGATCTTTGGATTGGTACCAACATCTTGGTACACAAGAGAAATCATTTCCAGTTTTCTGGACCAGACCGTTCCAGAGAGCAGTAAACACGAACCAGGAGGAGCGGTTTATACAGGATTCATTTCAGCAGGGTTTCTGCTTACCGCAGGTGTCATCTTCTGCACTTCCTGTTTTAGCAAGCAGCGAGGAGCATGGATTTACCCTCCAAAGCAGCAGCACCTCCCATCCACACAGCAGGAGAGCAACGCAGGTTACAACCTGAAGGACTATGTGTAAATACAGTTGTTTCTGCCCACTGAGGCTTTTTTTTTGTGCTAAGTGTAGTCTGGTTACTTTAAAGAATGTATAACACTTAAACTTCCTTACACCTGGCCTGTAATTATATTTACGTGAGGTATTTTATTTTTAGTGACATCAGCAAAAAGAATGAGGTAGGAAACAATGCTTAAGTCTGCTGCAAGAGTACTTTTGATGGATTTCTCAAGCCAGTCTTTTCTACTTTTCAAGTAACATTTACTGAAGAACAAGGAATTGCTTCAGCATAAGCAACAGTACAATTAATGTACTGATGTCTTGTTACAGCAAAGATGCCTAAAAACAAACTACCTATTTAGCAAATCAGGCTACCAGTAACACAGAATGCTCTATATTTTATTTTTTTTCTCCTTAATTATGATGCAAGGGAAAAAAAAAAAAATTATCTGTCCAAGGAGCCCAATCCAACAGTTTTTAAGTAATGGGACATATCTGCCTTTCATTTTCTGTTCTAAGTTGTCTTAGTAACTGGATTTCCTAAACAACAACGCAAAGCAAAGCAAAGCAAAGCAAAAAAAATCACCCAACACCACAAAAACAAGCAACAAAAACCTGTACCCCCACCCTCAGCTGCACTGCATTTGTGGATCAGGAAGAAGAATCAGGGGCACCATTCAGAGGCTGCCAAACACGTCTCTCCCGCCCCAAGTGCCGCCTGCTGTGGGTCTCATTTACTGCTGGTAAAGAAATGCCTGCTGGGCACTCTCCCACTGCTACCATCTATCAGCACACAATGAACGTTAGATTTTCAGCTTTGAGGAGCAGTACGACCGACATGGAACCCTGACTCTGAGACCTCTGCAGGCCGTAACACAGGACACAAAACGCTTTGTCTATGCATGAGAAGAACCTGGAAGCATTCTGGCTTACACTCACTCAAATCTGACAGCTGCCATTCATTGCCTTGAACTTTTCCGGCCTTCTGAAAGAACTTCATAGGTGGTTTTAATTATTCCACTAGGGTATGTTTCAGGCCCACACCCGGGTATTTTGTTACTGTAAAATGTAATATATAATGGTGATAATTAGATTGCTTCTTCATTTAAATGTATTTGTTAGCTCTCTTATTTTGATTAATTACCTTAGATCCTTTAGCCATTTCTTTCAACAAACAGATTTTGCTTCTCATTGCTCACTGGCCGAGGACATCCTGTTTAAACGCTTTGCTGAACAAGAATCAAAGTGATGCTCATTTGCTAGCACGGGTAAGGGGAAACGATGCAGGCCTTTAAATTGAGAAATATGATAATGTTGGATGAGCCTCTGAACATAACTGACTGACTGCTTTTTATTTTGCATATTTAGATACAACTTTCAGTCCTCATGTTATTAGCCCCAAAATTCACAAGAACAGTATAAAGGGACCACAACATTATACACAGAATTAGTTTGTTGGAAAAAGTAAAATCTGTTACAGCATTTTAGAAAGTGAGATGGTTTATACATCTAATAATGTAGAGTCTTTGTTCCAGTGTCCATATGCTCTGAGAGGAAGCTCATCTTGCTTTTATTACTGCTGTTACACAGCCCTTTTGAGCTCCCCATCTATTCTTGTTGTTCTATTGTTTTGTTCGTAACACTTTTATCAGCAGTTACTTAGTATTGCAGAGACATAACTATGAGCAAAAAGCCAATTTGCCTTTGCTTAAGATACAATGCTGTGCAGCACTATTACGTTCCACAGGCGAGAAGCATTCATAGGTATTGTTAAAATACTTATCCACAGAGCAAATGAGGTACACAACTCATCCCCACGCACCATGCTTCCCCACCTTTTGTATGGGGCCTGACATGACACTATGCTGTGATCACTGCTACTGTATGTGAACGAAAACTAACATTAATAAAACAGGAACCAAAGATGTTGTTATAGAAGGGCATGTGAAAAATGAAGTAATTGCACACTCCCAGCAAAATGAAGTATTCTTCAGTTATACAAGCTGCACATTTTTCTTTCTAAAACTTTACACAGAAGTACCTGAACTTCTTTGTATGCCTAAGAAATAAAAATCAAGCGCTGAGCTGCATCATTCACAACACACTGCAAGCGCTTTCTGAGAATGCAAAGGTTCTATCAGCAACAGTAACACCCCAAACCAGTTCAGCCAAACAAAACAGAAGATCAATCTACAACAGGAGCTGGAAGGAAACAAAGTATAGTGCAGCAGGTGCCAGGTCTGTCTGAAAAGCTAGTACTTTTGCCTTTGCAATGTAATTAATATTTGCTGTAAATCAAAGAAATATATTAAATAAGTACATGTTTGTCTACAGTAGTACTGCCCTTCTGAGAGGTCTTTATTCAGCAAAGCACCAACTGATTATAGGATTTACTTACACTGAGACATTTGTCACACCTCCACGAGCTCCCTGTCTCTCAATCAATCAGGGCCTATTCAGCATAGGAAAATGGGAATTTCAGTTACAGCTTCCCAAGTCTGAGACACAGATGGTACAAGACTTTTCACTACAGCTCTAGCATGTCCTCAGATTGTATCCTCCTTTGAGGAACAATGGCCACAAAATTGGCATTTCAGCCTTATGAAGACTACTTCACATACTTAACAGTCACATGAAATTCAGAAAATATTCTTGAAAAAATCAGCCAGGAAAAGTCACAACAAACAAACACACAAGCAAACAAAAATGCAAAGCAAAAAAAAAAAATGTTATGTCACATGCATGGTCATTTTTCTTCACAGCAGACCACTGTCACAAATAATGGAACATGTTTGGACAGTTACTTGTTCAAGAAAACACTAAAGGAGTTTTAAATCATCATCAGAATATCCACAGAAAAAGGCTGTAAAATTCACTGTGGTAAGAGAGAGGAAATGACCTTCTAAAGGCTCTCAGGAGATATGCCTGAGGAGTAAAAAGACCCATGGAGAGACTGTGATAAAGGGAAAGGAGAATTTATTGAAGAGCTGAACCGAC
>VXAV01008918.1:186929-199630 GCA_013399715.1 Alectura lathami | reverse complement strand
ACCCAAGAGTGATCTTGCAGACAGACTTGAAGGTCAAAGCCAAGCTCTCAGTAACCAGAAAGAAAAGCATCTTCTTGAGCCATGTATGTTTCACTTACAGGTACACCACATCACCCCAACCACTAGCATGGAGACGCTGACCTGAAGCACCAACGTGCTCCTTATTGAGAATCAGACTGACAAAAAACTCAAGAAATTAACCAAATTAAAAATTGCCTGACTGAAAAATTAACCACAGAAACAGAGGAACATGTTAAAACTTACATCTGGCTTTGGAACAAAGGCTTGGCCTGGAATTACAAAACAGTTTTCAACAGTGCAGAGATGTTGAGACATGATGGACAGCCGGCTTCGTTGCTTGCCTCCTGCGTTAGCTGTAAGCCTCTGTTGAAGAACCAAAGGACACGAATCAGTGAAACTGAACTGCCAAAGTGGTGAACTGCACTAAAGCCTGGTTACCAGTATAATCAAAGACAAAGACACGTTAAAAAAGAACAACGAATTCTGAAGGACTCCCATCGCATTCAAGATGCCCAGCTCATCTAGAGTCTGTCTCTCCCATGTAACAGCATTTCACTAAGATCCAGTGCTGATATACACCCCTGGTCCTCCAGTCAAAGGCACGTGAAGGAGCTCCCTCAACTTCTGCAGAACTTAATGAATGTCAGAATAATTTTGTATGGGCACATGAGAAGACTGAAACACTCTGACTGCACAATTCAAACCAAACAACACCGGCTGACAGTATTCTCACATCTTCTCCATCCACTGTTTCTGAACCAATTTTTTTTCTTGTTCTTCTCCAAAATCAAAGCTCCCTAAACTCAAAATCAGATACTAAACAAAACTTCTTTATTATAAACTAGTCTATGCTTACTACGCATCCAAGGAAGCTGAATCTGCTTCACAGAAGGTCAGATACCCAACAACACAAGCATTTAACACTTAAAGCCCAAATCAGCAGTTCTCTGACCTTCCCATGGAATTCCGTACACAGGCTACCAAAAAGTCATCCAGACAGAGGAGGTTTTCTACACCTTCCTCAGCTGGCAAGAAACATATTCTGTTTGTTTTGGATAGCACAAACACAACTTAAACACAGAAAGCCCTCAGTAAAACATCTCTCAGTACACATCTCAGTGTTCTCTGTAGAGAACATTACAGTTAACTATACAGATACACAATTCTGAAGATTCCTCTTCTTATATATCATTTTTTTTAAAAAAAAGAGCAATTTGAGTATGTAGTAACATCTGTACATTATACAGCTTCATGTGAAACTCATTCTGATGAACTCTGCCTGAACGATGCCTGAAAAACAAATTAAACTCATTGCTGAAGTTTTTCTCTTTTCCTTTTTCCAACAACCCTCCTGAAAGACAATTTAAGTATTAGCGCAGAACAAATAAAATCCCTTCCAATGACTTCTCAGAAAGAAAGCTCACTGATTCCTTTTGCCTAGTAAGCGACTAAAACTACTTTCATTACTGTTTCAGAGGAAACTTATTAAAAAAAATTCTGCTCTTCCAACACACCTATCTCCTAGACATCTAACAGTGCATCAGCCAACCTCCTAGCCTATGGCTCTGCCACCACGGCAGAGCAGTTCAGGTGAACTACACCCTGCGCCCAGTTTTACTCAAAATTAGAGACTGGCAAAGATCTCCCATTTAAGCTGAATGATGACTCATTTTAATGGAAGCGGGTCAGGAAGTATCCGGCCCAGGTGGCAAATTTGAGGTGAAGTATTGACGAATTTGTGGCAAAGTAAAGGATTTTTTCCACAAGATATGGAACGATTTTACAGAAATAAACTATAGAGGCAAAATGATTCACCCAACACTTCCGAGTGTCACTTTTATTGCTGTAAATACCTGGCCTCATCCTCCTTAACAGGCCTCAGAACTCAGTCTGTAACAACGTAACTACTGGTTCTCATCAATAATTTTAATCATTTTAATCACATCAGAACAGAGAGGACAATATACTGACATAACTCATGGCAGTGCAGCTGTACTAGAAGGAAACAGAAAAGCAGGAAATTACTGCCAGCAGGAAATGCAAAGGTTTTTTTTACCTGTTATGATAGCAAAAACTAGCTTGACTGCAAATACCACTGCACATTCTTTTATTTTCTCACTGTTAGCATCAAGTTATCATAACCAACTGTGAAGCACATGGGTTCATTCCAGTACAGCACGTTACCCTTCCGCTGAACTCGTGGTACAAGCACCAAGGCTTCCTCTGGTATTTAGGCTCTCAGCTTACAAAGGACCAGTGAGGACATCAAGCTTTTAGGAAATTCTCCTTTCAGGAATATACAGCCACATAAAACATCAGTAGAAAATTAACGAACGTATTTATTATCTGTATGAAACTGTCCTGCGCTTGCTGGTGCTGACCATGCCTGTAGATGCCAAATATCAATGGTTAAGCTACTTCAGAGTGCCACAAACAAGTCAGAGGTTTTGATTCCTCCCAATCATAAGACAAAGTAGCCTCTCTCAAACGAGTATTCATTAGGTCAAATCAATTACAGAAACACAAACCATGAACTATGAAAATCTTGTCTTCAGTGGAAGCTCTGTGTTTGAGTAAGCCTAAGAATATGAATCAAGAGGTCCCAGAATGTAAAGGCAACAACAATTAACACTGATTTACTGCTCAACCTTGAACACACCACTCCATTTCCTAGCACTTTTAACTTCTCAGCTTTCTGATTACAAAGAACTTCAGAGAGCACGGTATTTTGCATCTCATTTGAGCTATGCTGGGTGCAGAAGCACTGTAATCTGCATGTCACCAATGGCGCATGCAGCTGGTTACAGCTATATAAAGCACAAAATCCATTTATGCTCTCAGCACTGGGCCACTTTGTTTCACTGCTGTCACAAGTCTTTGGATATTACTCATCATCACTTTGCATTTTGTATCTTAGGCCAGGAGCCCTATTTTGCAACATCTCAGATGACACAATGTCGTTCTGGAAAACAGAATAGGATTTTTTAATGCCTGGGCTCAGAACTGAATTTAAAATCGCAGCTCATTTCACGACCAATGTTTGTCCCTTGTGCTCTCTAGAGCCACCTGCTGGAACAACGTCAGTACTTGTATCTTGAAGCTTGACTGCAGGGCTAGAGCACCAACAGCACGGTACAGTTTTCCACGACCCCAAGATGACAACTGACACGCCACTCACATATATAATTATTAGTAACTTACATACAGAAAAAAAAAAATCTTTTTAGACTTCTCATTTTAATAAAGCAACACATACAGGAATCACAAGTCTCCACTCTATTTATGGTATGTTTTATGCAGTGGCAACAGAAATAGTTTCAAAGCATAGTGGGCTAAGTGCCCCTCATATTCATTTATCTGGCTTTAACACCAATACAAAGGAAGTCAGTCTGTCCTTCTCTGAGAACCTAACTATCAAGACATGGTCAAACTCTCAATTTGCTCTTGGATTTGCTGTCACAGAACTCAGATGAAGCCTTTTTACTGTCACAAGGCCGGCAGCAATCCATTTATAATTCTGAAATCAAGTCTTGTTAAAAAAAAAAAAAAAAAAAAAAACAGACCAGTTTCCATGGTCTCAAAAGAACATTCCATGTCTTCCATGTTTTCAGTAAGTTTTTAATCGCAACTGGAAATAATGCTAAAATCTTCCATACTTGCATTTTTTCATTATTTCAATGAAGATGTCTCTCTCTCTTGCATGTATTTCTTGCGATCATTGAAATGTAAGGAAAAACAGACAGAGAAGAAAAATAGTGAAGGACAGAAAGAGTGCTGTGAAATCTATTCAGTTCGAAGAAATTAGACTGAAAAAACAAACAGATTAAGTACCTTAAGGAGATATAGAAAGAAAGAAAAATAAAGGAAAAGAAAGAAAGAAAAAACATTACGTTCTGTGAAAGGATCAGAGCAGATGATTAACTCATCATGCACGTGAACAAAGATTTTAATTTATCATCTTCAAAATTTTGGGATAACAGTAACACCTTACCTCTGCAACTTCCTTCTGAAAAGTCAGGGTCATCTGTGTTCTGCCATAAGTAAAAGGTCCATCTTTTTTGGAAACATTTTCAAGCCATTTGATGATTAGAGGAGTTGAAACACTGAAGGGCAGATTCCCAATAATATGAATATTTGGAGGTTCTATTAACATTTGATGGGGGAAAAAAAAAAAAAAAACACAACTGTTAAAGTTTGGGATAAGATTTTGCCATGAAAGAACAATTAAGAAAGACACGTGCCTATCAATCTAGACTTAAAATACGAAAGCGAGTTTTATTGTGCCACATCAAAAGTATGCCTTTCCATTTATACTTGTCTTACACTGACAAACCTGTGTTACTGTTCATGGTAATTAGTTGGAAACAAAAAAGTGCTTAGGTTTGGTTCTCATTTCTACTAGAATAAAACAGTAGCTTTCAGCTGATTTTCAGCTGATCAGTAGATTTCAGATGAGCTACTCCAGAACAGCAGAAACACGTAATTTAGACATTTCCATGATTTTTAACTGTGACTATCAGGTACAGAGTAAACAGCCACACTCATTGCTCTGCCCAACATATTCCTCCCAGGAGCCTGGGGGTTATGAAGACTCAGGGGAGTCAAAACAATAACTTAGTTCAAAATAAAGAGAGATCTTCTGTACAGAGTCCTACATGAAGTCAGAAAGTTCTGTAACAAGCGTAAGACTGCTCCTTAACCAAGTTGTTCGCACTGTTCAATCACGTACTGCACCAATGCATGCATGGTACAACACAAAGGATGCATTTCACCGGCGGGGATCCTTACCTCCAAGCACGATTGCAGCAGAGGTGGACAAAAGAAAGTATTGCTGTTCCTCAGATACTGCAGCATTTAATGACATGAGTGGCAGATGACAATATCAAACTCAAGCTGGTTTTCAGGCACACTTTACTAATTATGCACTTTTTAGGCTGGGATATTTTTAGGATATTTGTGATTTATCTGAAGTACCAAGCGACTGGCAAGCATCTTTCTGAAATCTACCAGTCTTTCAGATTTTCATATGGCAGTAACACAGCAAAAGTGTATCTTATCTCTAATTAATTAGTTCCAAAGATGACAATGACATATGCATGTATATTCAAGAAAGGTACATTTAAAAAAAAACATACTACACCTCTGTACACACATTTGGTCAGTTTTGTTTTGTGAACCTTTGCAACAAGGCAAATATGGCATGGAGTTTTCAAGGTGCTGTAGCAGTCTTTTATGTCCTAAGTCAGAAAGCAATTTACAGTTCCTCAGGCACTGAAGTCAGTGACTCTGCCTCAAATGAAGTGATTTGGAAAAGGCCCCTGAGAGGTCGTTTCCAATTTATCTGTTACATATTTCAAAAGGAAGGTGAAATCAAGTCACAAGATTTGAAAATAAATATGTGCATTTTTTTTTGTCAAAGATACATGGTTGAAGCCAAAGCAGTAAGAAAGCTAACTTTTTAAGAATGCATACCCTAAAAGCTTCAAAGAAACTTACAGAAATTTCTTCAGAGGAATGACTACAGTGGTGGCCTTTGTCTTCTTCCAAAAGAGGAAGAAGCTGAGAAGCATACGACTTGATCTGCTTTTATACTTCCCAGGAGTTGTTATTGCACAGTCAGGACACCCTAGGGGAGGCCAATACTCTAACTGCTTCCTTCCAGAAAGAAAGTTAGTTGCTGTCCCTCCTTACCTTTAAAAAGTACCAGAAGAGAGCGACACAAGCACTGAGGGAACTCCAGCTATCCCTCCGCACTTACGAGTAACTCAGAAGCCTTAAAAACAAAACAAAACAAGCCCAAATACTAACCGTCCTCCCAGTTCTTTCTTAAGTGCTTTGGAAAAGCCTTCTCCATCTTATATGTCAGAATATCTCCGTGAACAATGCGCACTTTTCCTGGAGCTGCTTCAGATAGCATCTGTTTATAAGCAAGCAAGTAGAATTTACAGTGACTATTAACCACTCTGATTTCCAGCTTCAGCCACAGCAGGAATGAAACCCTTGCTATACATTTATCTTCAGTACACCAAAAACAGTAACAATAAAAACTGAGCACATGTTTAGTAAGTATTTACCTTCAAAAAGCAAACACTAAGGAAAAAAGTTTGGTATGTGTCTAAAACCTTTCTATTCACTGCTGCAGAATTCCCAACAGGGAATTTAAACCTGAAAAGTCTGACAAGATTCTCTTCAGCCAGGATGATTCAACAGGCCATCGACAGATTAACACAAGGAGAAGGTTTTGAAAAGTTTTTGGATCTGTTACCAGTGGAAACAAGGCTCATGATGTTTGTCTCCCCCACTAGCTGTTGGGTCTGCTATTTTAGCTGTATATGGTATGTGATACAAGGCTGGAGAAACATTTAGCCATTTTTATTTCTCCATAAAAAAGGGGGCTGAATGCTCCTGTGTGTTGTCTGAACTCAAACCATCAGAAACCAAAGAGCTGTCCAAAACAACAGGCTGGATGAACACATAGCAGTAAAGAAAATCTCAAAACTTTGCATCTTGTAAGACACCTCAAAATCTACCCTGCTGGGAATCTCTCTATCCCATTCCATGGCAACATGGACGGTGGGATCGAGTGCACCCTCAGCAAGTTTGAGGACAAAACCAAGCTGTGTGGCGAGGTCGACAGGCTGGAGGGAAGGAATGCCATCCAGACGGACCTCAACCGGCGTGTGAACCTCATTTCAACAAGCCCAAGCACAAGGCCTGCACGTGGGTTGGGGAAAGCTGTGTGGAGAATGGATTGAGAACAGCCCAGAGGAGAAGGACTTGGGAGTATTGGTTGATGAGAAGCTCAACATGAGCTGGCAATGTGTGCTTGTAGCGCAGAAAGCCAGCTGTATCCTGGGCTGCATCAAGAGAAGAGGGACCAGAAGGGCAAGGGAGATGATTCTCCCCCTCTTCTGAGACCCCACCTGCAGTACTGCATTCAGCTCTGGGGCCCACAGCATAAGAAGGACACGGACCTGCTGCAGTGAGTCCAGAGGAGGGCCACAGCACCCTTCCTATGCAGACAGGCTGAGAGAGCTGGGCTTGTTCAGCCTGGAGGAGAGAACGCTCCAGGAGACCTTACAGTGGCCATCCAGTACCTACACGGGGGCCTACAAGACAGCTGGAGAGGTGCTTTTTACAAGGGAGTGTAACAAAAGGACAAGGGGTAATGGCTTTAAACTGAAAAAATAATACATTCACATTAGATATAAGGAAGAAATTCTTCACTGTGAGGGTGGTGAGGCACTGACACAGGCTGCCCAGAGAAGCTGTGGATGCCCCTTCCCTGGGGGTGTTCAAGGCTAGACGACCTTAGAGGTCTTTTCCAACCTTTATGATTCTAAGGCCAGGTGGGATGAGGCCTACAAGACAACCTGATCTAGTGGTGGTGTCCCTGCCCAAGGCAGAGGGGTTGGATGATCTTCAAGGCTCCTTCCAACCCACCCCACTCTATGATTCCACATGATTTAAGAGCAATTATTTTCAACTAGAGAAACAAATCTAACCACAACTCCAAACCACTTAATGGCTTTTCCAGCATTAAATTAGCAATTATGTTGCATACAAATTCACTAGTCTGCCATGATTTGTCAAATCTTGCTTTGAAGATGTTATAAATGCTGTAACAGGATGAAAGATAATTTAAGATCAATAAACTTAGAAAACAGCACACCAGGAAACAGACAGATGACTACACAATGGATTATTAACATATTTTCTACCAGTTTTAATAACAGTTTCCACGTCAAAAGAAATTTGGGTTTTATTTAGTACCATACTTAACCAATTGTTACATATCTGTCAGAAACATATCTGTCAGCAGAAAAATCATACTTGTATACTTCTAATTTGAAATCAGAAATTGAGGAGAGTCATTGAATCTTTCTCCATTTGAAGGGCAATGTGTGCAGCTAACATGGTTCTGGGAGCTCTTACGCACCAACCACATGAGCCAAGTCATTTTCCACTATCCAGATACCCTTGTTCTTCATACACAAGTGAAAGGGCATAAAGAAAACAAAGGGCATAATTAAAAGAAAAAAAATATATATATATGGTCTTCCTGGAAGAATTCTATACTCAAGCCACTCTCTGGCTGAGCACCTTTTCTCTCCTCGGAAATCTTTCCAGCCTAACGAGTACTAGGGCGCACTGCACAGGGAGGCTGTGATTCTGTGAGAGTGAGACAGAAGTGGCAGACTCTCAGCTTGTGTAAGTTGTTACTGTCTGCCATATGTTCTTCACCACATTTACATTTTGCAGTAACGAGCATCTCAACTTCCACTTTGTAACAGAGACCACAGCCTGAAAAACAGCTAATGAAAAATGCTGTATGCTTTACATCAGGAATCTTATAAATACCTAAAAAGACATTTTTAAAATAACAACTGGGGACTTTTACTTAATCTCTGACATTTTTTGACATATTCAAATAAAAAAAAAAAATTCTGGCCATTCGATTATTGATACAGATTTCAATAGGGAACTAGAACAAGAGGTAATATGACCCACATTATCACAAAAGTAAGATCCATTCTGTAATACAACATCTTATTTGAAGGAAAGAAAAAAATTAATACTAACTGATATATTTCTTTCATTCACATGCACTGTTGCTGAGTTATAACATCTTTATATCCAATAACCTCACTTAGACATATATATTTCTACTGTGAGAAGGTTGCTAATGAAAAATAATGACTATTGTCAATTCACTTGAACGGAAAATACGATGACATTATCAATGGCTCCTTATAGACCCTGAGAAGAACATGTTCATACAGAGAAATCTGTTCCAGTACCTGCATTTTCAAAGACTAAAAAAAAAATGTTTAACTACTTAAAAAGTTCTGTTCAGTCAGCATCATTTAATTACAAATTATTTTCAATCCCAAAACAGTTCTTAAAATCGAGTAAAAAATGCAGATTTGCCATTACTCAAGAAAAGTGAAAACATGAAGCTTTCACAGTTCAGAAGCTGTATGTGCTATACGGCAAGTGACCAACAGCCAAACCTACAAAGTCATCGCTATATCCTGAAACCTGAATATGCACTTAAGTAGTTTCATTCACATAATAAATTGCTACTGTCTTGCACTCTCAAGTGTACGAGTTACAAATTTTCATTGCTAATTTTTTTTTTTAAACACAGAAAACACATTGAGTTAAACTGCAATATGATGAAAGTCATTCAAATTTCTGTGATCTGAGGCTGCAGAGGCATAAGAAAACAGACAAATCTGAAGAGATTTTGGCTGCTGTTTTTCTTGCTTGGTTTATACAGCCAAATTCCGTAAATATGAAATTTTAATAGCAACACAGAAAAGCCACAATGAGTTGTGAACTTATACCAGCTACAAAGAAAGAAGCGTACATTTAGGGGTTTTTTTGAAGATGTAAAATAAATGCTTGCCTTATTCTTCTGTATCTGAGTGTGAATCCACACTGAACTGTTTTCACTGGAGACAATACGTTCACAAATTTATAAACTTTAGGACAGAATTATTAGCATTAAAATGAGAAATAAGATGAAAGGACAACAATTTCAACCTTCAAACTACTATTCCATCTGCACAGATACCCTTCAAAAGCAGCTCAAACATCTGAACCTGAAAAAACCAGACAGGCCTCAAGCTTTATTCATTTGCAGGATCGGGTCCTGAAGAGACAATGGGTACTCGTTATGAGACGACAGGACCAATTAATGGCCATACCACATGATTTCATCTTCACGCAAATGATAGCTCTGATGTGAGCCAAAGTTCTGATCTAAGCAAGGCAATTTGAACCTCCCTGTGTTCTTCAAATGTTCAAATTCAATGTGCACACATTTATAGAAATTATTCTCCAGCTGATACCTGCAATCCTGGAATAAATCGAGTATCTTTTTCAACCAAAAGGAGATGTTCCACGTCAGCCTTGAGAATAGACCTGGTAATTCCTCCTGGCCCAGGGCCCACCTCACAAACATAAGCATTTTTCAGCTTGCCAGCTTGTCTCACTATCTTGTCTGCAAGACACAGAGAACACAGCAAGCCTTTATTCTCCAAAGGATCCAGCTTACAAAGATAAGCACGCTTGCACTTGAACAATAAACAATGAGTTTATCTTGGAACAGACACACACAGTGACACACCCCACTTACATGATCACATGCCTGCTAGACTGCACAGAATTCAGATTTGCTTCATGCTAAAATATACTGTTTTACTGCTCAACTGTTTAAAGAAAGCCTATTACCAGTTTACTGCCTTTAACATACATTGTTGCTCATTACAGAATCAAATTAAAGAGGATATTATTTTTCATCTGCAAACCATCAGTACTGTTACTGCTCTGTAATTAAGCACTTGTATTCAACAAATTAAGGTCCCAATACTTACCTTTATAAAGGTATTTCACTACACAACACCTGTTTCAAGGAAATTTAAGAAGCAAAAAGGATAGAGTGAAGCTCTAACAAGACTACAGTGTGTACAGAGCAATTTTGTAAGGGAGGAGCTGGAGTAAAGTGAGAGCTGGAACACAGCTAACTGGCAATTACAGAAAGTCAGGCAGTCAAATGATAAGGAAAGATCTGTACACTGATGGAAAGATACAAAATAGGAAGTGCTTAAAGATTAGGAGGAAAACAGATTAATGATTGAAAAAGGCTTAAAGTAAGGATTAAAAACAGCTAACGAAACAGAGATTCTTCAGAAGCATGGAGTGGAATGATGAGGGAAATGACGCCGCTTATTCTACAAGCCTTCTAAATGTGCAGCAAACACAAGAGATATCTGAAAATTTGTCTACTTTAAAAGGTTTTACTAATGTCTACACATAAACATTTTTATTCCAGTGTAAGAGTCTGGCTATTCACGGCAGGAAACTGAGCTTTATGTTCACGTCCCTAATCTTTACCAGGCTGAATCACAATGTGTAATCAAATCATCAGGTACATGGAGCTGCACAGCATTTACTACTAAAAACCCAGCCACCACTAGGACAGTAAAGAAACCCACTGTAGACTGAACATTGCCATCTTTGTCAGCCACTGCTGAGATGAGGCTTCTGAAAACTGAATTGTTCAGAACACTGTAACTGGCCCAAGAAGCTACAACATCTCTGACAGACTGAGACAAATGACCTTCCTAACTACGGTACAGAGAAAATGAAAATACAGGAGTTACCACACTTGTTATTATATATAATAACCCAAACAAAATCCTTCATTTTTGAACCAAACTTATAAACTTATGAACCTACCTGTAATTTATCAAAGCTTGACAATACTTTGATGATATTTGATAGCGCTTATTAAATGATAGTACCCGAACAGAAATGGTACTACGAGGCTTGGAGGCTTACATTTGAATCGATAAATCGTATTTTATATAGGGATATGATTTCTTTTCTCATTCTATAAAGATAGACATAATTTACTCTATAAAGAAACACCTTTTTTAGGAATTTACAAGCCAAACCAATTAGTCTATGCTAAAGCTACTTTTAAAAGAAGTCTCTTGACATTTTTACAGATGTCATCATGCAAACACCATTCCCTTAGCTAAAAAACAGATTCTGAAGAAACCCAAGATACACATTTTATAACAGCTAAAACCATGTAAAACAGAACAATTAACCTGTCAGACGCAAATCCAGCAGAAAGTTCTGGGAAAGTTCTTTCTGCGCTCGAAGACGGAAGAGTTTAATGATCTCCCCCACTGTGGGCAGAGGTGGCAGGTGGAAAGCAGCTGCCCTTCCGGGAAGAGCCATCAGACAGAACTGCTGCTCCTTCCTCCTGGGGAGAAATCAGAAAGATGCTAGCACTTGCAATGAACTCAAATACAGAAGCACAGAATCTTAGGGCTGGAAGGCACCTCTGGACACCATCCAGTCCAACCCCCTGCTAAACCAGGTACCCTAGAGCAGATTGCACAAGAAAGCATTTGACAGGGTTTGAATATCTCTGGAGAAGGAGACTCTGCAGCCTCTCTGGCAGCCTGTTCCAGCGCTCTGACACCCTCACAGTATGGAAGTTTTTCCTAAAATTTGTATGGAACTTCCTGTGTTCCAGTGTTTGCCCATTGGTTCCCACATTTCAGATATTTATATACATTGATCAGATCCCCTCTCAGCCTCCTCTTCTCCAGGCTGAAGAGCCCCAGGTCTCTCAGCCTTTCCTCATATGGGAGATGCTTCAGACCCCTATATAAATACATCAGTATTAAAAACCCTATTTGGTCATCGCTGTTTTCACTGCTGGACACAGTGCTTGTACTGAGCATCTCTTTGTGGGACCTGGGCAAGAAAATCATTTCACAGGATTGCCAAAATGCTAGGCATTTCTGTGAGACTGTTCCGTTTCAATCTTTCTTTACTTTAAAAAGACATCATTAAGGACAGCCTGTTTGAGTTCACGCGATCACATACAGCACGGACATATTCAACTGTGCGTAAAGGATTAACAGAATTTACTACTAAACCACCTGCACCCCTATGCAGAGGCAAAGAGGAGCTGCAAGTGCAAGCAACCGCGGTGACAACTTTTTAAAAGCCTCTCTCCACCTCCACCACGACGGGACACCGCGTTCCGCCCCGCACCTCGGCCCCGACAAGCCCCCAGCTCCCAGCCCGGCGCAGCCGGCCCCGCCCATCGCGGGGCGGAGCCTAGCGGAGCCCCGCCCAGAGGCCTCCCC
>VXAV01008918.1:175447-186677 GCA_013399715.1 Alectura lathami | reverse complement strand
CGCAGCGGTGGGTGGGCAGGGCGGCCGCTCCGAGTGCGCATGCGCAGACGGGGGGAGGGGGTGGCCTTGGGCCCAGCTGTGTGGTCGGTTGTGGTCGTCTCCGTGTATCTAGAGAGAAATTTCAGATTGGTCTCAGGACTTGGGGCTTTCTGGGTCGTGTGTGTGCGCGCGTTCTTATCTCCGTGTATATTCTTCAAATATCGTCCAGTTACAGTCATCCTAGTATTCCTGGTGGCTGCCAGGAGCCCTGTTGGCACAGTATGTGTGTGCCGTGTCTTTGGTCGCAGTGAATTAAGGAAGTTTCCTTCTCCACGTCGCTTTTAAACAATTTATCATCCGTGTGGCCCTCTGCTCAATTTGTTCCAACAAATATTTGCAGTTACTCCAACAAGAAAACGGTTAGAAGATATTTCCGGAAGGCTAAACAGTTACCAAAAAGCCACAGATAATCAAGGATATTCTTAGATGTGAGAGACTGGGGACATTAATTAATTTTGGAGTCTTTAAAAATGTAGGTAATGTTGCAGATGTTGTCAGTAAGAAAAGGATCTGGATGAGCAATTATCATTTATGTGGAGTGGAATATTGGAATAAAATGTCACGGTCCCAATCATAACTGAAACACTGGAATTTTGAATTCATGAGGTGTAAAGTACTTGTCTTTTTATTTTGGGAATTCGAAATTGAAATAATAAAATGCAAGCTCCACCTGTTGGTGGAAATGTGGGGTTTAAAATGACATTTGTTACTTTGCTCAAATCCAAAAAGAGCTTTAAAACAAAATAATACAATGATGATTTTTCTACTTAAAATATGAAGAAATGTGAAAAATTGTGGACTGGAGGAGCAACTGTGGAAATGATACGCAATGAATCAACTTTATGACCAGCTGAGGCATCCAGGCTATTTTGCCTCTAGAGCAAGAAGTTGCCAGTTCAGTGGTTTTTCTCGGTACATGCAAAAAGTTACGTCAGGCCATTCTTTTAATAATGCGTTTCATACTTGTCTGTCACCTAGGCCGAGCACTTTCATCTCACAACCTTAAGTCTAACAAAACATTCTGTCAAAAAATAGTTGCACAGTTGCATGCAGTTCAAGTACAGGCTCCTTCCTGGTGACAGAGATGCTTACAGAGAAATTTCCAGGTATTTTGTGTGGCCACAACTCTAACTGTAATAACAAGATATAATAGCTTTATATTTAAGTAATTTGTAGAAATATATCAGTCTATGCTAACAGTTGTATTTACAGAAAAGTTTTGGTAGAAAAGTCATGCTAAAATAATAATTCCAGTGTGCAGTTCAGAGGCGTTCTCGACTCCTAAAGATGCTGTAACATTGGAGAGGTGGCCCCTGAAACTCATGAAGAGAAAGTGAGCGATTTAACCCTTAACCCGTCACATCATCCGGTCATTTCTAGTAGATATTTCCAGTTAAAAATCTCACATATTCTGCGAGAGGAAAATTAATTCTTCCCATGAATGCTGGGAAGAATATGCAAAATCTATTCATTTTGCATATTCCAGAAATTTTTAAAATACTTCCTTTACTTCTTTCGAGTGAGAGCAGTTAACAACAAGTACACAAAAAATACAGAGTTTTAGAATTCTAGTGAAACACTTTACTATGACAATGACAGAAATCCACTATCTGACTTGTAACCCCTTCAAAACAGACGTAGCCTACAAATTTTGAAACCAGATGTTCAGCACATTTTCAACAGATTAAACGGATGACAGGAAGAGATGAACCATGCATCTGAAGAAACTCACATTTAGGTCACGAGATCAGCTGTGCAGAAGCACTCTTAGGGGATCACCTGGAATTTTTTATCTTGAGCGCAGCTTCAATTCAGGTTCACTTGCCAGCATTGCAAGTGTTGGAACCAAAGCTGCAGCCACAATTACAAAGAAGCATGTGTGTTGTTGAAAAGTTTTCACTGTGCTTGTGGAATTTCACTGGCAATTTCAGTTTTTATTTTTACAGACTTGCTGTGCTCGTTTATAGCTACTAATTGTGTTCTGGTTTGGTGTTCAGGTTGTTACAACTTAAAAATAACTCCCTCTGCAAAAAAAAAGGCATGATATCTCTGGCCTAAAATGATCATGTTTTTTAGGATTATTGTTACTAGTTTTACAGTAGGGCATCTTGTTCTTGAAAACAGGCTTCACACAATGCTCCTGTAATTGCCACGCTCCGTTAGAATTCTCAGAGAGAAATATCGGCTAGGCAATTATTTTACATCAACTTTAGGTAAGTAGGATGACAAATTATAAATGGCCAGAATGCATGGAAAAATGTTACAGAAGTGTAACAAAAGAGGTGATGTACAGAAAATCTTTTATTTTTGTCCCCTGCTGGAAGTGTTTTCAGACCACAAAGCCTCTGTTCTTCAGCTAGGTCTCATATACAGTGTTTTCTATTGTTTGTTAAGATGTTTATTATTTCTATTGCACTGCCTCATAAGGATCCTAAATAGACTTTAGGAGCCCATTGCACCAGGCACTGTACAAACGGCGCAGTGACTGCCCTCCCCCAAGAAAGCTCTGTGGCCAGATAGAATGCCAAGGAAAAGACGTGAGCAAATGGTAAAGAGCTTTGGTAAGACAACAGAAGAGAGAGGTACACTTGGATGCTCACAGTAATTTTAGATGCCACCAGCTGCAAGGAAGTGCAAAACTGTCATGAAACATCTTCAGTATTAACTGTGTAGAGGATCCATAAAATGTTTTATCACTCTTTCTTGCACTTTGATGGTGGAAGCAAAGCAATTTAAGGGATTTTTTGTTTGTTTGATTGAACTAAGTAGTTCTGTTAAATACAATGTGGAATACAACAGAATTACTGCCTCCATTTTTTGCCCTAGAGTGAAACAATCCAGTTGGTTGTGGGGAAAATCTTCCTTCTTATGTCAGTTGTACCACTGGGGATTCCTCAGTCACAGTATGATCAAGAATAGTATTTTCCCTGTTACCACTTCAATAATGTTTGTGGCAAAAATTAAATACTCGAGGAACAAAGACTTCCCATTAACAGGAAATCTGGCAGAAAACACTATCCAGACTGCCGAGTCCTTTCCTAACATATCTCAGGAAATACAGAAATCCATGGCTTTCAGTATTGCCACAGCAGCAGCCTAAAAATACATATTCACTTTGAAATACTAGAATTTCTTTTGATGCTTACTCTTCTGATATGCCATTTGATTTCTGAGCCACTTAATCTAGTCAGGTCACATTGTCAAGCGCTAGCCGTAGCCATCCATGCTGAAAAAGCTTATTTTTACTTGGCAGCTTTGATTTCCACTTGATCATACCGTTCTGGGACAGTTAGAAAGACAATCAGTTAATGCAAAGCTTATGGTAGCATTTTAAGAATGCTGGGAATTAAGACGAGCATTAAGACCCTTCTCACCTATGTTACCAGCCAGCCTCTGCAGAACTGGGGATTTTCACACTGCAAGTTGGGCCGGAAGACAGAAAAACAGACTCAGCAGTGTAACCCACTGCTCTTTCGCCACCCATTTATCATCTGGAATTCTGCAGGGTTTTTAAATGTTGGTGTTGTAGTGAGCTTGGTCTTGTTCAGGCTTCCCAACACCAAGTCTCCTTGGAGATTTTCTCCATGAGCATGATAGTTGTTTGTGTTTTAATTAGGCTCTCTGACAGAGCATTTTCAAACTTTATATTCCTTTTTTAGGCAAAGTCATGTAAGTTAAAGAAAGATGGAGAGTAAAAGCTTTCTCACCACCAGAAATAGCTCGCCAAAAGAATTTCATTAAACATATCAACTGAAAACAGAATGTTTGTACTCTGCATACCATGAAAAATGAAAACAAAATTTCATGAACCTCTGAGAAGCGCATGAAATTTGTACTACCACACACTCTTGTTAAAGGTAACGGCGTTCATGGCCACCTGTGCCTCCTGATGCATGGTCCTGTAGCGCCCAGCCATGGGCTGTGAGCAGCACGGGACCTGTGTGTTCCCACAAGGTCAGAGCACGAAACAGGCAGTGCCCCTGGGTTTTTCTTTCCTGTTGCAGTGTTGCATTGAAATGTCCTACGGACAGTTTTATAGAGAAGCTTAGCTCATCTGAAGTCACTGTACGATTTGTTGAAGTCTTGCACTCCTCCCTTTTGTGTACTCACATCCTGCAAGTCAGTCTCTGCCTGATCCCTCAGAAATGAGCATTAACCTGCCATGTAGTGTGTTATGCCGGTGGCTGGTTATTTATGCTTTAAGAAAAGTGATATTCAAAAAGCGTACAGAAAAGAGACCTTTTAGCTTCAGTTCTCTGCCTTCTTTCTTTCACTTAGGGAGGTGGGAGAGGAAGTAGAGCTCTGTGAGCTTGAGCTGGGAAGCATTTCTGTCTTCGGAATGCTGGAAGGACATTTATAAAATGCAGACAGAAACTTCAGGGCATGAGAATTTGGACCAAGCTCTCTGGCCACTGGGTGCCACTCTTGTTCCACGATGAGTGAGCTGCACGGTACCAAGAAACAGAAAGTTTACTGACTCTGCTGTGTGTCCTTATGCCGAGTCAGGCTGCTGGAATATGAGCGCCGTATATCCTGCCTAACGGAAATAAAAAGCAGAAGGTCAATGATATAAGATTACAGTAAACAAGAAAGGAAGATTTAGCAAGCAAAATCCAAGCTACAAAACCTGGAGGTTCAGGTTTACTAAATATGCCACGTGAAAGGGTAGGTTGTTAATCACAGTGGCTCTGCAATTTGGAAGCTTCTAAGTAGGTTAGGTCAGAATTTATATTTTGCTAAGGAAAGGGTAAGAAGACTGATTTGGAAATCTATTTTAAAAAGAAAGTATTTCATTTATTGTTAGATTTTACATCAGCTTTTTCCTGATGAATGAATACGGTATTTTACAGTAATGTACAACATGTGCAATAAAACATAGTGCCTCTGTTTGAACCTTGACTTGCTTACATCGTTAAGGTGTTGTAGCTACCACCGCGTTCTGACCATGCATTTCAGAGGCAGCAATCACCTAGCTGAGTGAAGCAAAGAGCAAAGCTAGCTGGGATGAATTTGCTGTCGAGACAAAGGAAGTACTGTATTGAAATTAAAAATCAACCACAAGAAATTGCTCTTCTAATCAGCACTGTGAGTTTTCTCAAAATGTATTGTGCTCCGACTTTACCTGCTGTAAATTGCTATGTTTCTGTTAAAGCCGGGATGACAGGGCTGATTTTCACCAGATGGGAATTCTTCATTCTTTTATGTCTTATTGTTTGATTTGGTTTAAAACCAAAATATTCGAATATATTTGAAAATATAGCAGTGATTTTCTTGCTTCTAGATATGTACTGTCATACTGTAATGGGAAACTGGAGGAATATGGGGTAGACTGGTTTCTTTCTTTCTCTTCACTTCAGTAACTTATTTGAAGTTAATTTGGAGCCACAGCTCCATTCAGACTGCTAAATGAATGTGTCTGTTCAGCCTTGTGTATTAAATAGATGTTATTCAGTGTTGTATTCAAAGCTTAGAATGGATTTTTAAAATTGTATTTACACCTACAGACCCCCAACAGAACCCCAGCATGTCAGAAATTGTACTAGCACAGTGGAAGGTATGACCTCTGTCTGGAAAACCTTACCATGTATGTCTAAAAAACCAGTGAAAATGTAGACACTGACAGATGAAGAGAGTAAGGAGGCACTGAGTTAGTAATGGTCAGTGTGGCAAGCTGTGGTCTCAGCAAGGCAGCATTTTTCTTACAGCATCATCTGAAGGGCACGATAAGGGATCTTTGTGGGTGTTTACAGGGAGGGCAGGGGGGAGAAAGCATCAAGGTGCTTCTTTGAAACATAGGCGGCTCTTATGAACCAGATGGTCCCTCAACAGTGAATAGGTTTTTGGGAAGCAGACTTCAAAAGCTTTGTAAAGGGGTGAGCAAATGTGAGAATACATGGCACCCGTTGCCATATAAAAGAAGAGGCAGTGGGAGATATAAGGAGAGGAGGCACCTAGCCAAAGTGAGAGGCAGATGACGAAGGATGTGTGATTTTTCCTGGTTTTGACAAGTGGGGCAAGGAAGCATTTATGAAGGCCAGAAATGAATACAAAATGCAGATATTACAAAGTGGAAAAATTAGGAATTTTCAAAGATGTTTAAATTAACTGTTTTCTGAAACTATTTCTTGATTGGTAACCCTCTTGCAAAATGCTTTCTTACACTTAGGCAGTGATAATATGCAATTAGAAATATAAGGTGCTCAGCTAGGCTGTTTATAAACACAGTTGGCAACTTCTTAACCAGTCATGTAAATTCCTCTTTTGGATCTATGGCAGGCTTCCTCAGAGGTCCATTAGGTCCTTTGCCAAGACACATTTTTGAATATGTACGGTTAGTTTGGACAGCACAACTCTGAGTTTTCCATACTCTCAGTAGATTATCATGGTGACAATTAATGACAATTTGGTGTTTTTTTTTTGTTTGTTTGTTTTTTCAGCAGAAAGCAAAATCTGACCCCTTTTTTGCGAAGTAACACTAAACACTGGATTATATTATTACTGAGAATACTGTGTGACCTGTAGATTTTTTGCAAAGCATACATCTCCATCCAACTTCTCCTTCAGACTGAGGGCATTTCAGATCACATCGTCACTTCTGGTCCCTGTTTTATTTCCTGCAGGTTCAATATTTCAATATGCCTTATGTGTAATAATGGAAAGGGAGAGAAGTCCATAGATGACTCTGAAACTTGTTAAATTCCAAACAAGAAATACAGCAGCATCTTTACAGAATCACAGGACTGTTTAGGTTGGAACATAGCTCTTGAGATAATTTAGTTCATCTCCTCTGCTCAAACAGGGTCAGCTAGAGCAGGTTGCTTGGGACCATGTCCAGTCAGTTTTTAAATATATCCAAAGGTGGAGACTCTTTGGCCTCATGGTTGGGTCTACAGCTGCATCTCATGAACTTGCACTGGGCTTGTTTGGGAGGTTTGGGAGTTCTGAGTTGTCCCTCCCATTGTAATTCTGTTAGCTTTCCAACAACCCTGGAGATGCAGCTAAGGGCACAGAACACAAGGGAAGCATGGACGTAAGGTCTGTGACTTGTTCACAGAGAAATCAGTGAGGGACCTCTCCTTTCTGCTAAGGTGCTTACCTCTTGTAAATCTCTTCTGGTACCTACCATGATTCTCAGCATCAATGTGGGCACAGAAGTCTAGACACAGCTCAGAGTGGGGCCTGGTTTAGGAGTTCAGGAGGAGTTAACAAAGTCAAGAATTCAAGATCTTGGATTTTAGCTTTTTTGGTTGTGTAAAGCCCAAGTCATAATTCCTAGAAGTTTTCTACATGTTATATCATTTCCTCAGGGCTAGAGACATTTCTGGAAGCAAAACTTATTTTTTATTAGTATGGTGCCAGATAGAACCTAATACAAAATCGTTGCTTCAACAGGGAAGCATGCTTGTGAGTGAGCTGCACAAATTCCTGAGCTGCAGTGGTGTTGTGCTGGATTTGAGTATGAAAAGAACGTTTCCTGCCTAAACTATAGTCTGTAGGCTTCTTCGTTGCATGGGTACAGTCATGGATGGCCATGCTATGTCCTGTGCCATTCACCATGCCAGTCACAGAGAGAGACTACATATGCCCATGGCTTTTATGGGCCTCATAAATCACTCTGAATCATCTTTGAGGAGTTGCTGCCATATTGGCATTCACTTGTGTGCGCCACAACCTTGTGTGACATAAACGAGTGATCCTAGTCCAATAGTAAAATAAGAATTGTTGCTGAGCCTCTGCTTGCTTTACTGCCTCATGCAGCTCTTACCACCCATTCTGCCACAACTTTCAGAACCATTTTGCTCACTGACCAGGGGCTCATCCATGTTTGCCCAACTACAGAACTGGTCTTCATATCTTCAGACTGCAAGTGACTGCCAAAGCCATGTTGGTTTGAGTCTTACAAGGTGGCTTAGTTTGCATGAGTCATAACAAATTCTAAGGCAGGCCAAACACCAGGCAGAAGAACAGCCATGCTTCTTCAGGGCAGCACGAGCAAGCCTTCCAGCTCTTCATGGTGAAGGGAAAGACCATGCTTCACTTAACAATTGGCACTACAAATGCTGTGTCCTCTGTTATGCTTCCTCTGCCCCTCCTTTGCTTAAGGCCTTTGCCTTTTTCTCAGTGCAAATGTGATGTTTCCCAACACAACAAAGGCTTCGTACCTTTGACATGGGTTAGTATTGGAAATACTGATCTGTATATGTCACGTATTTATGTCACATAGATGCCTGCATTGTATTGAAAGTTAATGTGATTTAGTCTCCTAACTCAATTCCTTCTGAAATGTTACCTTTGATAATCCCAAGTATTTGATGAAAAATCCATCTGTAAATATAATTTTGATTTAGTTGATAACCTAGGTGAGCAAATGTTACGATTTTAGGCAGCTGTAGCATCATTTACAGACATTAGCAGATGTAGTTTTATAGCCATATACATCTGATCATCATCTCCCAGCCTAAACACACATTGAAATCTTATTCTTGTCTATTTCAGGAAGCAAAGTATACAAACAAGAGCAAATAGAAATGCATGTAAACTGGAAGAACATGAAAGCACAGTCACTGAGAATGTCCTAAGTTAAAGCTATTTTATAAAATGTAAAATTAACTGCAAATATTCCAGATTTATGTCCTTTCTATGAATGATCTCTGCTATTTCCCATTCCCAAAGTAAAGGGATCTGTTCAATCTACCCTTGTTTTTTATTGCATAATTCATGCTGTCAGCTTCTTTGTCGTGCTCTAATTAGGATATTCAACTTCTTTACTGAAGCAGCTATATAAGAGTGAGCTGACAAAGGTGCTTTTTCTAGAGCTTCCAAACAGATATGTGCAAGGAGTAACTCTGTGCAGATAATTAAAGGATGCTTTTTGTAGAAAGCATTTTGCAAGTCATTCGATATTTAAATACCTTAGGTCAGCCTTGTTTTTGAGGAGATTTTAATTGTTCTTCTCTTCCCTTCCTAAAGAAAAATTTAATCAAGTGCTCAGTCCTTTTAAAGTAACTGGGTGGAATTTTAAGTGGCAGAATACTGAAAAAGTAATTCAGTTGTGGAGCTGCTATCATTCTGATGGCTTGTGTTCAACCCTACATGAGAGCATTAATTAGCTTCAGTTCATGAAGCAAGCTCTCAATGACTGAATTTCTAGATTGATACTGTCTTTTAGAGTGGTTTTCATTCCTCTGTTTAATAGTGTCCCAGTGCTTTGTGGGGCTGAACTTACCTAGTAAGGTTTTTTTTTTTTTTTCCCCCCCTCAGATTTATGTTATAGAAAGGGAATTTTGAAAATTCATAGATCCATTTTCTCAGACAAGCTTTGGATTTTTGTACAGTAGTTAACAACAGTCAGAAAAAAACAATAGGATAAAAGCAGCATAATAAAATGCCTTCTGTTCTATTCCCTCCTATCACAACTGCAAATGTTCCTAAATATTTTCTGATTACTTCTGCAGGAGGCGAAGTGCACTAAATCCTTCCACCCCTAGCATTAATTTAATAGAAAATATTAGTGAATGGAATGAGAAGGAATTAATTTACTCTTGTAAATAGTATTATTGCAGACACAGCTTTAATGTACCTTTAAGCAGGGCAATAACCAAATAACATTATCCTGGATTGCTATGGAGCCAATAATGCAGAGGTGATAAAGAGTCAGGATGAAGACTTCATATCTACTTCTGCTAGAATTTATTTTAAGCTCTTAATGGAGGATAGATGTAAGAAATAAACAGGTCCACCTTTGCAATCTGAGAAAATTGTCTAAGTATGAGCAAGGTGGCAGAAATCAGAAAGCAAATAAATGCGGTGTAACCTCAAATGGTCATAAAGGGGATAAGTGCATCCCAGGAAACTGAAGCAGAATGTTATTTATTTGCCTAGCATTATTCTTTGTTATTTTATGTTCATCACATGAAATATTTAAAAATGAGCTTTAACATTTTCTGATCTACCCTACCTGAAAATGAAATCTTGGTCTTCCTGACAACCCATTGCTGTGCGGTGCTGTGTGGTGTTTAGCTGGATCCTGTTACTGTGTGAGGCAACGAGCGTTTTCCTGTATTCTTTACTCAAAGTAGGATCAGACTTGAGTTCAGCATCAAAATCCATACTCAGATATTTGGATACTATTAATAGGAATGCTTAATAGGAAGCTCCAAATCTTGTTTCTTTTATGATACTTTTTGATTTTTTTTAAACCTTCCATTTAATCACAGAGGACCTACTCCTCATGTAAATACTCTATATCATGCATGCAATTCTAAGAGCGAGAAAGCATGTATCATGGTAGTCGTGGGAGTCAAAATATTGGCCTCTGAAGTCATGTTGCCTCATAACAATGTTAATGATAGCTATTAGTAAGAGAAAACATTCAATTCTGTTTCATGTTCATTCAGAAAGCTTACTCTCAGATGTTTTTACGGGCCGTGTCAAATGCAGTTAATACAGTTTATAGGAGAGGAAGATCTAGCAATAGTCTTGGTCCTGAAAGGCCGCAGTTTATTCCTTGTGCTGGCATTCCTTTGCTATTCCTTAGGACAAGGGGTAATGGCCACAAACTGGAAGAGGGGAGATTTAGGCTAGATATTAGGAAGAAATTCTTTCCTGTGAGGGTGGTGAGACACTGGCACAGGTTGCCCAGAGAGGCTGTGGATGCCCCCTCCCTGGCAGTGTTCAAGGCCAGGCTGGATGGGGCTCTGAGCAACCTGGTCTAGTGGGAGGTGTCCCTGCCCATGGCAGGGGGGTTGGAACTAGATGGTCTTTAAGGTCTCTTCCAACCCAAACTGTTCTATGATTCTATGATTTTGATGACATGGACTGTATAAGAGTTCAGATTAATGTTATATACCTTATATCTTGGTTGAAATTGGTTGGCAGATGAAATAATATTTGCTGAGGAATAGAGAGGCAGGAAAATGAACCAGTAGACAGGCAGACAGACAGACAGCGTAGCTGCATGATTTGTATTTCTTTAGGGAACCATATTACAACCAGTAATCAAGGAAAATGCAAATCTGAAAATTGAGATTGGTCCTACCTGGCTCCCCAGAAAAGGGGACAACCAATTTCATGCCTCTGCTTAAGGATATTATTTATTTGGAGAGCAAAGCTCAGGATATTCCCAGTTTCGTCACTAACCCTGTGAGAAGAATCTCTTTTATTTAGGAAGTACCTTGTGAAGGCATCTTTG
>VXAV01008918.1:128467-153228 GCA_013399715.1 Alectura lathami | reverse complement strand
AAAAAAAAAAAAAAAAAAAAGTGACAAAAAATATTACGTTTGACAAAATATATTGCATTTGCATATGTCAAGAAAATAGGGATATAGACTATTGCTAGCTATGTGTCTTCTATTTTAGTCTTCCTTTATTAATTGCAATATGCATATTTTATTTTTAGAACTTTACCTTATCATTCAGTTGCTAAATGTCTTCCGTCTTCTGCTTGGTTTCTGCTAGATGTTATTTTTGAATATAGCCACCAGTTTGCTGTTTATCTTTAGATATTCAAACATGTGAAAAAGACTTGCTGTTTTTTTTTTCTTTATTGCTAGCTTAACTATTAAAATATCCTTTTTAATATATTGCAAGAAAGCAACTGAATGATAGCATTAGGCAGCCTAACAAGATTATAAAGAAGAGTCTTTATATATGACAGTGCTGTTCATTTCAGTGCTGCGTTGTGGCCAGCAACATTTAATAACGTTTTTCTCCTTCTCCTTCTTTACACTGGATGTCAATCACTTTGGGCCATTTCTGCCCCGGTTCTGCTGAAACAGCAAAATTCTCATTCCAGTTGCCTTTAACAAAGGCATGGCTTTCAGCTCTAATTCCTATTAACTGATATAAAGAAAGAACTGCACTGGACTTTCTTCTCTGCCCCCACAGTCTAGTATGCTTCTGCAGCTTGATGGTGTCTATAAGATTTTTAGGGGAATGTTCTTTAGCATCCAAGTACCACTAAGTTATATAAATGTAGTTTTGCCTTTTGCTATTCTGTTTTACTAGAACCGCCTCATCAAAAACAATTTTCTGAGGTAGAAATAGCCCCTTCAGTGCTAGGCCCTACACACTCCACTGCAATTGAAATGATCCTGTGCTGGGCCGTTTCCTGTGCTGAAAATCCCCACTATGGCTGCAAGTAGCAAAATGGTTTGAATCTGTCATGTGTTGAGCCAGATATTTAGCAGGTAAGTGAGAAAGGCTCCATTAACTTCAAAGGGGCCCTGCTGACTTTCAGCAGTGAAGGATCAATATTTTGCTTGGATTAAGGTGCCACAGACAGAATTTGAATGCTGATAACCTTCATATATTAGGACAGGATTTGGGCACCAGAGAAGGAGTTGAGGGAGACTGCTGGAAAGAAGTAAGGTTCAGGCAGAGATTTCTGCAGCCACAAAATATTAAAGCAACTGAAAGGGACAAACTGAGCATTTGGATGGCAGGTGACAGGTGCCATCAGAATAGAAGCATCCAGGCAAAAAGCTAGCACATAGCTTTTAGTGTCATTTTAATTCAGTTCACAAGCACCCCTCTATCAAAATGGATATCTATAGATACCAATAGCAGAGATTTAGATGATAGCTACATGCATATAGATATGGACTTTAAATCTTGGATTATTAATCAGGACTTCATGGTAGCCATTGGCCTAAGTTCATGACTGTGTTTATTTGTGTAGGCCTTTAGTTTTCTTTTGTTTTCAGCATGGTGCCATGTTTCTGGATCCAGAACCATGATCTACTGCTGTGCCATAAAGAACACACACAGAATTAATTAAAATTAATTTTAAAATGTGAAATTAACATTTTAAAATGTATTGTTTGATATTCAAACCTTGGTAACATCCACAACTCCTTGGAAGATTTCTCCTCTGCTCCAAAGGCCTTAAAGAGGGCTGCAGTCCAGTCCCCAGCTACCCGGATGTGGACACTGAAGAAGTCTTCCTCGGGAGCTGAGGTGAGCGTGAAGGGGTGCCACTCCAGTGCCGAGACCGATGAGCACTGCAGAAAGATGTACTGACCAGCTTCCATTTTAAAGCCACGCTTCTTCATGTGAAGCTCTAGGACTCTGGAGGAATGCATCGCCGCCTAAGAGATAAATAATAAAAAGGATGACTTCATTTTCCTTGAGAAGAGTAACCATTTGTTTCCATTGAGCTACAGCTGACTTAAACCATTTCTACTTGAGCTCAGCCACAAGTTAATAAATATTGGGAAGCACAGTAATTTTTAAGTGTCTTTAAAAGGCCCAAACTTTATATTGTATGATATTGTAGTGCTGTTGCTGTAGTGCTGCCCAATAACTTGAGAGCATATACAGTATGTAACAACTCATTTTATGAGGCTGAAAAGCAGAGTAAAGCCTGCAACAGCTCAGTGTTTTGTCAACTTTCTAACAGCTTTGTGTAGAGCCTACACAAAAGTACTCCTTGACAGGCTGGAAAAAATTTCCGGTTCCACTCTCATGTAACACAGCTAACTTGTATGAATGTATGGAATTTTTGTTGGTTTGGCAAGAAGAATCAAGCCTGGTGGAGTTCACTCCTAATATACTTTTATTAAATGGTAATCTCAGTTAAGCAGACAGTTTTGGTTGTCACACGTGGCATGCTGAGATGCTCAGATCACAGCCACGATGTGAAATCAGCAGCTTGGCTTATCTTGCATACTTTCCTCTCACACAAGATAAGCCTGCTTCTGATTGCTGGCTTGGTATGCATGGACTCTGCTGCTCCAACAGCCGCATCCCTGACTCACTCTGCCTTGAGTTAAACAGGCCTCAGCACGCAACCAGGACAAATTGTGACAGTTGTACTGGTATCAGTGATGCTTTGACTATTTACACTGACTTATATTATAACCCTTAATCTCCTTGGAAGCTTCCAGATTTGAAAGTAAAAAACAGTATCCCACTGAAGGTGAGGGCCTCTGTGCCATTTTGTGCAGTGGAAGATGGGTTTCATTTCAGTAGAAAGAAGTTTGTGCTACAGAGATGTAGCCTTGTAAGTCTGGTACTTCATTAATCAAGTTTGGTCCCATATGGAATATTCTTATGGCCTTGCTATTAAAATACATGCAAAGCTAAAATCAATACTTGGCTGAAACCATAGTAATGATGGAAAAGCTGCGGAAGATGGAAGTGAAAAATAAAGTCATAATATAGAGAAGTTATCTATAAAAGATTAAAAAAAAAAAAAAGTTGGCATCGCATTCTTTTTATGCAGACATTCAGGTATGTTACATACCTTAGTAATGACCACCTCCTGGCGAGATCTCCAGAATCTAGCAATTCTTTCACTTATATACAACATCACAGGACTCACAACCCATTTCCAAGCCTGCAGAAAGTTGCATATTAAAAAAAAAAAAAAAAAAACATTTTTTTTTTCAACTTCTACAAAAACATCCTGCATTCGTGGTTTAAGTCAGAAGTTAGCCTAAAATACAAGTATTTGCCTTCTCTTCTGTGATTTTCATTTGCCTTTCTCACAAGAGTATTTCTGTTGCTACCATAGCAGTTCTGGTCTGTTCTCATGGAAAAGACATATGGGACTCTGTCACAGACACACTCCAAAAACAGTACTAATATC
The DNA here is from genome assembly GCA_013399715.1 of Alectura lathami. NCBI lineage: Eukaryota > Metazoa > Chordata > Aves > Galliformes > Megapodiidae > Alectura > Alectura lathami. The sequence continues at coordinate 149,878 of VXAV01008918.1, read as the reverse complement.
TATCTGTATTCTGGCCAAGAAAAGTCCTTTAATATCCATTCCTACTAAGAGACAAAAGGATTAATCTATTCAGGGGTTATATAGAGACAACTTTGGACCTGAAGAAGTATAGATGCATACATTGATACTATATTACCCATCATAGCCTTATTTTTCTCTTCAAAGTCTAAAATTTTTCAAAAGGGTCAGATGGGAGTACATCTTATTGTCAGCTGTGAGTTTCCTGAAGCTTCATGAGAAAAAATTAAGTCCAAAATATTCGATTAGGAAATGGGATATATTTCCATTTAATCCTTTAGTCAGCTCATATTTTGTTCTAGAATACTCAGCTGATCACACTTTGACTGTTGCAGAGAATTGCTGTACTTCTACTTGCTGGTCACTAGAACAATCCAATGGCTATTCAAGGATACTAGCTGATGATTTCACAGAGTTGTACTATGATAATAGCTTAGATAATTAGATGTAATTGAATCCTCAGAATTTTTTTTTAAGTATTTGTGTGTGTGTGTGGTTTTTTCTTTTCCCCTTAGGAGATACAGTTTTATTTCCAGTTTGGCTACATACACAACACATTTTAGTGATCTGAGGACTCTACAATGATGTGGCAAGAGTAACTGTACTTGCTGAAGCATAGGCTTTTCTCCAGCTGAGTAACAGGAGTTATAAAGTATCTTTTTACGAGAAGAAAGCTATAAAATTATGTGGCTTCCTTAGAAAGTGCTAAGAGGATGGAGTGGCAATTTCCCAAGGTTAAGTCTTGAAAATTAAATTTAAAAAAAATGCATGATTTAATAATGGGAAGAAACTAGCATAAGCCAGAAGATTCTGAGTTAAAACAGAAACTCAGCACATCCGTTGTCCCTAAATACTACAGGTGTCTCTGCACAGTGGGTGATCTCACATGTCTTGAATATATTAGCATACATCAAGGCACAATAATGATGAGACCTGTTTTTCCTCCCTTCCATTTGTGCTACCTGTAAATAAAAGCACGTGACAGGAATGTTAAGGCTGCAGGCTCTCTCATGCAAGAGATAAGCTGAGATTTAAAATGTGGCATCAATTCCATGCAATGGAGCTTTCAATCCAAAACGTTTTGTGACTGGTTTGGGATGATGGGGCATCCACCAGGAGGGCTGAGCTGCTAAACAACACAGCTCCTGGTGGTCTACTGAGGGCATCTGTATTCTTGCCCAAGTGGTGTTACCTCCTGTGATGAGAACGAGCTGAGACAGTGCAGCAATGGCTTGGTAGACACTGTCTACCAGGATGGATAAAAGTCCATACACTCTGGGTGCAACAGAAGTGCTTCATCGTCGTCAGAGGGAGGAGATGGGCTGAGGGATGGAGCAGCGGAGCAGGTGTGGGATGGCTGAGAGAGGGGCTCAGCTGCCTCAGCATCTCCCAGGAGCAGTGGCCAGCAGGGCGTGCTCCTGTGCCACCTTGCACAATCCCAGCTGTGCACAAGGCTGTGCCCCCCCTGCTCCATCACTTCTGCCCCTGCCCTGTTGGTGCTGTCACGGCTTCTGGTCCTTCAAATGGATTTGTGCCCACTGTACTGTCTTGCAGGCATCACACCAGAGCACAGCACCCATCCAGCAAAGCACCATCCTTATAAACAATCTATGTGCCATACAGTATTATCACAATTAATTTAAAGTAAAGTGACTTTGCAAGCACGGCCTTGGGAAAGCAGGAAACTGTGGCAAAGTGGGTCTAACACAGAGAAATGGAAGTTCTCTCCAGTTAGCTTTATGATAATAAATGTCAAGGCATGCTGTTGGAAGCAAGTTTGTGTCTGTATTCATAGTGTACAGCCATGTATTGATTTTTATGGTGACACTGTAGCTGAAATTTTTAGAGAGGCATTCATTTTCTCGTTAATATGCATGTTGGGTAGTGGCTAACAATAGTTTTGTTTAAGAAAAATCTATGTCAGTTATTAAAAGAGCTGCAAGATATTGAATGCTAATTTTTCTCCCTGAAGATTTCCTTTCGTATGTTTTCTTTTACTGGAACAAACAACAAAAGCTTGCATATGAGCAAGCTAAATCTTGAACTGTAAATGTTAAATGATTTTGTTTAGATGCTAGACATCTGACACACTGTACAAGTCTGCTACTTAATTACCCCCTGTGGATTTGCAATCTTGTTGCAGTGAAACCACCCTTTTGTGGGACATTTTTCCTGCTGTTTGCCTTTCTCTTTCATAATTCATTATTTCAAAATCTCTCAATTTTACCTAGCTTAAGACATCAAGGCTGGATGATAGGAAGTGTGTGCCCCAAAGCAAGGACATAATTTTATCTCCAGCTTATTCCCGCTAGGTATTTAGACTATTCATGTTAAAGCACTATTAGTTATGATAGTGACAATAATTTGCATCCCTACCTCTCCTGCTTCATTGTGTTTTCTGTATCTCTACCCTTGTAAGATTTTCACCTGGAGACTATATTGAATGAGGTGAGCACATCAATGATATTGTTGATGTTAAACAATAAAAACTAAATGTACTGAAAAACAAAACAAAACAAAACACAAAACACACAAGAAATGAAACAAAAACCAGCCAACAAACCAACCAAACAAAATGCAAATAGAGTACAATTCTGAAATCATAAGGAAGGTCGCCTAACTGAAGAATCTTCCAGAAATAATAATTACTATTAATAACACTGAAATTTTACACATCTCTCTCTCTCCATCAGTACCCATCTATACCGATTACACACGAGGTGGGGATCATTGTCTTCTCAGTGCACAGGAAGGGGTCATGAAAAAGAAAAGTGCAGTTACTCTCAAAGCTTGATGCTAAGTGCCAGTCACTAGCCTTGTACCCTCCAGTCCCCAGCTCCCTATGACACATGGCCTCTCAAGGAAGGATATTAAGTTAAAAGCAGAAGACAAACATCACTCTTACCGCAGGTTTGTTACCAGAAAACTGTGGCAAAGGGCACTGAGGGGTCTTCTCCCATTCCAAGTAGTGGTCTTTACAGTAAGTGACGTTATGGAGCAGCAGGCTCTGAGGTGTCTGACCTCGGACTAGCTGACTTAAAAAGGAAAATATTCATCAGTAACACACCTCTTTGCAATGTCTCTATACTCGTATAGGTCTTGTGTTAGTACTTGGATGCTGACATGAAGATAATTGAAGTTCAAATACCGAGCATTTCAAGCCTATCCCGCTCTCTTTGCTTTTCCTTTGTTTGTCATGACTTTTTGACCAAGAGCAAGAAGCGTGTGGTAGTATTGGTGTGGATCTGTGCAAATGAAGAGTGGAGAGTCCTTGTACAGAAAATGTGCATTTTACTTTCTGTGGCAAAATAAGAATGATTTCCAAGTTCTTTGGAGCAGACACTCTGACCTGCCCTATATATGAGCATCTGGTATTGTTTAGAAAAACAATAAATTTTAATAGTGACAGACCTTCTATTTCCTTTGCTGCTTTCTAAATGCATTTTTAAAAGCTGCAAATAAAGTTGGAGGATGGTAATTAGATGTGTGCTTTCTAAACATATTAAATTCTAGCTTCTTTACTTCAGAGAATGTTAACGATGTGAATTTTCCCAAACATATCAATCTCAACTGTTCAGTTTAAATGGGTTTCATCTGGTCTTGACTATGGGTAGAGAAGGAAGATTTTTATGAGAAACCGTGTTTGTTTCATATAGTTTCTGTGAATTCTCCTTTCCAAACTCACTTTGACTCTGTAACTTTGGCCTGCTCTGCCTATTTGTGTTACAAGATACAAGGAAACAAGTGCTGCCTTCTTTTGTGTGTCAGTATCACCAGCTGCCATGCTTTCAGAGAGGACAGAAAAGGAGGTAGCTTGAGTGAGCTGTTGCTTTTCTGCTATCACCTGAGAAGGAGGAAGAGATGTGAAGTGGATGGAACCTGTTTTTTTGACTCTTTTGCATAATGGGGTGGTAGAGGTGTGTTGGGGCATCAGGAGACGCTCTACTGCAGACCGCTCCCCACCTGGTGCAAGCATCAGATTCATCTAACCCTGTTAGATGCTGCTAAACAAGTATCCCCTTGCCAGGGAAATCTATAGCTGAGAAGCGTCAATCAGCTGGCTAGGTGGAGGGAGCCAAAGATTTCCAAAGGGTTCATTATAGTTGTTTGAAATTGGATCCTTAACGATTTAAAGGAGAGGATTGAGGGGTGCTTTTTAATCAGCCCAGGATACAGTTTACAGCATGTGTTTGCAGCTGTGCCTCTGTAACCTGTGACTAATTAGCTGGGCCAATGTCAGGAACCCTCAAGGCCAAACTAAGTGTGGCAAGTCTCAAATCATAAGGAAGGAGATGAGGAAAGTAACAGACAGCAAAGCATTGTGCCGGCCTGTTAGCTGCCCCATGGTGGCTCCCTGTACCTGGAGACACTGATGCGTTGAAGAACTGCAGGTCGTAAGACAGGTAGATAGTAGAAGAGCTTCTGAAAGAACTAAAACACAAAAAAGTCCTCAGAAGGGTGGTGTGTAGTAATTTCAAAATGCTTTCATTTTGCAGCCTGTCTCTAAGCAGAAATCCCGGCTGTTTGTTAATAGAAAAGCACAGAGTGAAAGGTTTGAATCATGTTTCATCTCAAACTTTTCATCTCAGACTGTGTACACATACTGCATGCAGTTCATGCAGATACTTACCCCATACCATGGATTATTAAACCAATAAAGAAAACCACGAAGAGGTGGTGGGTATACCAGAACACCTCATAGCATGACTTTCTGATGAGCTCTGTGGATGAAGTCACGATCAGAACAAAAGCCACAGTTATCAGCACTCCTGTTACTCCAGCTATGGTGGTCAGTATCTCTCCTGTTGCATTCTGGAATAAGCATGCATTATTACTCTTACTAATGTTGATGTTAACGCTATTTTTACCATTAATATTGTTACTGTGGTTACCATTATACATGAAATCAAATTCTACATTATATTTTCAGCATAGGAACAAAACCAGATTAAGATGCGCAGGCAAGGCAAACCTCCGTTTCACTGCAGAAGAGCATGGAAAAACATCCACCTGTTCTGTTTCCACTTAGGCTTATCCCAGACAGATGTGTAAATGTTCGCTGCCACTTATTTGTTTGAGGAATCGAAAGGAGGGAATTAGGCAGTCCCAGTAGTACTTTTGTCTATTTATCTTGTGTAAAAGTGTCTCAGAAAAGAAAAAAAAAAAAAGAAAAAAAAAAAGAAAACAGTTTAGAGAAATGAGAACATTAACCTTAGAGATGTAGTAACCAAAACAGTTCTACAAACTGTCTTATACATGTGAGGGTGATAAAGTGAGCTGCTAAGTCACCCGCAAAGTGTGGGGCTCTTCTGCGCTAATTTTAAGTCAAAGTTTTTAGCAGTCCTGAAATGGTGTATAAAAATGGCGTACTCTCATTCACAAAAATAGCATATCTCATTTGCCTGCTCTTTGCATTTACCTGTACAGTCATCGGATAGCATTTAATTTTTTGAAAGACATGTTTATATTTATATTCACATTTTTATGTTTGTCAGCATTGAAACATCAATATTCTGGGTTCCTTCTTGTTCATGACTCACAGACATCAGCACAGGTCTGTTACATCTGTCTAAACCCACCAAAATAAACTGAAGTGAGAACGAAGACATATTTTGAACACAACAGTCAGATGCTGATTTCCATTCTAAAGTACAAATTGTGAAGAACAGCAGTAAAAATCTGACACGTAAGAGGATACTCAAGATAAATATGGCAGCGGAGTGTGAATGAAGTCCCCACTTGGCCTGCAAATAACACATATCCATTTTTCAAGGGCTGATGGGGAATGAGGGAACTGAGCATGCCTGCTGGATCATGAGTTTGTTGTACAGTTAATACACTAGGTGTAAAAACCCATACTGTATTTGTGAAGTGCACTCATCTGATATGGAAATCCTAGAGGTGATAAAATTCCACAAAGTCCTTTTTACAGTCACTTTACAGTAAAATCATTCTTTCAAATGTTCACACTTGATAGCACGCAGCACATTTTCAAATTGGTGCCTGTGAAGAGTGTGTTCAGATCCCTCTACATATTAGCAGGATTGATCTAGGTGATATTTTGAGCATTTCGACTACAGTGGATAGTTTGAATGTTGAGATGAAACAAGGAAAAATGTCAAAGACACTTAGTACATTGCTACTGCAGGGTTACAGTGGAACTGAAGAGGAAACCTGAATTGTTGCTCTCAGAGCTTTCCTCTCTGAAGTTAGAAGAAATCTTTTCTTTGCTCTCCTTCATTATTTATTAATTCTCAGTATAGCTACTGAGACACAAGTAGGTGATAAAGAAATATAAATATTAGAGGTTAGAGTATAATCTAGGCTGTAAATTAGAAAGTAATTGTGGGGCATATTACTATGAGAAATCTGGGAAAGAATCTCAGAAAATGCTAGCTTTCCTTCTCAAGGGTATTTAGGATCTTAATGTTAATTAGAAGCCTCACTCTCAAATATACCACTAGGGGAAGGCTGAGTAGAGGAAAAAAATCCATACTGGAAGGTTGCCATTCAGCACTATGAGCTCTGCTCTGTTCTGGGAGAACTTTTCACATGCATGTGGTGAGAATGGGCACTGGGTATTCACAGGCAGTGCAGCTTAGTCCTTGCTCACTGTTCTGCTCTGGCTACTTTGTCAACACTAACACCAAGACTTCTGTGTTCATAATATTGAGACCATTAATTTGCTTGTTTTTTTCCTTCAAACTTGAGAAAGATGCAAAAGTCACATCTAAACTGGACAAGGATGGAGAAAAAATGAGACAAAATGCCTTGTAATTGAAAAGTACAGTGAAATTCTACTGTTAATTGTCCAGCCATCATCTCACTTTTTTTTCTGATTGAAAGAGCCCACTGCATGGCATTCAAACAGCCTTCACTGCATGCTGGGTGTGTGGGAATTTCCTCAAAAGCGGAAACAATACGTGTGGGAGTCTTGCCAGGGCCACTGGAGCCGTGGAGTACACATTAGCATACAGCACTATACACAAAAAAACAAATAGCATCTGATGAATAGTGTAAAGAAATAAAGCTGAGCAACTTTTGCATATTTTACATGCATGGATTGCAGAAAGAGTGTGCTTTTCTGTTTCCTGTGAGTGCTGTAAGGAAGATCTTCTCTACCCATGCTGTTGTGAAATAACCTAGGAAGTGAAGGCAGAGCAATTTTATTTCCCCAAAGCAAACTATTTTCAGGATGGAGGTGCGCATAGTCCTGCACACACTGTCCCTGGCTTCCCAGTGCACTGCTTCCCCTAGGCAGCAAGCCTCTGGGTGGAGCTGTGTGTGGTCTTCCCTGGGCAGCAACACTCCACATGTAACAGGAGAGAACCAGCTCCCAGACTGGGAAAATATCCCATGGGAAGAGACAAATAGCAACTGTGAAATAAATGTTACACACTGTTGCTGTTTGGTAGTTGTTTCTTTAGAGAAAGAAGTTGTGTTTGCTCCATACATTTACAAGTTAGTTTAATTTTTAAAATTCTTTGCAGGTTTGTTTCATTGTCTACTATTCATACCACCTCTTACCTGTCTCCTGACAAAATAATTAAAATACTATAGACGTTTCTTTGAGCTAAGTAACCTGAAAATTGCAGCTCTGAGTGAGTGTTTTCAGCTGAAATTGAGGTTAACCTCTGGCAGCACCTTCACACTCTGGTTAAAAGGCTTTGAAATACAGTTTTCCTGACAATAGGATCCACAGAGGAAAACATCTTACATGAGGAAAACCAAAATGTGACAGCTTACTGTTTCGTAGGTCCTGATTGGGTTCAAGTAGCTTTCATTTGGGCTCTTGCCAAGGCCAGAAAGTTTATTTCGTAACCCCCCTGCTTCCTTCGACTGGCTGTTATGATACTGCTCTATGTTGATCAAATGGGCAACAATATGGATGGCTGCAGGAGAGAACAGAGGCACAAAATTACAGACATGCATGTGTGTGTCCACAGTGCCAGAAGAAGCTTCATTAAGCACGCTACAGACTATTTGAAAAGCCTGTGCATAAACTGAGAGCTTTGCACAGAGTAAACTGACAATAAAAGGAGAAATTTATCTATGTTTAACATGGAGCAACTGCTTCAAACTGGAGAGGAGAAGGACAGCTCCAGGGTCATATCCCATGTCTACAGTCGAGTGCCCTGCAGGCTTCAGTGTCATCGGAAGTGAACCTTTTAAGAAATGAGATACAGGTCTTTGACGAGGGTTTTAAAGCATTAAAGATAAATTAATTAAAATCCCTGTTTGACTGTGGTTTTTTTTTTTTTTTTTTCATTGATATACTAGCATGTGTCAAGGTCTAATATTGCTACACAGGATGCTAACTTGTCCATTTCAGTCACAGGCTTGCACTGGGGAGATTTAAGCAGTGCATTCAAAATCCTCCCCTATCAACACATGGTTATAGCATCATATTATGCTGGTGGAGCCTGAGAAACCCACAAGAGCTAAGATTTAAAGGAAGAGGTCTGAATCTCAGGGTTAGCCCTGATTTGCCCTGAGCATCATACATTACTTCTACTTCCAGCCTGCTCTTAAAAGGGATAGGAAATGGCCAGTTTAGAAAAATCCCTGAGTGAAGCAAGAACTCCCTCATAATCTTTTCCCAAGTGGAATGATGATAATTTCTAAAGAGGAAATAAAACCTTTGTTTTATTATTGGCTAACGTTGATAAAGTCATAATCGTGTTAGGTGCAGACTTTCACAGTTTTCAGTATGATAGATTCTCAAATCCATTACAGAGAAGTTGTAATTAATGCAAAATATTAAACACTGAAGGATGAAAAACCAACAATGAAAAACAATTAGATGCTTACAGTAGAGCTATTAGGATACACTACTTGTAGTTTTTATAATTAACTTCCCATCATAATCTCTCCTCAAGTCTTTATCTGTTCCTGTCCCTGATCATTTAAAAAACCTTTCTAAAAAGCAATATTTGTAATAAAATAAGTATCACCTGCTTCCCTGAACAATCTTCTCTCAAAAGATTTTCTTCTTTTCTTTATTTTTTTTCCTCTTTAACCTTTCTGTTTTTCTTTTTCTTTTTCTTTTTCTTTTTCTTTTTCTTTTTCTTTTTCTTTTTCTTTTTCTTTTTCTTTTTCTTTTTCTTTTTCTTTTTCTTTTTCTTTTTCTTTTTCTTTTTCTTCTTTTTCTTTTCTTTCTCCTTTTTTCTTTTTTCTTTTTCTTCTTATTTCTTTTTTTCTTCTTTTCCCTTTTTAAATTTTTACTCTTTGCACAAATGTAATGCCTTACTGTACCCGTCATTGTGTAATCATAGCTGAAATCACAGGGTCAACTGCTTAAGGATTTTTGTAATACAAAGTCTTTTGGTGCCTATCCATCTCCCTCACTCCCTGTGTGGTTCCTATACAACACATGGAGAGGGCAGTGGGCATGGGAATACAAGTCACGGCAGGATGCTGGACATGGAAGTGCTTAAAGCAGCCAGCGCAAAAAGGTGGAAGATTGCACTCTGTCCCTCAACAGCATCTTAGCCCATCCAACCTCTTTCCAGCTTGGAGAAGGGTTATTTTTGCTCTCTTCTGATCCGATCATTCAAGAGCAGCAGATGGGTTGACTATCAGGTTGCACTTCACACAATATGTAATATTAGCTTAGGGACTCCTCCCAACATTTCTTTTCACCTGCTCTACCCCAGTGCCCCATGGCCCCTTGTTTAGGTATTCGCTGGGAGATGAAAGACCTGTTTTTAAGTCCTTATTATACGTAACTTACAGTAGGATCTTAAACCAAAGTTAATGTCCTAGTCACCAGGCTAACTGGTTATTCTCTCGCGAGCCGTTTCTTGATGAAACCCTTAATGTAAATAATCAAATATTTATTGGCACGGGCATCCCAAGTGAATATCCTGAGCAGCCACATTGCAAAATCAAGATCCTATTTTTTCTGAATCTTTGGCACTGTGAATAATAAATTTATATAAACTGGAATAGCTTCATCAGGATGGAGACTGAATTCAAATGGGTATAAAGTGCGCAGACATAAAATGAGCCTGGAAATTAGAAGACAGATTCAAGCCATCAAAGGAATGAGACTCTAAAATAACCTTTCAATAAATGGGATAATGGGATCAAGCAATCTAAGCAGCTTTAGGCTGAAGGTTGGCAGTTTTATGAAATAACGTATATGACGTGACCACCAGCATTAGAGGGCGTTGGGCTCAGTGACCCAGCACATCCTGTGTACGTCACTACAGATCAGGTGCTGCATGCGAAGCAGAATGGCCAGTGTCAGGCTCGAGGTGGTGGCTGCAGAAGACCATAAACAGGGAGAGAGATGTGCGAATGCAGACTGTCAGAACCCAAATGCCTGAGAGACTCTGAGCTCCAGGGCTGAGGTGGCAGCTGTGTGAGGGCTGTGGCAATCTGTTCCCAGTAGTACAACTGATGTAAAAGCAGTGTATAAACACTGTTTATATATTTAAGTGTAACAGCACTTTTAAGTGCTGAGTGGGAATGGGAGGCCTGTTCCTACACGGGACTCCTTTAAGAACAGATGTTTGGGCCTGTTAAGAATGCTATAAGATCCAGCTGGAAGAGAACCAAGTCATTGCTTGAAGAGGACCTGATTTCTCTGACATCTGAAAGAGATCACTTGGAGGATGGGAGTGGGGATATCAGACCTCTTGCTGCGGTAGGCTGTGGAGCTGCATACTGCATGTGGTCCAGTACCCAACCATGGGGAAGAGGAGAGAAATGTTTCCAAGTTTTGAAAGCCGTGACAGTGAATCTTTGAGTGGATTTACATTGAGCAGCTTCATCTTGGCATCTGCAAGTAATTTAATGGTGCAATCTGTAATAGTATTTGGGCTTCCTGTTCCCTATACCTGCAGGATTGGCTTAACAACACATCTCTGCCCAGCTGTGGGTGCCCCATCCATGAAGGTGCTCAAGGCCAGGCTGGGTGGGCCCTGGGCAGCCTGATCCAGTGGGTGGCAGCCAGCCCACGGCAGGGGGTTGGGACTGGATGGGCTTTAAGGTCCCTTCCAACACAAGCCATTCTGGGATTCTGCGGTTCTGACTCTGACATGGAATGAATATTCACCACAGCCTTGGGGCCTTGTGAATTTCACACAGCTGGGATCCACAGCATTGTTTTACTAAGGGTTCCCTGTAACAAGTAAACTGCAATTTTTTAACAATGCTTGCTCACTTAGAATAACAACAATGACTAGATTTGGAGTTTCCAATCTGTATTCATAGTATAAAGTTTGCATTCACCTTCAAAATATCTAGATTTTTAAAAATGGATACTGCACATTGTGAAGACTTCATGCAAAACAAAGACATTTCTGTTTAGAAAGCTGTGAAATCTTGCACTTTCCGCGAAGTGTAGGACTGTACATGGTTTTATGGGCATGTCAGCAGTGACAGAAAACCCAGTGCTATCTGCTACGTGCTCAGTGCCAAGGGTGAGATGAGTTGGTATTTTCTTCAAGATTCCTTAACAGAGTATTTGTAATCCTGAACAAAAATTTCTGTGGGTTGACTAGACTTCATTTCAAAAGAAGGTCTCTAGCCTAAGATTTAATGAAGGTAATCATTGCAAAATTCCCTGGAAGATGAGGTCTGTTTTCTTCAACTTAACCCAGTAAGACTTTTCAGAAGGCTATTAAAAGATACAGCTGCTCTGCTTTACTGTAAATGTTCGGTCAATGGAAACGTCATCCTACAATCTTCTTCAGGACCTACCCCATCTTCCTTCTGGGTAATACTCCCTGCAGCTTTCATCTAGCAGGTGGAGGGTATTAAAAATGTGGAAGACTTCCAGGATGAACAGGATAGGTCTTGTCTGCAAGCTATTCTGTGGTAAACGTTAACTTATAGAATATAATGATACTCTGAAGAATGTCAACATTCAAGCTAATGTACTGAATATGTCAGTTTACCTCAATTTCCCATTATCTTAAACTTTGCCTTCAGAGTCATTAGATTAATATTTCTGATGTTGTTTTTCTGTGCTGCTAGGAAAAAATGATGCAGTCTAAAAATGAATTATAGCTGAACAGTAAGAGTAATGCAAAAATCTAATTCCATTTTCAGTGTAGTTCATTTAACGTATAATAATTGTAGCAGACTAAAAAGTCTGGCACTGGTTACACTGCCATTAGCTAAAATATTTTACATCCCTGAAGTGCTTTTTCTGAATGCGCTTTGCATCTGCAATATATAGAATTTACCAAACAATTCCAAAACTACTATACAAATTTCTGAAATCTGATTTTACAACCATACTGTTGTTGTTTTCTATTTTTTTTTTTAATGTTAGTTTGTTTGTTTGTTTTTGCTTCTCCCCTGCACTACTTAGATAAGCTAACCAAGAGAGCAAAGTCTCAGGTATTACATTTTAGGATTTTCAGTTCGATGTTTTCCTCATTCTGCATGAGTAAATATAGAGTACAGAATAAACCATGCAATCATTTAAACAAATTTCTCGTTTTATCACAGAATCACAGAATGTTAGAGCCTGGAAGGGACCTCGAAAGATCAGTGTATGAAGATTTAAGGATTTCAACTGTGGTTTTTAACATCTGGAACCTCGGAAGCACTTAACAGACATTAATTTGTATTTGACCCTGAGATGTTCAACGTAGTCCACTTCTGAGATCAAATAAAAGGTTTTATTGGAAGGAGTGGGGGAGGAAAAGTGTTGCTATTAGAGCACGGTGTTTACTGTACATATTCTTAAATACAAGAAATATAATTAAATTATCTTGACAGTCTGGTCAATTTAGCTAGTCTGATTCAGCCAATTGTGCCTTCAGCGAAGTATGCACAGCTCTCATTGAACCAAACAGAAATTGCATGTGTTTATCTAAGGACAAAATTTCTTTCTCTTTTTCTACATACCCGTACAGGATATCAATCAAACTGGAGTTTGTTGCTAGCAGTTAAATATTTCGGTTAACTGACTCATTGTGACAAAATCAAAGGGTCAAATCCTGACCTTTCTGCCCACAGTGGAGAGAACAGGTATGCAGGAACTTAAGCCAAGAACGTGCAATTCTGTCCCTGACCAAACCCATATTCTTTTGCAACCCATTGCCTTGTGCCATTTCTGGTTACACAGAACCCTTAATTCACATTCATGCTGTTTTGTGGATGAAAAAGGTACAGATTATGTTAAAATTACAGAAGTGATCACACACAAACTTACATTGCATTTTTTATTTTATTTTTTTAGAATGGTTGTAAACATCAAACAAGAGCTTGACTTGGACCGATTTTTATCCTAGCTGGAAGCTTACAATCTCTAACTTGATATATTTTCCTTTCTAGTATTTTCATTAAGTTTGGAACTAAAAAATATGACTGAAAAAAAAAAAAAAAAAGGATTTTAATGGAAATTTAATTTTCTGCAATTTCTGGAAATACAATACTGAGATATCAGCTAAACCCCTTTTGAAGATAAACATCTACTTCCCCCAAAAATTCATAGCTTACACAAATGTTACTCAAACCACTAGAGCCTTCACATAGGAGCCATTGCCAGAATATGGTTGAAAATGGAAAGGCTTTCTTTTTTTTTTTTTTTTCAATTATAGATTGTTCAGTGCTTGTCAGAAGACAAACACACCTGGCATCGCTCTTTGTCTGTCTACATTTTCCATGTTTTTAAGGAAAATTCACTACTGGAATTTCTAAGGAGCAGGAACCAGCATCCCAAGAAGATTGTATATAAACAAAACTTCTGCCCTTCCCCTACTTTCTTTTAATTGTTTAAGCTTTATTCACATCATAATTCAACTTCTGTTGCAGTAATACATCTGTATAATCTTTCTGCAAGCATCAAAACAGTACAAGAAATGGGCTGTTCTTCAAAACATTCACTGTAAGCCAAAGTAAAAATGTTCCGCCAACACTGCCCGCTTCATAAAAGGTAAGAATATACTTTCTTATGACAGTAAGGATAATATAGTAAGAAAAAGGATTTGCAGAAAAAGTTATTTACTATCTCTTGCAGATATCTTTCGGTTCAGTGTACCAGCTCTCAATTGCGAAGTCCTTTTTCAAATTAGAAAGTATAGAATGATTTGCACTGATCAGACTGAGAGTGCATGAAACACTGATTTTATTCTAGCAGAAATACAGGTCCATAAGGAAGATTTATTAGTGGGTGAATAACTCCCAGACAGCTCTTATCGTAGACAGGCATGCAGAACGCAGGAAGCCAAACTAAGCAGAATTCCCTTTACTGAATTTTCAATGATGCCCTTGATTATAGATAGCATTGTTTACCCACTCTTCCCCCCATCTCCCCTCTTCCACTAGTCTCTAATTATATCCCTTTATGACTTGACCAATTAAAGTCTGCACTTGAATTTGTATTAGAGCTGATGAAAAATTAAAGATACAGATGTACTTTTTCCAAGGCCACGCACACCTCAGCTGAGCTGGCTGACTGCTAGAAGCCAGACAATGCTAATGTCGCTCTGACTATTTTTAGCATGCTATTAAATAAATATGCTGGAATAACACCACCTGGCAAGCTGAGATGAATGCATGTTCCTTTAATAATAAAGGAGTCTACAATTTTATATTGTGAGGATAAGCTTAGTGATCTGATCTGCAAATTGGTTTAACTTCTTTCTGCCACGTTTAGGCTATTGATCATACAGGGCAGAACATTCACTTAACTAAGAATTACTAAATTGCAATAGTCTAATAGGAGCTGACTATACTTCTGTGTAACAAAAGGCAATATAAGTAGTACTTGGATAAATAATGTGTCAGTTGATAGAAAAATGGCATCTATTTATACATAATTTTAACATTGTTAGATTTTGTAAAAAGGGACTCAATATACATCTGAGTACTTTTTTTTCTCTGAAAAGAGGGAATTATGGTTTTATTTCACAATATGTGATATAGAGCGAATTTTTTTTATGCATTTGAAGTTTAATTCCAACAAACAGAGTTTCTGGCCATTCTTTACCCAGGGCTGACTATACAATGATGTATTGTTTTCCCAAACAAAATATTTGTTTTTCACTTATCTGTTAGGGAGGCCTGAGTCTTTTTTTTTTTTTTTTAGTCAATTTCCCCTGTATTTTGTTTTCTTCCTCAATTATCTCATCAACCATTTGTCCATTTTATATTCTGGAAAAACAAAATAAACAAACAAAACCACACACGCACAAAAAAAGCGCACCACCCTTATTTTCTCCAGAGTGACAGGAATAAACAGCGGTGCTTTCTGTCATTTCATATCAACTCTCTGTGTCCTTTTTCTTGGAAATACTGAGGCTGTAAAGTAATCACTTTTCTGATAGACTTGCACTTCCCATACTGTCCATTTTAGTGCACTAACAAACATTTCATATGAATGTAAAAACTAAAAACATAAAAGCTTTGACTGTGCAGTTTTGCATTATTTTCGGAGCATAACAAATTATACACCAAGTAGAAGCTGGTTAATTTACATTCCTGGGTTGATTTGTTAATTAAAGAAGCAATGTTGCGTTCTGTAGGAATCTGCTGTATACTGAAACTGAACTCTGATAAATGAATGGACATGACAGACAACTAAATCATCGTAATATACTATAGGATGCACATTCTCATCCACCAGCCTTCTGCTCTGAATTCTTTAATGTTGCATACAAAGGACAAATTTTAGCTGTTGGTTCCTGAGAGCGATCCTGCCTCCATATGCTTGTCTCAGTACATGGGGACATTGAGTACCCATACACACAAAGGAAAGCAGCTCCTACAAGGAGACTGAAAAGACTATTGGGACCAAGATCCACTCTGACAACCAGCCTAGGGGTAGTACCTTTACTCTCCCATGTATTATGCTTGTAAATAACCCTGATTAACTCCTCCATCTTCATCACTTTTTCCAAGAATACAATGCCATCTTCCTCAGATACCTCTCCATCTCTGTGTGGTTCTGTCCTTCTTCATACTGCCTTTTGTTCTTCCTTCTCTGCACATTGCTCTTCTACACACTACCTCCTGTTCCCCTTCTGTCCTCTAAATTCCTCCAAGATCCAGTGTTCTCCAGGTCCTTTAACCATCTGGGGAACAGGAGAGGACCATGCCTTCTTCCCAGCCAGGCAAATGAACATCTGGTCAATGGTCAAAAGGACCAGCAGAACAGAAAACTTACGGTCTCAAGATGCAGGTTTTCCCTCAAAAAGACGATGGTTTCCCTATACTGTATCCTATTTTTAAAAATACATTTAAGAATTTAATGCTTTTGAGATATCTACTTGCCTCAAAGTCAAATTAAATTTATTACTTTATTGAAAAGTTGTTGAAGAAGAGAATGTAGCAGTGGACAGATGACTCACGAGCATCAATTCCATAGGAAACCAGACTATAACTCTATTTCATCTCTCCAAACACCTGCTTTCAGGGGTTTAGTGAAAGTTATTTACACCAAATGTTAAGAACGCACAAGCTGGTCACATTAATTAAAGGGCAACTGGTAGTTACTCTCCAAGTTGAAAGCTGATTAACAGTCAAATTTCTGCATCAAAAAAAGGTTACGAATGGCTAATGAGATGGGTCTCCCACCCCTATGTAAAGACGCAGTCATCAAACGATAGGACTAGAATAGCATGCGTCAGTGCTGATGGCATTAGGCAG
The DNA here is from genome assembly GCA_013399715.1 of Alectura lathami. Taxonomy (NCBI): domain Eukaryota; kingdom Metazoa; phylum Chordata; class Aves; order Galliformes; family Megapodiidae; genus Alectura; species Alectura lathami. The sequence goes on along the minus strand of VXAV01008918.1, from coordinate 133,249 downwards.
AATCACGGTGAATTTCAAAACAGTTCAAAGGCAAAGAACAAAACGAGAAAGTAAGAAAAAACCTTACTTGCATTTACAGCTATTCCATAGGCAACCATCTTGTGAAATACGATGTTTTTGTCAAGCTGTCTCCTCAGTGCTCCTCCACAGCACTTAGTGAAAAAGCAAAAGTTGTTTTACATCATTTCTATCACTATTCGCAAGTCACATTGCAGAAAGGAGAGTAGAGGAATTCAGTACATTTAAAAATGAATTCTGGTTTAACCTTAACTTTGAGGTTCAAGTAATTATTTTCAGCTTACCAATACTCCAGGTTTTCTTAATACTATTCAGCTTATGTAGTGGCTCAGAACTTACAAAGAGAGCATTTTTGCTGCTTTCAGGAGTTGCAGGCCCCAGGACGGCAAGAATGTTTAGACCTCAGGTGTCTGCACGCTCATGTGTTACCAAGCCATTCTCCCATTACCGGACGTGCTGGACAGCTGGGTGGCTCTGCACAGAGCCCACCTGGGGCCAGGCTGGGCTGAAGTGAGCCAAAGCTAACACACTCTGCTGGAGGCTGGGCAGCAGGCTCCATTCAGCCTCTGAAATGTGTGCTGGCTGTCTGCATTGCTCGCTCGGCCTGGCACAGTGCCATGCCAGATTCTGGCATGTACCCATGTCCCATGTTGCTTCCCATAGTACTAAGGCATACAAAAATCTGGAGCACTGTGGAGTGCCATGCACCTCCTCAGATAGTGGCTGGATCCAGCCTTGTGCTGACTGTGCTGGAGCCAGCCAACTTGCTCCCTAGCGAGGGCAGAATATTGTTTCGAAAATCACAGCACTGATCACCTGTGAGAAGAGTTCCAGTTCTCCAAGTTCTTACTCAACATTTAATTGTGTATGCAAGTATTTACATTAATTCATAAACTAATTCAGAAGTCCAGAACTACTTTTTTTTTTTTTTTTTTTTTAATTCTCACATCCTAGACTCAAATAGTTATAAAAGTTTTGATTCCCAGCCTAAATACTGCTTGAAATGTGACAGTACTTCAGAGGAGAAAAAAAAAAAAAAAAAAGAGGAATCAAAGAAAAACCAGCTTACAATAAAATGAATTAATGTCATGATTTCTAAACCGAATTTGTTCTTTGAATCATGAAGTGGTCAGTGATTTTTTACCCAAACATGCGGTATTGGAATTGCTCTAATTGTAATAATTCACTGCAAGCTGAAATTATAGCTAGTAGAGATAAAGCCATAAGTACTTCCTACGCATGATGCCAAGGTTAATGTAAATGCCGCTGAGTGGACAACCACTCAATTACAAAAAACACATGTTTACAAGAAGAGAAGACCTAAATGATGGCCACTCATTCAAAAGGACTGAAACATGTTCCTTATTATCCTTCTGACATGTTTATCTGTACATTTCCTCTCACTGATTTTTTGCTTTACAACTACACAGGATACTCATGACGGAAACATATTGTCTTCATTTGGCTGAGTTGCATTCTTACATCCTCTTTATGTAAATCCTCACTTTTCACTTCATGACACCATGCTATGCAGTGACTGCCAAAATCAGTGTTGCGTTGAGTGCTGTGTTAAACAAGTCATTTGTTTCTCCTCAGTCATGAAAACTGACAATTTAAATGGTAATAGCTAGGATATAGTGTACAGACTTGTCTATCAAAAATTAAAGTTCCTTGGAAAATGTTTGGTATGGACAATACTGCTGAACTACAGAAGTAAAAAGGGGAGGATAATATGGTTATTTGAGAAATGGTACTTACAATGCTTGCTCCTCTTAAGAATGAAATAAGATTTCTACAGACTGGTAACAGGATTAGCATGCAGTTAAAATTAAGGCACGTTGCAGAAGCTCTCGCCCAAGACAAGGTTGACTGTACATATAACAGCATAAAGAAATTAGATTACAAGTTTGAAAAAGAAGAAAAAAAATAAAGGAAACAATACCGAAACATAATACTTTTATATGGGAAAATCACTGCTAAGCATCAACAAAAAAAAATATTGTCATGATAAACGTGAATAAAATCAGACTACGCATACATTCTTCTTGTGGAGCCCCTTAACAAACAAATTCGTACTTACTCCCAGCATAATCCGTGTATAAAAGTAAGCATCTTCGTCTTCATACCAGTGGAATGTATCAATAAACAGATATAAATTCAAGCCCAGCCACACCAACTACAAAGCAGACAGGCTTAGATTAGTGACACTTAGAGTATTTTTTAATACATGTAAAGCTGGTTATGGTTACAGTTTGAGAAGTATCAGAGAGATGCTTCAAAATCAGTGCACAGTGCAGCTCGTGATCACAGATAATAGAAATCACAAATGCCTGCTGGAATGAGGCTATCTGTTGGCAAATGCAGGATTATAGCCCTATCCCCACATCCCCAACAGAGGGTATAGATGACATTTACTGTGTGATGGTAAACTTGATCTTAAACACCCATCTTAGCTTGGTCTCTAAAAAGGCAATAAAAGCTAAAATTAAAGAAACTCACTCCAGAAATGGAGGGAGTTAGGAGCTGAGGAAATTCCTTTCTCTGCCCCCATACTCAACACACCAAAGCCTCTGAAAATGATTAATAATATAATTTGAATTACAATTCCAACATCCTGTTCCCTTTATCTGAATACTAACATATACGGACTTAGAAATAATTAAAAATAAAACAGTAAGACTTTAAATTGTTTTTAAGAGTAGTTATAAAAAGGTTGCTGAATATTTTATAGCAAGTTTTAAACTTAGCTTGGGAGTACTACTGTAAGCAAACCATAAAATGTCTTTTAAACAAGCTTGAAATATTTATATATATCCAATTAACTTTTTTAATGCTAAAAATACTCACTAATAACAGGATTGAGAGTTTTTCATTCAAAATCCAGCATGCCATCCTGAGTGCCTCTTCCTATGCTAGCAGCAGCTGAGCTTTGCCTTCCAGTGTAACCTGAGTTCTCTGTCCATTCCTCGTGCTTTTCTACTAACTCCTTTTGTCTTTAGATTTTAATAAGCACCTAGTGGGAGCACGAGCTCTCTAAGAATTTCCTAATTAAGGACTCCCTGACAAGAACAAATCACCCAAGTGACATGTCTCATGACCAGCGTAAATAAAATGTTGGTCATTGTCCAGTCCTTCCTCTCCCCTAAGATATTTCTCAGCAAATGAGAGATGATGTCATTAAATTGTACTCTTCTACCAGCATTTATTTGTTGGGGAGATTTTTGCCTTTTTTGTTGTTGTTGTTGTTTTGCTTTCACTTATTCTTTTGAGCAGAGTGTAACAAATCTTCACGATCTCTCTTTCAATTTAGTAGTAAATCTGAGCATCTCTTATGTGCGTATAAGACAGGAGAATTTCTAAAGAAAAAAAAAAGAAGCACTATTGGAGGCAGCAAAGTTGCTCAGTCAAGAGTTGGGAACTGTCAGAATAAAGGCTGACCCTGTAACATTCTTCTGGATTTCTTCTGACTATGATAAAGTTAAAATGCATGGTAGTTTTTCATTCAGTTGACCGCAGTGATAAAATAAGCAGTTCCTGTCTCTTTCTCCTGTCCAGACAGTTTGGTGTGACTGTGGGTGTAACACTCCTTCCCTCCCTAAGGAGGAGCGGGGCAATAAGTAATTTCCTCCCAGGTTTCCCTGTCAAAACTCTCAAATGTCAGCTGCCTCCATCCATAGCCTGTGAGGTGAGCTGGGGATGCCTGTTTCAGAGGTCTGAGCATAGAGAGGTTAGGGAAAAGCCATTTAGGGAAAAGCCATGCCCCTTCCCTGCACATGCAGCTAGAGCAGTCTGGCAGGTGGCTCTCCATGTGCTCCTGACCCTGCTCCCACCTTCTGTCTGCAAAGGGATGACTGGCTCTACTTAAGGTATTCAGGCAATACAACTCTCTTCCAAACACAATGCACCAACACTGTCCAGGGCTAAAGCTTATGAATTTTTCCAGGATTTGTTTTTATTTACAAAACCAGATGTTCCTGTTCCTCCAAGTTTGTTCAGAGGACATTCAGCATATTTCCTTCTCCTCAGAGGTTTGCTCCAGTGAGGATTTAATGAGCCACCTGCAAATACGAGTCAGCAGGACTCAGTACCTCTCAGCAAGATCAAAACCTTTTGACAGGTCAGCTTATCAGAGAATGAGACTCTTTAGTATGTGGTTATTTGAGTGGCCAGCACCGTAATTATAGCCAATATAATTGACTATATTGAATAATAATATGAAAAACACATTTTCTGACTTTTCTTCAACAAAAGAGAAAAATAATTTGTTGCCTTTCCTGCACATCTCTGGAGGGAAATCCCTTCCCCTTGGGCCCGAGTACGTTGTGGATCTGGCAGCAGCTGATCTTACTGGGGAAAGGAAGCTGAGGTGGCTCACCCAGGCTACTTTCAGATGTGGTCAGCAGCCTCCGTAGGAAGGTCCTGACCAGGTCTTAGCTCCTCTTCTGCCCTGTCCTGATGAGTGCTCTGCATTTGCCCTTGGATGCCCTTGCCAGAGGCTGTGCAAACTCTGTCCCTGGTCATCTCCTTCCTCCCCAGTAAAACCATTTGCTTGAGGCCTTCTTGACTTGGCCCCAAAGCATTTTCAGTGACAATATAAATTAAAATTTCTCTTTTAAAAGGTCAAGTGCTGTTAAGCTTAGCTCCTTTTTATACCTAAACTAATGACCATTAACAATGAGTTACCAGAAACACAGAAACATGATGATGATTATTCTGAACACAAGCATTTACGGGAGATTTGCTTTAAGCTTTTTTTTTTTTTTT
>VXAV01008918.1:93238-105968 GCA_013399715.1 Alectura lathami | reverse complement strand
AAAAAAAAAAAAAAAAAAAAACACTAAGGAAAGTTTTAGCACTCAGATAAAAACATTCTGTCATTCAGGTGCTCATCCAAATATAGGCACATATTCAGTTCCGGAAGTCTAGGAAAGAAAAAAAAACAGAATCCCTACACACTCACAAAATACTGAGTAGTTTTTACTCTGTGTAACCAGCTCAATCTACAAGTTGTTTGACGCAAAGAACATCCTCAGGGACTGGGACAGGAACAATGGGTTCCTCCTGACATTTTGGAAGCAGTTTGCGTTCTCTAAGTAAAAGATATGTGCTTTCAGCAGTCCCTTACTGAAAGCGTTTTTAATCCTAACAGAGTTCCTGAAGTCTCATTCTGCTACATTTAAATCTGCAATATTTATCTGTGCAATATTTGCATCTTGTATTACATTGGTCATCTGCAGGCTACATGAAAGCAGTGTAGATTTGTATTCTCTGACTTGGTTCAGCTACATTCAGTCCACAGTGGAGCAAGGGAAATGAAAATAACCCTTTTCTGCTGTGCCCACAACCCAGAAAAAAACAATGCTTCATCCAGCTGCATAGCTTTCTCCTGGAAACATCCATTGCAATGGGCTTCACAAATAGTCCTAGTAGTCACTGACTACAGCTGGCTGCTTTCTGTAAGAGCAGAGCAAGCAGCTAGGAAAGTACCAGAAACAGTTTCATGGAGCCCGATTTCTGACCCATAAATTAAATGCTCTTAATATGAACTAGTCCCCTCAGGTATGAATTGCAAATTATTTTCAGAATCTCTAGTCCATTTTCAGCCATCCTCAGAAAATGAAAAGCTTTTTGTCTTCTCATAGGCAACTTTCAACTCTGAAAGCGTCCTGAATACCGATTTCACTGGAAATATAAAACCAAGGAGCTTCATTCGTCTTAGGAAGTTATGACTGATGAAGTATTATTTGAACTTGCTATAAACCAAGGGGGGGGAAAAAAAAAAAAGAAGAAGTTAAATTGGTGTACTATTAGTGTAACAATAGAAAACCGGAGCTGCTCTTGCTAATGTTTTATAGTGTAGAAACAACCTGTTCTGTGGAAATAATAACCTAGATGAACAATTTTTTCACTTGAAGTCTTCCATAAATTGCTACTGAATAGCTGCCTGTGTTTCTTCTGTTAAAGTCCATATTCCATATTCCAACATGTGCTTTATCTTTTTTGTATTTTTCAGCAACACTGAAAATTCAACATTCAAGCTACAATTGCCAATCCTAGTAAGTCCACATTAACTAAGATTAATAATAGACAGCATGCAGATAATGTGTTTGCAGAGTGTTACCTTTATATTCTTTTCGACACTTCAAAGCACTTTCACTCCTTCCTGTTGACTTAAATTATGAATTTATATGGAATTGCAATCATAAGATAATGAGAGGTAGTTAGGGATAGAAAATAAGTCTTAAATAAATTAAATATACAGCACTATACTAAAATGAGTTTAAAACCTGATATTGAACTCTGTAGGACCCAGGATATTTTAAGTGGAACAAAAAATACTTACTAGTAGATCAGTTTCTTTGAGTGTTAATAATTGCAGATCACAGTTTGTGCATTGTATTATTCCAAAACAGCTGACAAATCAAAGTGAGTTCGTATGAGTTCTTCTAATTTTCTTCCATGATGGACTTTTGCTTTTTGCAGTAGTAAGGAAAAAAGATATATTCAGCATTCAAAAACCATACTTTTTCTGTTTTTAAAAACATCTGTTTTTCAGATTCGTAAACAATAGCTCTGTGTGTTTATGTACATTCTGGCTTGCAGGAAAAGTAGCATTGACATTGTGAACTTAAGTTTCAGGAAGCACAAGAGTTCCTTGGAGAAAATTAATTCTAACAAAACTTATTTTCCTGGTTCACAATTTCTCAAATTGTAGTATTTAATTATAATATTTGCCACTTTAACACTCATTTAAGCCTCACTAACTGTTGCTGAAAATTTTTACCGTCACTAAATTTTTGATTCAAGCACCAATACAATTCAGCTAACATTTCAAAAACTGTATAACCTTCTCCTGTATATGAGTTGATGATGAGTCAGAGAATTCAAATCAATGTTTCTATGCATTTTAACAGTGTTCAGTACACCAATTACTTTTGAACATCTTCTTTATCTCTCCACTCATGTGACGAAGTATCTTTCACAACTGAAACTGTCCCTTCTGCTTGGCATTCAGAAACAAGTTCTACAATACTTTGACAACAAACAGGAAAGAAAACACTTTAATGGAAAATTGGTTGAAGAATATCTCCAATGGCTTAGCTATTTACGGCACAGCTTAGTTTGCAATGGGGTATTTTTAAATCTAGAATTAGAATTTGCTTGTTTAGAAAGGAACTGTCTGACAACTAAATGCCTTGCATAGAAAAGTATTATCAGGAAAGATCAAACATTAAAGTAAATTTGTGTTTTGAATACTGTGAAGTTCCATGCTTTCGTGATTGAATCATTAAATCTGTATCAGATGAGCTCAAATGGCAAGAATATTTCAATTTCCTCACCAGTTTGCACTTCTTTGTAAGAGCTGAATTTGTTTTGTGGTGAAAGCAACTCTTGCTAGCTTACCATTCCTAAGAACTGTTATATTTTTCAGTGTTACTGAAATAAGAAAGCTTTTATCACCAGTAAACAAATAATTGAGCATCTCATAACTTTGCTGTAGTTATCTTGCATGTAACTCATATAACTCATTTTCAAGTAGAAAATTGTGCTAAGGGAAAGATAGCTTTGAAAATACCACATATTCAGAAATTAGCAAGTACAAGTCTGGTCTTGCAGTCGTATTTAAATCCTCTTTTATCTGCCTTCTGATAGCCATCACATATGCAGTCTGTGATAGAACCAGAAGTACATCCATCTTTCCTAGGCTTTCATCCTGTGTTGTAACAGAAGGTGCTTTTTTCCCTACTGTAAAACATTCTTCCTTTAATCACAGTACATTCTGCACACTTAATGAGTTAGGGGTATGTTATCATGTCATTAAAGGCTATATCATGATATATAATAAATGGGAGCTGATTGAAGAGTGTGTCACCTTTGATGTGCTTGAATTTGCAACTGTAATATTCTTCTTTGTGTATGTTATTTACAATGATTATGAAAAAAGTTCTATTATATGCAACTATATTTATGCCACACAGGCCACTATCCAATTTACTCAGGCCATCTACATTCATGGCTCTTCAGAGCCTTTGGAATTCCATAGGTTCGTCAGTGAACTAAACCTACATAGCTACTTAGATGGCTCACCCAGAAAATCCATTCTGTTATTTGAGTAGTATTCCCTTACTGAACTTCAAATGTGTGCCCAATAACTCATAAATTGTATAGCTCATCAAGTAAATAATAGTTATGAAATGATTCTATTTGTTGTTATCTGAGTATTTTTATTACTGATCTTTATTCACCTTACTGCCTTCCCTCCCAGTGCCAGAGTGGCAACATCTCATAACTGAAAACCAAGAAAAGGAAGGGAAACAACATCTGTCTAGTAGGTCAAAGTGATTCCACATTGTTTTCATATAAATCATTCTTTCTCTCTTTCATTGTCAGAACAAACACTTAACAGAATTTACAGACCTTCCCAGCCAATGAGAACCCAGCTCAGAGTCTGAGAGAGGAGAAAAACCCCTGAGTACAGGGCTCAGAAAAACTTCTAGCAATAAGTTGGAACTTAGAGTAATGAATTATTCAATTGTGAAACAGTTGAATAGTACTGGTCATAGAGGTATGCAGAAGAAAATCGTTAGTAAAACATCAAAGCTACAAAGCAATCTCTCAAAACCTTACATTCCTTATATCTAATTAGTATGATTCTCAGAAATGGAAGCCAGGTATTAAAATTGTATCACCATAATCTCACAACCTTCATGTATTTTTTAATCCATTGTTTTGTTTTACAGCATTGTTTTTGTCTCTAAAATAATACTGATACAGATGCACCAAATATACTAATCACCGTTTATTTTGTCCTGTCTTCCACCACCAAACTTTCACTTGTATTATTTCCAGAAAGGAAATATCTTCCAGCTTGTCCATAGTATAGCTCTGATGGCATACTGAGTTGTTTTATTTCTTTATTTCTGACTCCATACACCCATACATTCTTGTGTACATTTGACCTATTGATCAGGATATCAGAGGTACTGCGACAATCTAGTTACCTTTTAGCTTTGAGTTGTTTATGAAAAATGAGCAGTCATTTTGGGCACAAGCTTGATAGGAATCCTTCAGGCAAAGACCTTTCATTCCCTTATTAATGGCAAACAACAGTGTCACACAAAGCTTTCTAATGATGTATCCTCCTCAGAAGTATCTTCATGATATTTCCCTCCTACACATTGACTGGCACAGCTGTAATATGTCTGACTCCAGAAATAGCTCTATCAGTGCAACCAAGGCTTTCCCGATGCTGTACATACCCACCTGTATCTGTTGCCTCTATTGCCTGATCACATCAGTGATCACCAGCACCTGTCCTCCAGGAGCAGTGTGCCCTGGGGGAATCACCTGCCTCCCCTCATCCACCTGTACATGGGGACAGAGATCAAGTGGATGATCAGAAAGAGTTTCTTAAACTGTAAATTCTCCAGACTGAGTTATCTGGTGAACTTTAGGACAAAACAAGCTCCAATAATTTTTTGTAGATACCTTTTCAGAATTGTACCAGAAGCTGCTTCTCTGGAATGGACAGAAAGAGCTTGGGAAATAACTTTTTTAAATGTGGAAGCATTATTCTCAAATTAGTCACTGAGAATGTTGTCATCACTTTATGTATGGCATGGAATACTTGGGTGACTTTGAAAATATCTCTCTGTGTTTTACACCATGGCATTTTAAGAAATAGATTTAAGTAAGGCTAATTAACTTCAAAGAAGGAAGGAGTAAAAAGGGTTTTCTTTCTTATTTATTTTTAGCTAAGTGCTGTCTTAAATTAAATGAATCATGAAAAATTAAAATTGTTACAGTGCCACCCCTATAATTTGATCACTGTTTAATTTGATTTTTTGTTTTATTTAATCAGAGCCACAGGAACCAGCTCATTTGTATTGTAAATTACACAACTACTGCCCTTTATTTTATATACTGTTGATCACTTTTGGCAGATAAGATTGGATTATCTAATCATTGGTCACATAAAATTGCCGTTTAATCAATAAGGAAGGTCAAAATTTCTAAATGTGATCCAGAAACCAAATATCTAAGGAAGTGGGAGGCTGGTGAAATCCAACTAATGTTTTATATGTTTGAAACATTATTATTGACTGTAGGGTCATTATTACTGTAACAGACGGTTGCTTTTATCTTTTCTTGCCCCTTAGAATTTGATGGCCAATCGGATGTTCTTGTTATTGATCATAGCTACTGATGACTTGATGGAGTTAGCTCTTTTGCTCATCAGTGTCTTTGAATATTGTTTGAGTCAAGAGATAATGATTTTTATCCTGCCTGTTCTGCAAATGTGCAGTTAGCTGATAGACATCTTCAGTCACTGAACATGTCACTGTGAATATAAAGCTAATTTCTTACTGTTTAAAAAAAACATATCCACATGTATTATTTGATAGTCTGTAGATAGAGGCAGACTGGCAGAATGTTTCATCCTTATTGTCCCACTAGCTGTCATGCAAGTCATGCAATAATTCAGCACTCTATACTATATCTTTTGAGTTGTGGATTTCATAGGATTGGGCTTTTGCTTCTCGCTATTCTGCAGATATGTTTGACTTTCTGAAACACTCTTACTGCTTCCAGGTTACACTGTGGTTAATGACCACACTAATGACTTCCTCTAACTGTTATCACATATCCGCCACTTTGCCATGTGTTTGAAATGTATGCTGTGATGTCTAGTTTGAATGGCTTCTGCTGTGCGCTCCTCTCGATATGATGACATTTATTTTATACCCTTTTCGTCAACACAAATGCAAATATCTTCCCAGCTCTGTGAGTCTTGGTAGACAGTTCTCTGCATTTTCTTTCAACTATTAATTTCAGCAGTTTTCTTATTTTGCCCAGTATTTCTTTTAAATTGTTTTATTAGCACCACATTGACTTCGAGTGGTGACTAGATGCTTGCAACCTTAATTATCATAACAAACACACCTGGAAGCAGGGAAGGCTACTGCTGTCTGCCCATGCAGAGGATTTTGCTGGCTTACAGAGACAGAGGAGGAAGCTTTGCTGAAAACTGATAGGAATGTTTGTTGGTGAAGAGTATGTTCTTGGCACATACCATGTTCAGTAGCATGAACGATTAGCAACAGAGGCTGCTGCTGTCTTTTGACAGTAACTGTAACCTATATAGGGTGTGGAATTTTCTGGAGAAATATCTGTGCTTGAATGACAACCCAACTTCCTTGAGCATCCTACAGCCCTCTGTGGAGGTATGGAGGGAGGGATCTGAAAAAGATCTTAGAGGCAATGCTGACTTTTACATGTGCAGTTCTTACTGAGGTTTTATGTGCCTTATTTGGAATTTCCTGTGTAAACTGGTATTCTGAAAGCAGAACATTAAATGAGGGAGAGGAACAGGACCATCCTGTGGAAAAGAAAGGTGACAACAGGCCACTGGTAACAATGATCAGCAATAGTTGGCAGATCATAGCAAAAACATGCTCTGCTCCGTGACTATCCTTGAGATAACTCAATATAAGAATCTATTTCCAAATTCATGGCTAAAATGTTAGACAGCAATATCAAAGGATTTGAGTTTGCCTTCAGACAACACCTGAGGTTTCTTCTGGTACAGGAATGCTATTCTCATCTCTGTGGGTCTCACAAAATAGTTGAAGTCGAGCCAAATAGCATTGGAGTAGGGTAAAGGGACAAGTCAGAGGATTCGGACCTGCAAGTTTAATGTTTTAAGTCCCCCAGACTTTGTTCTTAAATAACACACTGCTTTAGTTCCTCATTGACCAAAGTAGATTTCTTAGTTCCATGTGTTTTACCTTCATTTCTAAACTACAGCCATATAGGGAAATGTTTCAGTTTTTCTTTCGAAATTCATTGTAGTCCAAAGTGCTTAAATACGCGTAATTTCCTGATGACTTAAAAACAGTAAGACACCTGCTGTGGTCGTTCTGGACCAAATTCAATCACAAAACTGTACTTTTTTGACCCCAAATAAACTAACATTTACTATTTTTCTAGTTTTTTCTTCGGCTGGTTTTCCTAGTTTGAATTTTGTTTGTGTTATTTGTTTCTGGAGTATTGTCTTCAGAGTACATGGCAAAACAAGCAGAGAATAAAATAATCTTTTTTAAAGGCACTCTGAAATATACAACATTGTTAAGGTCACCTTGTTAATTTGTGTGTCTCATCTTCTTTATTGGCAATTTTACTAGGTTCTTGTCAATAGAACTGTAAAACTGAAAAAAAAAAAAAAATCCAACAAACTTCTCCCAGTTTTCAAGTAATAAAAAAAAAAAGGGAAAAAATAAAAAAAAAGGAATAAAAAGACAAAAAAAAAAAGCAGGTATGTATTTTGCAGGAGATTTCAAAAGATGAAGCAACAGGTCAAAATCAACTTGCAAACCTCTCAAGAATAACAAGACAGTAAACTTGACGTTGCATGATATTTGACATACAGCAAATCACTATTTACATTTTATCCCAAAACATTTACCTGTGAAAAGGTCATGGCGTTAAATTTGGAGACATTTACAGCAATTGCCGAATGTTTACTATCTACATGAATGTCATGCTTCTTAGTCAAAAGAAGGTTGATGCGCTAAATGTCAATTATTTCAAGTTGTTTGATGGCAGCACAGATTGCCAAGCAATATAAAAAGAGGTTTAATAAATATTATATACACTGTTAACCATTAATCTTGCCTAGCAGAGGTTAGATTTTCACATAGAGAGGATTTATGACAAGCAACAGTTCAGGACATTAAAACTCAATTATTGCTGTCCTGGATTAAGGCATTATCATTAAATTGTGGAAGCAGTACCTTGTTTCTTCTGATACTGCTGTCAAACTTGAGAAAGCATTGGGGACAATTAAATCACTTTAGGAAATCATGCCATAATGCTTCTCCTTGCAATATTTTGTCCTTTTTAGAATAAGCAATGAAAGGACTTGTCAGTACCCTTTGCAAGAAATCTAGAAGTTCAAACTGTATCTTCTGCTGAACTGTAAACAAATTTATTTTTCTAGAACCTCATGTTCTTGGAGTTAACCCAAATGTTACATGTAAAGGAATAAAGGTTAATGACACCAAAACTTTGTGTCTAGTACGTACGTGTCAGTTATGCATATATAACAACGTACACATCTACATACTCCAGAGGAATAGTGGCAAAAAGCATTGCTCAGAAGGGAGCACTTAGACATGTTAGAAATGGAAACTCCTAGAAAAGGGTTGTAGAATCAGTAGGGTGCCAGTTTCTTATGGATGAGAACCATAAAAGGCCTCAAGACCTTTCAGATCACCTGCCTCCAAAGGAGGCATTCAAACATTCTTGCCAGCCCTTACGCAAATAATGTGTTTCTCTGTGCATATCTGAACTTCTAGCCACCAAACAATAGATTTATTAAGTGAGCGAATTTTGCTTTTCTGATTAAAAAAATCTAGTGTGAAATGGTGAATTCTCAGTTTTAGCTGAAAGCTTTTGTTCCCTTTAATTAAATATATGAACTGTATTTCTGTAGATTATTTTTTAGGGCATCAGTTTGCTTGTGTGGCCTAGAGCATCCAAATATTTTTTTCTTCAAACTGTACATTGGTTGTTGCATCAAATTCTCAGTCTAATTATTGTATCTTACCTTTCGTACAGCTTTGGTGGAAATTTAATCCGGTCACCAATAACTGAGTAGAATGCTCAGTTCCAGCACTCTGTGATAAATTAGAAATTTTCTGTAAGATACAATTGGCAAAGCGAAGAGCAAAAAATTTTTCTTACAGCACAATGCATTGTGCAAAAATCTTCCGTGTTCTGTGTTCTCGAAAACAACCACAGATCCTCAATCATGAGAGCTCCCACTGTTAACACCTCTGAAATTCATAGTTCTAGTTTTCTTGAACAAAGAACAACCATCAGAAAATAGTCTTGACTTCTTCACTGTTACTGCAGGTAAAGTTGTCACTGTGATCTTAGCAACAGAGCTAAACAAATTCAGGATAGCAATATTTACCTAAAAACTTATGTTCTTTTACCACTGAATAATTGAGCAGGTATCAAATAGCAATGTTTCAATTATTCATTAAGTTACTTCACTTACAAGGAAGATCGCTGTAGGCAAATAAGTGTCACCTGCATTAAACTGTGAGCATCTTCATGAGGTTTGCTAATCAGATCTTCCTTTCTTAGACCACAGAGAATCTTTGTTCAAATATGGAAACCCAGTAAGATTACTCAGTAGTGGCCAAATTACAATTCTGATAACAATGAAGATGTTTTTCTCTTTCTTCCCTCTCTGACTTTTGGTAGATGAACTCAAAGGTCTAGTTTATTTTGTGAGGTTGCAACAATTATTTTAATGTGTATGAAGCTTCCTTTAAAAGGTCGTCAAATTTCTATCCTTTCCCCCTGTTCTCCCCAACAACCAAGTCCTTTAGCGTACGGCTCCTATTTTTCACAGGGTAAAAGTATATTTTTCTGCATGCAAGAGATAAGTCTATTCCAATGTATTTGTGTACATTTGTGGGCATATCTACTCCAACTGATAAAAAAAAAAAAAAAGTGACTAGGATATGTTCTTTGGACCTCAGGACATGTCCTGTCTTATATCTGTCCCACTAAATTCCCTCCTCCCTGTTCCAAACCAGATGCCTCCATTCATACTGCTTATTGGGATCACTTCCTGTCATTGTCACCCAGCAGTTCATGACTGGGGAAATTATACCTGACTCAGCAACAACCGTGACACAGAGTATGCTAAAAATTAAGCACTGAGCAATTTCATGACAGTGCTCAAGCCTTGGTCTTACACTTCGTGGCAATAAATGGAGTCTCTTCTCTTTTTGTTCAAAGCCTTCTTGCCTTCTCCATTACTGCAAAAAAATAATCCCACTTCTCTTCTGTGTTTTCTTCTGTAATATTTTTATATATTACATCATTGTATGAACATTGAATGGAGATTTTTGATTCTCTCCATCAAGATGCTCCACACAATCTTAACTCTACTCTCATATTTATATGCATGAATACATGCTATTTTTTCCTGGAGGGTGCCTTTCTTCTTGGGTGGGATTCATTCTTGTGTAAAGCTTTTGGTTTTAGTTGTTTTACTAAAGCTAGTAAAAGAAGAATGCACTTCAGAAAGACAAAGTCCTAATTCTTTAAAAATAAATTAAAATCTTTAGCACTGTGGGATAAAGTAGAATACAGATGATTTAGCCTTGACTTAAAAGACAGTTTCTCTTGTTAATTAGCATAGTAAACGTTACAATGTGTTGATTTGTTAGGACTGGAATGTGTTTGGACTAGGTCAAGAGAAATATTGCTTTGACACTAGTGAGACATGAGGTAAAAACTTTTGAATCTAATGTGTCACATAAAGAGGTATGGTGTTCAACATAGATAATACTATGATTTAAATGATACCATGCTGAAAATGAGAAATGAAGCTGAGCTTTAACAATACAACACTGTAACATATTTTGTTATGGAATCACACTGAAAATATGTATATAACTAATTAGTGAATAATTTAGATGATTTGGAGATAAAAATATTAGTTCATGGGAAATATTTCCAAAGATGGTGTGTTAATACCTGAGCTCCACTGTATATTTTCTAGAAGAATTTAAACAAAGTGCAGAAATTCATAGAATCATAGAATCGCCTGAGTTGGAAGGAACCTTAAAAGGTAGTCTAGTCCAACTTCCCTGCAGTCAACAGGGACACCTACAGCTGGATCAGGTTGCTCAGAGCCCTGTCCAGTCTGACCTTGAAGATCTACAGGGACGAGGCATCCACAACCTCTCAGTGCCAGTGCTTTGCCATTCTTATTGTAAAAAACTTCTTCCAGTCTAGAACTCCTGTCTCTCAATTTGAAACCATTTCCCCATGTCATATCACAACAGACCCTGCTAGAGAGTCTAACTCCTTCTTTCTCGTAGCCCCCATTTAGATATTGAAAGGCCGCTATCAGGTCTCCCTGGAGCCTTCTCTTCTCCAGGCTGAACAGCCCCAACTCTCTCAGCCTGTCCTCACAGGGGAGGTATTCCATCCCTCGGATCATTTTTGTGGCCCTCCTCTGGACGCGCTCCAACAGGTCCATGTCCCTCCTGCGCTGAGGACTCCACATCTGGAAGCAGCACTGCAGGTGGGGTCTCACCAGCACAGAGCAGAGGGGCAGGATCACCTCCCTTGCCCTGCTGGCCACGCTTCTTTGGATGCAGCCCAGGATACGGTTGGCTTTCTGGGCTGTGAGGGCACACTGCTGGCTCATGTCCAACTTGTCATCCACCAGTACCCCCAAGTCCCTTTCGGCAGGGCTCTTCTCAATGCTTTCATCCCCCACCTTGTACTGATAACGGGGGTTGCCATGACCCAGGTACAAGACCTTGCATTTCACCTTGTTGAAGCTCATGGAGTTCTCCTGGACCCAATTTTCCAGCCTATCTAGGTCTCTCTGGATGGCACCCTCTCCCTCAGGTTTGTCAACCGCACCACACATCTTGGTGTCATCCGCAAGCTTGCAAAAAAAAAAAATGTTAGTTAACCATCTTTGATAATAAAATCAATGTAAGAGCATCAAGTCAGTCAGGTTTTACTCACAATACTGACTTAACAGAAACAAGATATTGGTTATTTATCAACAATCTCAGATGAAAATTAAAACTTTAATGAATTATTACCCGTGCAACTATGTAGGTCTAATTTTAAGCAGATACTCCAGACCTGTTTTATAGGCAATAAACAGAGGCACTTTTAAAATATGATTCTTCTTAAGAAGACATCCAAATTGGGTCAGATGAGCTGATACTTGACAATGCTTGTTATAAAGGGAGTGAACAAGTCTGCAATGCTGTAGACTTGTAAATTTGGTGAGATAAATTTGCCTTCAGTTTTAAGCTTCAGTAGTAAGTGTGAAATAACTGTTCCATATTTATTATTTCCCCAGTACTGTTGCAGTTTAACAAAGGATTTTGCTGTATAATAAACCATCTGCAACTGAGTAAGGAAGCTTCTTTTGTGTGTGCCCTAAAGGAAGGAGGGAGATTACTGTACATATGAATGTGTGTAGGCACTACCTTACATTCCTCTGAAGCACAGGTTAGTGATGTTTCTAGGAACTGCACAGTGCACTTGTCCCATCAGGAATTCAGACATTCTTCGTAAGTGCACTGGCAGAGTGTTTACAGCAACTTTATTTAAAGTGAGCCAGAGGGACTTCTTCCTCACCAAGGGAAAGTCAAGAGCTATTTTACCCTATGGCTCTCCCCAGCTAGCAGGAGGATCTTCTCCATAAGTCAAGAAAGCCAAAACACTCTTTGAAAAATAATAGCTCTTCCACATGCCCAGCTTCCCAAAGAAACCCAGTTTGTACTATTTCTACTGTATTTAATATTTGTTTTCTCCTTCCTTTTTCCTCACTCATTTTAATTTTTTACTCTTCCCCATCCAGAAGAGCATATATTAGAGAAGAATTTTCTTAATTGATAGTCCTTAACAAATTATATGCCCTATATTACTCATTTTTCAAAAGCTCATCTTTGTCAGAGGCAGGGGAGGAAAAAAAAAAAAAAAAAA
>VXAV01008918.1:48483-75645 GCA_013399715.1 Alectura lathami | reverse complement strand
ATATGGTTGCCACTTAAATAGTGAGCGGGTCCATCAGTATCTTCTTTAAAGGGTTCACATCCAGATGGTGGTAAATACCCCCACTTCACTCAGACTTCAAGAGCTAATCTGTTTCACAAGCCTTGGGATGCTTTTTTTTTTCAGTGAACAGAAGATATTCATAGTATGATTGAAAAGAGGTGTAAATACCCTGGCTGAATCAAAGAGATATTTTTTATATTATTATATTATTTTATATTATTTTTTATTATCTTAGAGAGTGATATATTGATGTATGCTATATTAACTCTCAGTTATGCAGGCTAACTTCCTTCTTGTTTTTTTTTTTTTTTTTTTTTTTTTTTTTTTAAAGATGAATACAAGGCATTCCAGGATAATGAATACCATCCAAGTCTATACAAATTACCAAAAATCTCAGGTAATTTGATAGATTAAAAATTGCTGCACAATTGTTCTGTAAACAGTCTGGTATCAAAAATGATACAAACAGAATCCTACCACCTCGCTTAGAAATAAAGTACATTTACAGCCAATGAAAACTTTGCTTTATTGTTCTGCAGCAGAACAGAAAACAAATAAGTTGGATCATTTACAGACGCAGACATTTACAGATAGATGCAGACCTTCTGGAAGGTTGTTACAAAAAAGAAGTCTCCTTCTGCTTCTTCACCAATGTGTCCAAGAAACTAAGTCTCAGAATGGATGAAGAACTTCTAGAAACAGTTGATATAAATGTAATTGTTTCGAAAAGCAGTTTCAACTATCAGCTAGTACCTTTTTCAAAAACAGTTTTTACCTTAAAAAGTATATTTGTTTACAGCTGTGACAATTAGACCATTTACTTGCAATGAAGACTCAGATTTCAGACAGCAAACTTATAATATTCCCAGGCAGATTTTTAATGGAAAGGGAAACAGTCTTCTTGGCTGAACTTTGGATGAAGTATATCATCGTGACAGGCTTATGACAACAAAGTAAAATTCCTAGTCAGAATACAAAAAAAAAAAAAAAAAAAAAAAAAAAAAAAAAAAAAGGAGAAATATTTATGAGGGACTTATTGCCACAATGCTTTTCTGATTCAATAATTTGTGAGATTTCAGAGTTAGTTTCCTTTTTATCAAGTTGTGATTAAAGGTTATGTTCAATAGTGTTTGCATGTCTTTCTCAGCCACGGTTTTTGTAAAGATGAATACTGTGGAATCAGGTCTCCATCTGGACACAAGTCTCAGATATTTATTCATTAACATATTTAAGACCCACTTTGATTCCATTCTGTTTGAAATGTTAACCTCTGGTAAATTTTTCCTACTTAAAAAATATCAATTAGATCACTGACAGTGTTTCATACTGCTCACAGAAAGATGCACAGGACCTTCATTTTAATAAAATGAATATGTTTAGCCACAAAGTAAATAACTTTTATTCAGTTGTGATAGTGAAAAAAAATCTAAGAGAAAGATTGCATTAAGTGCTTTAACTTTATTGTGATCTCAGACATGGCTCACCTGAAGAATGAACACTGATTTCATCACCATTGTTGGAGGTGTAAGCTTGAATGAACCCTTAGGGGAAGAGCTGAGCCAAAACACTGAACTATCCATGTGAAACAGTTTAATACCGCTTATTAGCAAGAGTTATTTTGTCTCTTTATCTAAGTAGCTAGTGAGGAAGAAATAAATCATGGCTTGGCAAGTATAAGATTTTAGGGAAATTAGTTAACCTCACTGTGCTGAAGCCATGAGAAAATGATGCAGCCTGTCCCAAGTTTTTGCCAATAAAGCATTAAGCTATGTTATGCCATCATTATGCCATATGACCTACTATGTATGATACTGAATTTATCTATCTCTAAAAATATTGCAAAGGCATAAAAGGTGGCTCATGGCTAAGTGTCTCTTGAAAACATTGACTTGCTTCCTATTTTGATCCAATTCTGTTGTCAGATATTGGGGCAATCATTTAGGATCTGTGATTTGATCTTCCATCTTTAATGGGTCCTAAGCCCCAAGAGTGATGAAAGACATTTGCATTCAGGGTTTAGAACTGCAGCCAGTGGCACTTTTATCATGTCACAGCAGGTGTAAAACCTTATCTTGGCCCTTAAACTAGCACTGGAGTTATATACATTCCGAAGCCTGACATGAGACGTGAATATGCTCTTCTCCACCTGCTCCTCTAGAAGTTCTCCATGAGAGCCTATCTTTGTACTAACAAGGCAGGAAGAAAAATATGAAATACATTTTTTTTGTCCATTTGCTTATAAATAGAGACTCTCTTGAGAAAGCATTTTTTGTCAAAAGAGATGAGAAATTGTAACCAATATATTGAAAATTCTTCTAAACCTGGTCTATGCATAAAAGTACTTTAGATTAAACCCCAGTATCATCAGACCTTACTGAGGAAGAAATAGTGCTGTGCATCTCATCAGCAGACTGGTTTCCAAACCAACAAGACTGGAATGCAACAAATGAGGGAATATTTTTGTTGCAGGTTGACTTTTGTAGAAGTGGGAGCAGTTATTTGAACACATCAGATGAAAGAAATTAAAGAAGGGATGAGTAATAAGGAAGAGTGTGCAGAATACATTCTATGTGAAGTTTCCTGTGTATTTCATAATACTTATTGAATATTAATATCAGTTTTGTATTTCTCTGTGGCTGAGAAACACTTGCAATTGAAGGCATGGCTGTATTACCTGTTACATGGATACAACTAGGGCATACATTTATTAGCATATAGCAACTCTTGGCTGTTTCTTAAGGGTCATTTCTTTCTGATCGTCTTTAATCGTGTTATCCAGATAATAAGTAGCTGCCTAGTCCTGCTTCTAAACTACTAGGTGAAATGAGGGTTCTATGTTAAGCATTGCTTTCTGATCCTAATGCAATTTTTGTATGCATACTTTGAAAACTTTCAGTTCAGAGTTTGTCAAAATAAACTTCTCTAACATTTCCTCAGAATCTGCTTCTGAAATACATCAGTGTGAAAAAGAGGGGGCAGCAGATTAATTAGTGAGTAAGTGAACCAGTTAATTAATATTACAATTAAATCTGCCTGAGGTATGCTTATAGCATTCTTGGCAGTTTTCAAGTAATAAAAAAGTGTTTGCTCTCTCCCTTCTTGTCAAAGTACCACTGAAAATGTGGCTTGTCTGAAACAATGCTCATCCGAAGTTGGTCAGAATGAGGTAGACGAGTGAGTTACCATAGTGTCAGAATTATTTTGTGTCCTATGATAGGGCTATTCTTCTGCTGTTCACAGGACTGAAGTGGAATAGAAAATTTGTAATTATATACAATATGCTGCCAAGAGATCAAATTTGTTGCT
The DNA here is from genome assembly GCA_013399715.1 of Alectura lathami. Classification (NCBI taxonomy): domain Eukaryota; kingdom Metazoa; phylum Chordata; class Aves; order Galliformes; family Megapodiidae; genus Alectura; species Alectura lathami. The sequence continues at coordinate 72,318 of VXAV01008918.1, read as the reverse complement.
TTTGGCAATCACTAATGATTTTTTTATTTTGCAAGAGCAGCATAATATTTTATTTCTGCCCCCATTTTTCATAAAAAGTTAATTTGCATACATTTCTGCAAGAGTGAACCACGTTACTATGGGAAAAAAAAGCTCTGAGAATCATCTGAAACAGAGAGAATTTAACATATGTGGAAAAAAAAAAAAAAAAAAAAAAAGGAAAGACGAAAATAAAGGCTAAGTACCTAAGTACAATCATATAACAATTCAGGCCCTAGCCTTCATGCTGAGAAAAGGTGAAAAGGTTTGCCTTTCCTCTGAAAATAAACCAGCGTCCTATTTTGTACCACATCATTTGGTCATCACAACACTGTCTGGGGGCTACATGCAAACAGATGAGCTCAGCTTGGTTCTGAGCTCTGAACACATGCTCCCCTTTGGCTGGTGATGTCCGCAGCGTTGTCCCCAGGCTCCCTGTCCAGTACAGCACAGCCCTGAGACCAGATGAGCAATGCAGCAGCAAATACTGAAAACAGCTAGCTTAGAAAAATAGCTTTGGAAGATCCCTCTCTTCCAAAACTTGTCTTTTGAAGCTGTGGGCTGAACTCAGCTGCCTTTCTTGCCCTGGAACTTGGCACCTTAGCCAGACCCCCTTGCTGCTGCCACACGAGCCATGCGAGGCTGCAGAGCAACCCTTTCTCACGTTGTACTGATGGATGACAACCGGCATCAGTGAGTCGTCACCACACCCTGCATCTCCTGCCAGAGTTAAAGCTGTGGGTTTTTTTTTCTTGGAATTCAGGATACAGCCTGGGCTCTGTTTTGAATCTAAAGGTGAGTGCAATGAGCTGCAGTACAAACCATTGAAGAAAGGGAGGGAGAGAGAGCAATGGACCTGGCAGCCTCAGGAAAGTTACATCATTTCACATCTATCAGTGGTAGCACATTTTTAAAAGCAGATGAAGATACGCACTTCTGTGTACTCATTTGAAAAATGTGGCAACGAGGGAGTAAGTCCTGGTGTGCTAAAATGCTGCCATACCATGACTGCCTCTAGACCCATCTGGGATTGCCTGGTACAGGAGTGTGAGGGGCTGTGAAATCTGTTTCACCCTTGGACCAATACCAGTGGCAGGCAGTAATTTGGCCAGGGATTTAAGCCTGAAGAGCTTGAGCCACTGCTCTCCAAAGAGTAGAAAGATCCTGCTCACAAAATATATTACAATTTTTTTTCCCTTCTTTCTCATATTCCTCACAAAGTTAATGTAAAAAAAAAATAAGCAAATGCATTAATGCAGGCATTAAACTATTGCAATACCATAATTATGATTATTTGTGTTGCTTTTGTCAGAGAAGACTGTTGTACTCCAGATGAACTACTAAAATATAGATAGGAACAATTGGACAGAGCAAGCCTGCATTTCGCTTGTTGCACTAATCTCCCTTCCGCTGCATCTAACCAGCTACTGCTGTTGTTGCCAGAACTATGCACAAGCTACAGGAGAATGAGAGGCAGCTACATGAGAAGAAATCAAAAAGACCAAAAAACAAATATTTAAAGGGAATTTCAAAAGCTATTTAAAGAAAGACTTCTTACTTTCATCATTTAGAACAAAATTTTAATTGCTTTCTTATAGTTTAAATGAGACTCCAGGACATTTCCCCACTGTTTAGTCCTGCAGAAACTGCTTCTCATCCAAGCAATGCCCCTTCCCATGCCTCTCCCCAGTTTCCCGAATGGGCAGTGGCATGGAAGAGCAGGCAGCGCAGCCCCTGTGGTACCTATGTGGGCACAGCTGCCCCACTGCAACCATGGGGAGGCTGTGGAGGGCTCCATTTACATTGCCCATTCTGCCACCCTCCTTTTGTAATCCCAAATTTTTGTTGTCTGTACTCATAAATCTGATTTTCAGATTATTATTTTTTTTTTTTTTCTAGGCTGATACAGACTGAATGAATTTATCCTTTTTCCTTACCTATCAGACTAAGAAGGAACTGTTCTTTTGGAAACTGAATTATTGTTGCATCTATTCTGTTCATTATATTTCATGTATTCCCACTACTTGGCTATTGTTGTTCGTATTTTAATACAATCTTAAGAGGAGATGTTCAATTTACGGCAAATAAAAGGTGTGAATGACTGAATCAAGGCTGTCATTGATTTCACTGAAAGCAGAACCAAATGCTGAATCAAACTGTACACCTTGGAACTTAATCCTACAGACTATTCAGAATAAATCCCCATTGAAAACACTGGGGAACTTGGCACAAGCCTTTCATTATCAGAAACCTAGATTTTCACTGCAAAAACTATTGCAAGACTGCTACTGGCAATTAAATCTGCTTTCACCTCAGATAAAGAGTTAATACAAATTGTTTAAATCAAACCTTTTAAGAACACTATGTTTTAAATATATATTTGGAGGGATGGGGACAGGGAAAACAGGTTCGATTATGCATCTAATGATCAGATAAAGTGCTAATTTTTCTTTTATTACATCAAGAAAACAGTACAATTAAGTTAGGTGCAAAATCTAATTCACAACTAAGCTTTCATTTTGTGGGTCAGTGTAGCCATGTTTAATTTTCCTATCCACCAAGATATTAATGATTAACTTCATGCATCTGGTAAACTGCAAACTGGATCTTTTCCTCATATATGTTCTACAGGAGGGGTTTTGTATGTTCATGGAACTTTTTGTTAATTATTCATTTATATTCTCGGAAGAGTAATTACATTACAAATCTATAAGATGGCTATTCATCTTATTTGATTTAGGTAAGGAGGAAATGGCTATTCTGTTGAAAATAGGTTTCACTTAAGCAATATCTTGCGGAGAAATCTTTTTTGTTTGTTTTGTTAAAACAAATACTACAAAGCAATCCAAATACCATTGCTATATTGTAAATCACACACTATTGCAACTACCTATATGGATTCAAACACACCCTTAGTGTATGCACACTAATGAGAAGCATTTTTGCAATAAGTATGCTTTGCATATGACATTTAAAGCAGTTGATTAGGGGAAAGAGATAATTAAAAGCTGATAGAAGTGTTGGATTTCCATTTATGCACTTTCTATGTTTTATAATTGCATTAATGTTATACAAAAGTATTCCACCACTCCTGCAAGTATTAGGACTGGTTTACTAGATTACTTGCAGTGAAAATATTTTAAACTATCTCTGGTAGCATGTTTCTTAACTTGAAAGCCTAAGTATTTCCAGCAGTGGTTTTGTTTGTTAGTGTAGTGCACTCAGCAGCATAGAGTTTGAATATGACTAAAGCGTATCTATGAAAAAGACGTGGTCAGGTGTGTCCTGGTGCACTGAATGTTAATATGCCTTCAGTAGAAGCACATTATGCTTTTATTTCTGACTGTACACTGAATTATTTACACCTTCAAGGCAGCTGATTGAACTGCAGCATCAGTCAATTAGCAAATCAAAAATTTATATGATTCCAATTTAGCATGGAGTCCTTCTCTCTTTTTTTTTTCCTTTTTAGATTTTCACCCTGACAGTGACAAATTACTCCTCTGCTGGCTGAGATTGGAAATTAAAAGCATTTAGAGTTGCTCATGCATTTATGCTAATGAGAACTTCTGATATGATTTGCATGCAAAAGAGGACAATCTGAAAGCTCATCAGTTTTTCATGCTTCCGCATTTTGATGTAGTAGGATTTTTTCTGTTTTCTGCAGAACAGAAAATTTTTTCTTGAGGAAACAATACTCTATGTGAACAAAAAGAGTTTCTCTTTTAAGTCAGAAAGTTCCTTTTTTTTTTTTTTTTTTTTTTTTCCCTCTTATTTTTTTTCAAATTTNNTTTTTTTTTTTTTTTTTTTTACCCTCCAGATTCTTGTCAAATCGTTTGCTTTGCTGTTTCAGAACTGCAGCCCACATTCATTAGCATTTTAGATGTTTATCAAAGGAACGATCCAGTATCTGCCATGCAAGATTATAGCTCAAGCTTCATTTTAAATTCAGCAAGAAAAAAAGACCTGAGGACAGATGAGAAGAGGGACGTGCACTCTGACAATCTTCTTCACAGATACACCCAAATTAATCCTATTTAGAGCAAAATTTGATTAATCACCAGAGGTGGCAGCTTTAAGTTTAGTGTAATAGTTAACTCTGAAAAATTCTGGGGACCTCTTTGGCACAGCCATTCTGGAATGCATATAAAGAAGCCAGGCATTAAAAATGAGACAGCAGATAACTTTAAAATTATTTTAAAAAGAAAAAAAAATAAAAATAAAATAAAGATCTCCTGCTTGATAAAGAAATTGCTGCCATTTTTAGGTGATTAATCTTTTTTTCACCAATTTGCAACAGTAAAATACAAGGTGGCAAAGAAGGGTTTGGATGTAACAGAAAACACCAGTGCATTTATTTTGTAGTACTTGATTTTGTATATTGCAGGTAGCATAGTTAAAATGCTGAAACGGAAAGGTTGATTGGGTTACAGCTGTGTATGTTTGAGTTTTTGTGAATGTATATTTTTTGTTTTGGAAATGATTTTTATGACACTAGTAATTTGAAAGACCCTAAGAATTGTTCTGCATTTATGGAAAGTTCTGGTGCTATAATACTTGCTGAATATTAATGTAATCCAATAATTTTTGTAGCCCCCAAAAGCTACAAATTAGAATTTTAATTTTAATTATTCCTCTAATGTTATTGTTCAACTGATCAATGGAACAGTACAGTTCCAAAGTACAATTTGTTTAGTAAAGCAAACAAAAAAAAATGACTACTTTTCTCACATCTAAGTTAAAATTAAGAAACTAAATTCAGATCATAACTTATTCAAACCATCCTCAAGAATACACTTTACACTTTGGATCATTTTTTCCCCCAAAGTACACGTAGCTGCACGGAGAATTTGCAGGATTTCAGGAGCGTAACATAGAATTTCACCAACTGACTTCACTGGCATTGCAGCAAGGTACTTTACAACCAGCACCTTTTGTGCTCAAATACAGTTAACAACAGGTGTGTGTACATTATGTTTTGATAGCATCTCCTGTTTTAAGGTAGTATTCTTTCCTCATGTACATGAAAATAAAATATCCATTCCTTCTATAAGTATAGAAGCTCCCCTTTGTTGCTGTGTTTTCTCTTTTTCTTTCCTTTCGCCGTGTTGATCCCTGGTTCATGCAGTAGATGTCTGACTTCATCCCTTGAAGAGACAGAGAAGGGTGTGGCAGGAGAAAGAGGAACGGGAAACCAGAGTGAAGAGTCAAGAAAGAAGCCAAGAAGAGGAAGACCCATACAAGATCATACCTCAGCCTTGGCCATCCTCTGGTACATCAGAAGTTACGGTATGGCAGAAAGAAAGGAGCTACCTATAATCTCCCTGGCCCTTGATGACGAGTTTGCCTGCAACCATAAAATCAAATTGATGGCTTCTTGTCCTTGCTTCAGAGCAGCATCCTGTTATCACCATTCAGCCCTGCTTCTTTCACTAGCCAGCTAGATGGCTCTCTCATTTCTTGCCTCTGAGGGTGCCTGGCCAAAATCTCTCACTGGAAGCTCTTCCTCCAAGTCAGGCACTTTGCAGCTGCAGCCCCTGATATTAATTCCCCGAGGTTTTGGACTTTTCAGACAGTAGACCTGCATTACCAGGGACAGAAGTCTGCCTTTCTTCTCCTTCATCCATTTCTGAGCTGTGCAAAGGACAAGCCCTTGGCTGTTGCAATTAGGTCTCAAGAATGATTGTCTTTTACTTTCCTTCCACATCCATAGGAAGTCCTTGGGGTACGTGGATGTTTCTGTTGCACTAAATGCACTCAAATGGCACAGAGGCAATATCAGCAGGGAAGCAGAAGTGTCTCCACTTACCAATATCTTGAGAGGAAACCTTGAAACTCCACATATATATAAAGAATATATTTATAATGTAAATCTTCAATGAAGTTCTTCCTTCATCCACCCTCACTGAAGTCTTTATTTAACACAGGTTAAGAAAAAGAGCCAGAAGAATAAATTATTTTTTTCTTTCCTTCTCTCACAAGTAAACTTCATTTGCCAGGATTAAGTTACCAAATACCTCTTGGATTACACAGCTTGAACATTTTAATGTGTCTTGCTTTGCTGTCCTTCCTGAAAATCTCTGATTAGACAACCTGTTAAAATCCTAATTTAAAGACATGATTTTCCTAACTTGACAACTCATGCAATGTGAGTTGTCTCCAGAGTATCTTTTCTAATCTCTGCTGAAGTTCATTTTTTCTGCACATAGAATCAGATCTCCTGAACCAAAAAGATAATTTGTATGTTCCTAAGAATAATTTAGATACCCAGCATTTCTTTTACCCTTGCAAAGACAGACTTCTTTCCCCTTCTGAATGCACTTCTCTTCAGTAAGAGGATTTGCAAACAAAGATTTCCCTTTGAAGACAATCTCAAGATATGGTTGCAGTGATATCGAGTGAGGTGTTTTTGCTCTACCATTCTCAATGATCATGGTGAAGAGAATTTTATTCCTTGAATTTTCTTTTCTAAACTGCTCCTTTTTGATTCCAGTTGAATATCTGAGATCCTTGAAACCAAAGATTACAACAAACAAAAGTAATTACATTGGGATCATATAGATACCACCTTAGTCTCCCAACATAACTCAGTTAGCTTGTAAATGTTAAGAAGCATTCAGTCTTTCATACAACTGGAGCTCTCTCTCTTCTACTTTATTGGCAAAATATCATTTTCACAGGCTTCTTATAACTTATTTTTGGGGGCAAGGCAATACCTTCAACAGATACCATGTAAAACACCTTTTGTTCTTCGGGGAAATAGGCAATCAAAAAGTATACTAAAGACAATTCAGAAGCCTCTGATCCGGAGGTTTCATTCATTTTACATTATTTTGGAACTAATCTTCTGTATTCCTCCTGATCCCATCTTTGTCAGTACAGGTTCAAACCTGCCAGGTGGATGAGTGCATCTGGGCTATCTGTTGAGCCCTGAAGTTGATTCTGTTCAGCATTTGTACCTTCATATACAGGTAGACAGCCTGCCTTGAAGCTAGTCCAATGATCTAACATATCTGTTCCCAAATGCAGCAAATGAACAAAATGAACGGTGATTATCTTTGTGAACAGAGAATGTCTCAAGAGTTAAAATGACTGTCCTGTGCTCTGATTGCACCCATCTTCCTGTGTCCAGCAGGGAGGTGGGAATATTTCACTATAAATTTACCCATTTGGAATATAATACCTGAATAATTGCTTTGCAGTTCTTCTTCTGTTGGGAGATTTCTAAACAATTGCCATTTCCCATTTATAGACCAGTTCAGGTCAATTATTGCAGAATTTCATGTGTTCCAGAAACTTTTTTTGCATCTAGTCTGTTTCTGTATTGGCCTTAACTAGTAAATTGTTCGCTTTCTTCCACAATGTTGCAAGTTCTTATTGTCTTCATAACAAGGACAAAAGTAGAGTATGACAAAAGGAATTACTGGGAATAATTTTCCATTCTTCAGTTTACATCTTAACACTAATATAGACAAAGTCATGAATAGTTATAGGAAGTACTTCAGAAGTGTTGCATTATATTGCCATGTTCTCTGTGTGAAACTCCCCTTGAAGTCAATAAGAGTTGTGTATGCTATTCAGTGGCATAATCAGGCAATAAATTATGAAAGCTCTGCAAACACCAAACATAACAAGCCACAGACAAGCAGCATTAGCAAGTGACAAAAAATACCCACTGTTATTCTGGTAAAAGATTCAAAGCTAATAGTTTTGAAAACGATAAAATTCATGTGGCTGGTAGGATCTGACAGCCACTAGCAAATGTGTTAAAGGGAGAAGTTCACCTTAAGGTAGACCCACCTACTGCAGAGTTCCCAGCCTCTTCCACTCATACAACAAAATTCAAATACAGCTGAGATGGAAGACCAGGCTGTATTGAGACTTGTATGTTCTGGAGCTGCAGCCTCTTCTGCTCCAACACCTCTCACAGGTGTTTAATTTTTAGGTGCATCTCAAACAGATTCAACACATTTTAAGTTAGTAGTAAAGCTACATTTGAACTCTCATACCAGAAACCTTGTTTCAGGAAAACCTGTCTACAAAAAGTGCCTTTGACCGTGTGCTTTTTTCACAGTACATTTCAAATAAAATGTTGAAGCAGAATTTTTCAAAATGATCACTTTAAACTTGTAGTCCAAAATGGAATTTACTAAAAAAAAAAAAATCAGAAGATCTTGCCACTTACAAAAGGGGCTGGAAATTGTGACCCTCATATTGACTAAAGGTGACATTCTGAAATTGTTCTTTCAGATCTTGAAAGCCAATTAAGAACAAACAAAGGATCCCAGAGGTCTGAGATTGCTCTAGGCCCCAGAGCTGAGTCTAACTTACAAGCAAAAAAACTTTCCAGAACACAGCCCTGTTTCCCCTCTGAGTATTTGTAATCATAAGACGAATGTGTACTGAGGTGCTGTAGCTATTATCAGAAGACAGCAGTTTATCACAAAGCTGTGGGAAAAGCGGCTGTCACTGCTATGGTTCCTCCATCTTCTCATTCAGGGGACTCGCCCTTGGTTCTGCTTAACAGAAAAGGTTTCTGACTCTTTCTGTGAAAGTGTTTGCTCCTTGCAGAGTAATTCTGAAGCATAGGCTGTAAGAGGGGATGTGGTACTCCAGCCAGATCTGTTTCCAAAGTAGTGGCAGACTGACCAAAAATCAACTGGGCTGATTCAGCCTCTTCTGACACTTGCTTTCTGCCCCAACCTCGTTTTTGTTGTTGTTGTTGTTGTTGTTGTTGTTGTTGTTGTTGTTGTTGTTGTTTTTTGCCTTGAATTAATAGAGGATACTTCCAGGTTATTTTATTTGGAAGAAGACTTACTCTCACTTCGTGTTCAACTTTCATTATTGTAAAAAAAAAAGGAAATAACATTGTAGAACAGGTTTCAGTTTCTCAAAATCCTCCACTCCTTCAATTGTTGCAATGACAATAATTGAACATTTGACAATAACTGAACATGGGTGTTACGTTCCCTTGTCAGACTCAAGGATGACTGGCCAGTGATTTTACCACTAGTTCCTGCTGAAGCTCAGGCAGTGAATCAGGCTGTTTGTAGGCTTGGATAGCACATGGAGAGGAAGAGCACTCCACAGAAACAAGGAAGAAAACGCTCCATGGGTAGCATAGACAAACCTTTTCTGCGCTTATTTTACATAGTAACTGGTACCGCAGATACCTGTGAGACTTCTCTGCTGAAAGCTGGATCTAGCTAACTTCCCATCCTGTGCTGAGTGGGCTGTCACTGCAGGCTGATGAATTGCTCTTCCTCCCTCCTGCCAGGCCTTCTTGCTTCTCCTCCCTGAGGGAATCCCCCCCACCCAGGACCTCAGAAGAAGATTGCTTTGGAAAGTGGGAAGCAGGGGAAAAGCTAATGGGAGCCCAGGGGAGAGCCAGCAGTGCCCAGGTGTTGAGATGCTCTCCCACTGGGAGGTCCTTCTACACACCTGAATTTCGCTCTCCACACCTACTCCCAGGCCTCATTGTTGCAAGGCTGGGCCAGAGCCCTCTGATTGCAGGAGCTGTGTCACCACCATGATATTTTGGTTTCACCTTAAAAATGTGATTTTGTAGGCAGATGATAAGTATTTTTTCCTTCTGGCAAAATCAAGGGCTCTTACGGAAAGAAAATGCCATAATAAATACTGCTTTCTCATCATTTATCTTTTGCACACAGGAAAAAAAATATAGAAGTGTGTGTTCTTCATTGATATTCGTTTGGTCTTTCGTGAGTTACTTAATATTCTTCAAAAAAATAAAAGGAAGGTAGAGGAGAGGAGGAGAGGAGAAAGGAGTAAGGAGAGGAGAGATAAATTGTATAATTCCCACAAAACGTTTCATAGATTGTTATTTTTTTTCCACAATTCAGTGGCGTGGACAGCAAGAAAATACCTATTACTGTGTTAGCAATTACAGAAACACTCTCCTTCAGTCTACAGTTTCAAAAAGACAGTGTACATTTTTCATGTCTGAAGAAAATTATTGTGGACATTTAGTCTGCAATAGACTTAGATTTCTACACAGGTTCTACATTTACTTGAATTATTTTATGTGTGCCAAGACAAATATGGCTTACCTTTATATTTCTGTTTACCATTTGCTGTTTTACACTGTCACAGCAGTTGTTTTATGTGGAAGGGAACATAGAGTATTTTTAACTCTTCCACTGTGTGTCTGTGCATAGCTGGCCATAGCTCTAATGCCTGTACTTACAAGCACTCCTGAACAGACTGGAAGGCCAGTCTGGAAGGCCCTAAATGCAACATAGCACTAGAATTGGACATGTGTGTGACTATTTATCATGCTCTTTCCAGGACAGTTGGATTCAGTGTTTGGTAATAGGTGCTCTGTGCCCAAGCTGGACAGAAAACAAGAATCTTACTTCAGGAAAAAATCCAAGCTTTTGATGCCTGTTTTGTTCCATTTTTAGATAAGAATGAGACATTTACAAACTACTTAAAAAAAAAAAAAGTCAAGACTAAGCCTTCATTCAAACACTAACAGTTCAATGCTGATCCCACTCACATACTTAGAGCACTGAGCTTACATTACTGAACTTACATTTGCCCTCTCCCATTCCACCAAAGGGTTGCTTATTGTTTGCTCTCAGACTGGTGGGTGCTTTCCTCCCAGGTAGGGCCTGAGAAACTACAGAGAGGTTTCCATTTGTTAAAATGTCCAAGACAAATCTATTTACATCATTAGCTCAAAGCTTGGTTCCCTGATTTTTACAGGAGCCTTCTGTAGAGTTCTTCACAAAAGGATGTCCTACATGCGTATTTTCAGACACACCAGGTGGTCTCATATAAATTTTGATGAAAGATTCCTAGATCTACATGAGATCTTGTACTTGCTTTTATAGTTTAGTTTCTGTTCTTGCCAAATCATTTTCTAGATCTCCCTATAAAATAGCCTTCTTTTGAAGGCATGGTCTGATCATAATTTGTCTTTGTTTTCTAAATAACTCCAGCCAAGCTCCTCTACTTTTTGTGAATTTAATGAGTCATTTTGTGCATGTTCTTGGTCTAAATGAGATACATGACTCTGAATCCAGCTCATTGTCCCCAGTTAAGGGAAAAGGCTGATCATTTTTTTACATTCCCTTCTTTAATTTGTGTAACTCTATAGCTGAATACTAGTTGGTGTGGTGTGTAATGATCATTTAATGAGTAAATAAAATACCATTGAGAAAGAGGCGCTCTGTCTATATTTATTTTCTGACATAACTGACAGCTAGACTGATATCTTTTCCTCCTTTATTCTTTTCTTACAGCAATACTAATCATGCCACATAGAAACACATTTGTCATTATATATAATTATGTGCAATATGTTTACATTACAATATTTTATACTGTAGAGTCATAGGCTTCATAATGTTTTTACTCCAAATTCCTCTCTGCTTCAAATTATTTCAGTTTACATGTCTGTAAATTATATTTAAAATTACGAGAGCACATTAATTATAATAAAATAGTGATTTGGAAATAGAAGCAACTAGAGAATCTATCTAGATTACTACATAACTTCTGACTGAGGGGCAGCATATTTGCAGTGGATGTGAAAGTTTATTTTGGCTACTTTAAAGTACAGAGAACAGCCACAAGTTTTTAGGGAAGGCTGCCATTTCATATGTAAATAAAACTGGTCTGAACAATGCTTGATCTTTTTGAAAGACCTGTTCCTCTGTAGACCTGTTACTAATCCCGACAGCAATGTATTTTCACCCTCTCTTATCACTACTCCCCTTTTCTTCCACTTCCTACAGCTTTTCTCTAACCCAATTAGCAGATTTGCCAGCAGGCTCTGAAGCCTGAAGAAGTAGAAATTAAATTGACTTTTTCACACCCCAAAATAACTGTGGAGCTATCCAAAAGCCATACCTCACAGTCCCTTGCTTAAGGACTCCCAGGGGTGGGTACGGAAATCAAAGGTACCATCAAAGGCTCTTTTGAACTTATGGCACAATCCTCCCTAAAATACTGCCCAGTAGCATGAAGATGAGCCTGATGCTGTGGTTAAGTGTCATGCTGTGAGGCCAGATGACCGCTAATGAGAGTGCGTGACAGGACTGAACAGGCCAGGTAAGAGACAGAAGTGTGCAAGCACAGCTCCTACCTGCCCTGTCATCAGCAGAAGGAAGAGGATATTTATTTGTTGTTGCTTGTATTTTTTTATTATTTCTTTTTTTTACTTTGTGGTTGCAAATGCTGGTATTGCAACAGCGCTGACAAGGCAGATGTAGGTCATAGGTTTTAGCGGGTTGAGGCAAAATCATTATGTAGGCAAAAAAAGGTACATTCGAACCAGAGCAGTTTTTTCTGTGTTGATATGTTACCACACATTAATTACCATTCACTTACTGGCACATTATGATAAATATTTTATCTATATGTGAAAGCATCTTTACAGTTTACTTTTGTCCAATTCAGGCAACTTGGAGGAGATATATAAAGGTGAAAGACCTGCACCACTTTAGCCAGGTCTTGGTAGCTGTTTCGGATGTTATTTTTCATAAAGTAGAATATATGATTATTGTAAACTTGGTGAAATGGTGGACTGGGCTGATATACGCTACATGAACTACTCTCACAGTAAAGAACAGCTCTTCATGAGGTACCGTAAAATAAGCTATTTCTGCTCTTGAAGTAATGAACGTGACTGGGAAAGCAAACATTTTGCCACCACAACAGAAGGGTAAAGAAATGGGGGAGTCCTCCAGCTGCTGGAATGCCATGGAGCTGCTCTCACCTCACACCTTCTGGACTGCGGCACAAGACTAAGATTAGCTACATGCTTCGAATATTTTTGTTGTTTCTCATCTAACAAACTCAAAATTAAACCGTCAAATGTCTCTGGCTGCATACAGAGAATCATGCTAAAGTGGTTTGTTTCTGCATACTTGAAAGAGTTGTTCTCTCTGTCCCATTTCCTCTGATTGTTAGTTCTGAAGCTTAAAATAAATAATAAATAAATATGAAAATAAATAAACTAATAAATTGCAGTGTGAATACTTTGCTAATGAACTTTATTATTAATCCAATCATTCTGAAAATGAACATTCAGTGTAAATGTCTTGCCAAACTAATTAGGGTTTGAAGTTTTCTTTTTCCTTATCCTCATGAAATCAGAGAAAAAGAGAAGATCCAAGAGTTAAAAAGATTTTTGAGGAACACAAAAGAAAAGCTCAATCACAAACAGAATAAACAATAGAAAAACATTTCAGACTATCAGAAAAAGGAAACATTTAACAACAAATAATTTTCACAGTAGGTAAGAGGGAATTTTAAAATGCAGTTATTCATATTTAGAGTTCACTGCACATTTTTCTGTTTTACTTTTGCATGAATTTACTTTAGAATTATTGAACATATTTTGGCTACATGTTTTCCAAGCACATTTGAAGAACATGTGGGAAAATTCAGTTAAGTAACAACACTCTGTAAAATTTCCAGTGGTCCAAGTGACAACACAGAGAAGGTCAAGTTAAATACATAAAGAAACATGAAATAATTTGCCATAAATGGTGATAATGCTATGTCATTCTATTCCAGCCATGGGGAACATGCTACCAAAGTCTGGGAATTCACTCATTTTTATGCTTCAAGGGAAAATCCATTTTTACATATCTACCCAACCTCATACCGTGCTGTGTTGTACCTCTTCTGCTTCAGATAGCCTGCTGTGGCAAATTATTTCATGCATGTCATACAGAGAAAGTTTATTTTTATATATATTTATAGGTTATAAAAATTAACTTTTGAAGGGACACTGATGTTAATCAGCTCTAAATTATAACAGAGTTCTGTTGTACAAAGAAAGTATAAAGGAAAAGGATGGTAGGGGATGATTGAATTTGTACCATTCTCCTTCTATATTCCACATTCCACTTGTTCCTTTCATTTCCTTACACAATAATTTAGTAGCAGCCTCTGGTAAAATTTTATACCTAAAGCGCTGTCATAAAATATTCAGAAGTTACTATATTCTAATACTGCTGAGTAAGTACTTTGTATTTATTCTCTGGTGATTATAGTTGTATTCCTCTAAGACAGGCTAAACAACAGAACAAAAATACAGACTTTACACTTGAAGTTTAACGATAACATGCACACACACTTTTGGGGGCATGTAAGGCTTGAAAGGCCAGGTAGCGTCAGTAGATACTCTGGCAGGTGAAGTCTCCAGGGGATGGCCTGCTGCAAAACAGAGAGCGGAGAAATGCAGAGCTCTGCCACTTTAAAGCAAGTAGCGCTGTACAACTCTGCTTGGAGGAGAGCTGCTCTTGCTGATTACCTCCTCAACATCTTTGTTCTGGAAGACCTCAGCTATGCTTCCAGTCCCTTCCATGTGCCAATGATACTGCCTGAGTAGGAAGATGACACACTGCTTAGTATTTGCATAGGCACATTTAAACACTAATCCCTGAGAGCTCTCCCTGCATGTCTCTCTCCCACAGAGGGGCAAGCAGAGAGGTAGGAGCTGCCTGCTAGTTTTCAGCAGAAGTGCACAATTCCCAGAGAGGCATTTTTCTCTTTTTACTTGCCCCTAAATGCTGCTTTCTAGAAGCTGTTTCCAGGCTCTTCCTTTATTTATAATGGCAACTACATTTCTGGCAGTAAAGAAAGAACTTTTCATTATACACCAGATACTAGCCATGGTTTTTGTCTGCAGCAGGTTAAATCAGTCATACAGAGAAGAATTTATCCTCCATGTTCAGAGTATAGAAAGCACAAAGTTTCACATGCCTCATAAGCTAATGCCATGCTTGAGCTCATGTGAAATTAGGCTGAGATCTGATTTGTTAAAAAGTCATGTATGTAAAGAAATGAAGGGGCTCCCACCTCAAGCTCCTGGTGGCACATCAGTGGCTAAGGAGGAAATATTCCATCTCTCAGGTCAAATCTTGAAAATCGAGTGCTTATACCCACTAGTAAATTATTATCTCTTCTTCGTGGGAAGAGGGAAATTTCCTAAATATTTCAGGCAGAGGGGCCACCTCCAAATTGCCGTGGGAGAGCTGAGGCTTGCAGAGTTGACTGAGATTGTAAACACTAGGAAAGAAAAGCATAATAAAGTTGATTGTGAGAAAGTAAGCACGCGGTCCACACTTCTCTAGCTACCTCTGTCCATGCCAGTTTTCAGGTATTAACAAGATCTTTGAGAAGTGATCACACAACCTCTTACAGCCAGATCCCTTCCTGTTCTCATGGCTGGTATTGAGCTTCTGAGGGTATTGAGCTGGAGGGTTGCTCTGGTTTCCAGGAAATTTCAAATGACAATGAAATGTTCTGGATGGAGGGTTAAATGAGACACTTCAGAGTTTCTTGTGTTCCTTAAGAGTATTGATCAAGTCCAGAGCAGATTTAAACAGAATAATTAGTCTGAGAAGTGGTAGTTCAAGAGTGAGTGACCTACAGAGAGATGACAAAACCTGTGAAGTCCACAGGCCCTTGTAATCCTAGGAAAGAAGGAAAAAATCTGTGCTGAGGAGCAATCAGGACTGGGGCAAGACACAGTGCCAGCTAAGCAGGGCTTCATTCTTCCATTTCCCTGACATTAAGGGGACAGACATCTGCAGTACTTCTATCTTCTCACATCACATCGTGCTGTCAGGAACACCTGTCAGCAATCCACTGGCCTTTCATTTCCAGCAGATGCTGGACACAGACATCTTTTGGGTCTTAACGTAGCACCATAGGTTAAAAACCTTCAAACTAACATCAGTGATTTTAAAGCAGAGTAGATTATCATGGAAAGAATGATATTCAGATGTGCTGACGCCTTGAACTACTTATGAAAGAGCACATCAAATCACTACCCAGCTACATCTTGATTGTCATTAAATGTTATTATTATTTTTATTTTTTTTTTTTTAGTGAGAAAGCATTTTACAGTGGCAAAGACACCTCTACCAAATCATATTTTGATTACATGTCATTATAAACTTAGCTAATTATGGTTATTTGAAATGAATGAAAGTGTATATTTTTCAACATATTTTTTTTTACCTTAGCCTTCCAGCCCATCCTGTTGCAGACTTTTAAAACAGAAATGCTAGAAGATTTTTTTCATAGCCTTTTAAGGATTTCTGCTTTATACCAGCAGCACCTTTCAGTTAAGTGCACAAATGCATTGGGACTAGCAACTCTAGTGTTTTGGCACTCTAGAAACTAAAGTATTACAAAAAGAGATTTTTGAGAAACACTCTCTTTTTTTTTTTTCTTAGATTATATTTCTTAAAAGGCACTGCTTTTCACACAGCATATACCAAAGGCATTAGTTTCTAAACTGAATTACAAAATAAAATATCTTTCAATATTATAAATATTAAGAGATCTTTGTTTAAAATGGAATTTGTACAAGCACTGTGTAAATAATTAGATTTGCAGTTCGTGTGTATTATGAAAAAAACATCCTCCTCAGAGGCACTATTATTTGCAGATTTTTTTTTTCCTTCAGCCTTATAACTACCTCAGGAATTGGTGCTCACGGTTTTCATCCCAATGTACTGCTATTGACCGTAAAGGAGTTACTCCTGAGTTACAGAAACATAAATAAAATAAATGATGCTCCTTGGGCTCTAACCTTGTTGCTCAAGGAAACGAGAGGAAAATGGAAACCCTCTCAGCCCTGCGAAGGTGATGTTTACTTGCCGTGTGTCTACTCAGACCTTGGAAAGAGTGATGTTTTCATATGTACAGCACACCGTTGGCCAGAGCAACTAGCAAGCAGGCAGGCTGTTTAACCACCACATTTTGATGATTCTACCTCTTCTTGCAGGGCACTCCATGCAGGGTGCCTGGAGGAGCTCAGTGGGAACAGCTTCCCCGCTGCATTTCTGCAGGCTCTGTGAAGCAGCAGGCTTCTGGTCTGCTCCTCACCCAGCCTGCTCCAGGGCCTGCTGTACCTTGCTGAGCTCAGCAGCCGGCTGCTGCGAGCCACCTCTCTGCCCTTTGGCTGAGGCAAGGTTACAGCAGGAGCACTGACCCAGCAGCCTCAGCTTGTCACTAGAGAGAAAATCCAGACACCCTGCAAACCAGAATCTCTGCCTCAGGTGGGACTTGTGTCTCTGCAGAGGCAGCTGCTCCTGGCTGCTTGCTTCTACCAAGTTCAGCAGGAATCCAGCACCTGTGGCCAAAATAGACCCCAGCTGCCTCCACACTATGGCAAGCACTCGGCTATATAGAAGAAAGCACTGGTACTTACCTGAATAAAAAAGTTAAAACGAAATAACAAGTTTATTTTTCACAAATAAGCAGGTTAAAATATATATATATATATTTCACTTGCCTTTTGGAAATGAAACTCTTAAATACAAAAACAAAACAAAACAAAAGATTTCCACAATGGAAGATCACTGGAATGTTTGAGATCACATTTATGTGACTAAC
The DNA here is from genome assembly GCA_013399715.1 of Alectura lathami. NCBI lineage: Eukaryota > Metazoa > Chordata > Aves > Galliformes > Megapodiidae > Alectura > Alectura lathami. The sequence continues at coordinate 54,912 of VXAV01008918.1, read as the reverse complement.
AGAATCAGCTCTGTTAGATCTCATCTTCTGCAGAAGAAGCCATCCTCCTTGCAGAATGGATTCAATATTTAATGACCACTAAGGCATCTCTGTAGAATGTGAAGTTTGAAAACGGAATGCTGGTGCTTAGAACAAAGGAAGCGATGGAAATGAAAGCACATAGCCAGGTATTCTGTTCAAGTACATAAGATCTTTATTTCTGATAACATATTTCTTTAACTGCTGAAATGCAGTTTATACTGTGTGTATAAACTTGGGAGTGGACATTCGTGTGTGACCTTAACCAATGCATGTGCCATGAAGGGATTTACTGAGTTCGATTGGATGATTTTCAACTAATTTTTCAGATCTTGTTTTCCAACTTCTTCAAGACCTGAGATCTATGAAATAAACATCAGCAGTTGTTTAAGAAGCAGTTTTCATATCACTAGAAGTTTCAATGCATAAGTATGCTTCTCAGAAAATCCTGGTATGCAGCATTGTGCCTATCTTGACATCACATGGCCAGGTCAATACGGTTGATTTGTTCATAGTCTCAGAGCCCTTATTGTGGCTTCTGATAATTCCATCTGGATGTATATCAGTACAAGCTATTGCACATAAAATGTTTGAGATTATTTCCTAGAGATTTGTGCCTAGTAGTTTGGCTCTGGTCAGTACCATTGAATAAAATCATTGTTTAATATGATCTTACATGTCAGCCAAAACCAGGATGAGTGTTTTTTGTGGATATCTAGGTACTATTTTTCCACTTACCTTGATCACATTCAACTAATAAAAAAAATCAGCTTGGTGATATTGTATTTTAAAATATTTTAAAGTATATTAAATGGTAGATAAAAAGACTCTCCAGGGACAGACAACATGTTTTCTGTAGAGCTATATATGAGATTGTGTTTATTTATTTTATGGAAAGCTCTGGTCTGAATGACTGCCCTATCATGTTCAGCAATAGAGAAATAAGAAAAGAGAAGGTAAAAAGTGGCTAACAATTTTGAAGAAGAAGTTTTAATGAGCAAATGATGGCAAAGTATATTGGATTAGCACAACATAATTCTTCTTAGAAGACTGGAGACAGTTTTTAATCTCTGTGATAATGGAAGAGCAAATCTAAAGCACAAATGTAACTGAAGATGAGCCAATGCTGAGAGCTTCCCCCTGGTATCACAGAGAAATAAATCATAAATATACTGGACAAAAAAATTAAGACAATTTCCAGACAAATGTGTGGTCACCATAGTTGGAACAAAAAGACCGTAATCTTCTCTGTGATGCTTCAGAAACTGTGCCTAAACTAATTTTAAAATGTCCACCTTGAGATGCTTCTGAACCTCTGCCTCAAGATATTTTCAGTGACAAAAGGAGACTTTCCTACAATACAGGCATAATATTCATTGGAGGGCTCCAAGCAGACTGCTGTAATTCCTCAGTAAGTACGTCCACATGAAGAGGCAGGTTATCAGTTACTCCTGTATTAGACCCGCAACACTCAGTAACACTGATAAGTAAAACTCATTTAAAACTTGATTTTTTGGTTCCATGCTCTTGAAAGAGGAGGTAGAGGTTTGGTTTAAGTACAAGACCAGTCCAATACCTGGGAGGATTACAGTGCATTTTCCCAGCAAAGTGAAAGGCTGGGGCCTTCAAAGCTGATTGAAATGTGTGATACTTTCTGCAAGTATTTCTCCGAAAACATGCTATTTCAAAATGGATTCATTTTTCTTAAACCAATCTACATCTTTCTTCTAAGTGCAATTTTGCAAATACATTGTCTAGAACTTCCTACTCTGCTCTTAATTATCTATCAGCCAGCTTCCCCGTTATTAATTAATGCTCAAGTTTTAGCAGCAGCTTGAACCGGGTCAATGTTCACATGTTGAAACAACAGATGCGAAGGGTTTTGTGAGTGACAGGATGAAAATTAGGCACCATCTTGGCATGGAGCTTCAGAAAGATGTTAAGAAAGCTCTCTGCATTTCATATTGAAATCTATTGCACATCTCCAAGTACTGTATATACTGTACAAATGTTTCATTTTAAGTCTGCCAACATTGCTACTCCAATTTGTCAATCCTGGAATTCTTTTTAGTAAGTGCTACAAATGTACGACTCATCATTGTTATTATGTTCCATTAGAACATTTGCCAGTTTTGAGTTCTGTCAGATATCTATGATAGCGTTTGATGAATCACTGCTGAAATGATCCACTACAAAAAACATCCAATTTCTTGGAGTGCTTTCTACCAGTATTGATAAGTATCTGGGATTTAAATGCAATGTTGCTTCTATGCACTCAGTAATATTGCTTATTGCAAGCATTTGAAATGAGGTTGGTATAGACTACTTAATTAATCATCTCGGCTCATAATTTTTCCTGTCACTCAGGGATTCACCAGTTTCTTTTTACTATGATATTTTGTTAGAGAAAAGGTGGCATGTGCAGTTACATGGCTGATTTTGTGACCTTTTTCCAACGTGAGCGTGCTTCAACTACATCAAACCTTCATTTGTACTTGAGGCTTGCATTTCTTTCATTTGTACGGTATGTTCTGCATCTGGGTTGCTACGACAGACGGGACATGGCTTTGTAAATACGCATACAATCTCTCTCGAGCAATTCATTGACCCATAAAATGTCCTGTAGAGCAAAACCTACAAAGCAGAACACCTCACTTGTAAACATAACTCCTCAGATAGAGTCTTGTGTAAGTACTGGGAAAAGGAAAGAAGGAAAAAATTAAAAACAAGAAACAACAGGGGAACTTTGGGAAAACTTTGGAATATCTCTGCATTCCACTTTTTTGTAGACCTGAAAGGATTTCAACTAAAAGTTAACAGGTTTTCTTAATGATTTCTGTAAACCACACCATCTTCTTTGTAAAAAAAAATAAATAAATAAATAACTGAGCATCAATTTAGGGCCTTCTAAGGGATATATAAAGATGAAGTCAATAAAGAGTTATGTTATATTGTTCTACTTGCAGTTACACTGTCAATGTATTTTTTGTTACTACCTTGTTACTAGGGAGGGTTGTCCTGTTTCCAGCTGTTAATTTACTCACTTGTATTCACCTACTCTTACTGTGGACTAGAAAAGACCTTAGCCTAATGATTTTTATTAATCCATTGCATCACTAAATCACCTAAGAAATTCAGTGGAGGACTAGTTTCCCAGACAATGAGGCCCTGCTCAAGAACAGATCCAAAAGGCTTACTATCTGAATGTAAGGCAACAGCAGAGCACGGACCCAAAAATATTAAAGATAAGGGAAGCATCTTTGTTTTCTCTGACAGAGAAGGAAGCACCAATCAAGGGATGAAAAAGAATGTCTGTTGACTTCTCTTTGGGAGACAGATCTTAGAGACGTAGGAGAGTAACCATGACAGGTTCAAGAGGTCAAGGAAGATCAGATTTTAAGAGGATGATCAGCTGTGCTGAGAGTGCCACAGCTCATAAGGAATAAAGAGAGACTGAAAAAAAAAAATAAAATATAGAGGCAAAAATTTCACCATTCAGAATTAGAACGTTAATTCAGTGCTCTGAGAAGCATGTTAGGGCTAAGGAGTGCAAATGAATAACAGGATACCAGACACATCCAGCAAAACTTAGGTTTCCTTAATATTGATTCTGGAAGTGTTTGATAACTTCCTGCTTGTTTTAAATTCCAACTGCTTTATTTGACATTGAGGAAGATGCAGATCTTTAGAAAACACTAAATAGCTTTCTGTCCTTTCCTCACTTAAAAAAAAGTAAAAAAAGTTCTCTCTGTCATATATGCTTCTGTCACTAATTCTTCCTGACATCCATCATAACAGGCAACAAGACTTTCATAAGCAATGCCTCTTCTACCACCATTCTAGTACCTCCTCTCTGAGAACAAAAATAGTCTTCTGCAATACAGAAAAAAAAAAAAAAAAAGAAAAAAAAGAAAAAAACACTTTTGTTTTAAAGATGTTGAAGTGACATATAAATAAATTTGCCCCATATCTGTGGTGAAATTCAGATAGGAATTTAGAACGTCTCTTCTAATAATCTTTTATTTTCCCAAGTTATGGCTTTAACTTCATAAGCTTATTCTTTCACTTATTTATTTATTTTTCCTCAAAGGGTAGCTCTTTAACTAAGAAGTACTCACAATGCTTTTCAAGTCCTGTCGAGCGAAGAGCATGAAACAGGAATGTAGAATGCAAAGGAAACGTCCCCGAAGAAGCAATAAAACCTCTCTTGTACAGCTACTTTAGACCACTAAAGCAGACCACAGTCTTCTCCAAACAGTTCTAGCAGATTTTAAAGCTTCTACCTCCTGCAATTCAGCTTTGAGAAATTTCCCTTCAGCAATCAAATTATACCTCCTTTCTGGCACAAGGAGGTATAATTTTCACTCCCATGCCTTGATATAACCTAGTCATGCTGTGCACTCATCCGAATCTCATCTGAAGTGCTTATGGCTTGTTAAAACAAGACAGAAAACTAGGAGTTCTTACTAACTGGTACAGTGTTTAAGGGCAGCCTGAAGTTCTCCAGCCTTGTTTCCCCTTTTCCTCAAGACCCTTGCTGGCTACAGTTATTGATAAATGGTATGTTTTAAACACCGTCAGACCATTCAGTTACCTGGCACTATATCTGTCTAGAGTCCCATTCAGTTGATATTCCCTTTTTCAGTTGAATCTCTTTGGATTTTGCTTTCAGTTTTTGCTTCTTCTTTTGGTTTTCTACTTATTCCTTGAATCACCTATTTCCTGCTTTTCCTTTTTACCCAATCTTTTCCTCTTAGTTTCCAGTCTGTTGCCCAATAGCCTGTTGCTCGTTCCTTGACCAGCTTTGAGAAGTCAGTTATGATGCAGTCAGCAAGATTAGGAAGAGAGGAAGCCTTGGAAATCAGAGTAACTGGGTCCTCAGTCACTGAGATGATCAGCTAGGACCCCAACTCTCTTCTTCAGTCAGAAAAACATCCATCCATCCATGTGAAAAGGACTATAGCCAAGAGTTTATCACAGTTTTGAAAAGGGAGGTGGTGGAAAAGAAAGAAACAGAATTTTTCTGGATTTTATTCTGACTCTGTTTGCAGGTCTGATCTAATCCAAGATGATGGGTCATTCCCTGGGACCTTCAATCAGCCAGATACTCAATTGTCAGTTTTGATTTTGTGCACTTTCACTCAGTATGTACTCCTCTCTCTTTCTTGCTTTAGCTTTTTCTCTGCATTAAGCAAGACAGACAGTGTTGTTTCAAATCCACAGAGGCAAATGCACTTTCCATCTGCTTATCATTATGGCGAAGAAAAGAGGAGCTAAATTAGAGGCAACAAGTGCAATGGGAAACAGCAACACAACAGGAGAGAAGTAGTGAAGGAGTAGTGAAGAGTCAGTCATTTTCAGGTAAATGAAGTCCAAAGGTTATGGAACACCATGGTCCACATCTCAGAAAAATCAATATTTACATCTAAAATATCCTCTTCTCGTGCCTGATATAGCCTGTCAGCACTGTAAAGCCTTGACACAGCAGCTCTTACTAGTTTCTGAAAGTGCTCTTAATATGCAGCTGACTGAGATTTTGGACCTGCCTTCTTTAGAAGGGCGTCATCTATTTAGCTGTTGCAACAAAACCTCACTAAGTGGAAGCACATTCTATGCTTGCAAAGAAACACTTATGCCATTCTGGTGTCAGTATAACACACAGAAATCCTCCTCCAAAATGTGAAAAGATCATATGCTTCACCAGTATAGGGGCTTCAAAACTTTCAAGCACAGATAAAAGCACACACATAAAAAAAATACTCTTTGAGCTAGGTGAAGGAATGATCAAAGTTCTCTGAACATAGAAATGGTTCTGTCATAACCTCAATCTCAGACTGAAAAGATCTGAAGGTAACAATCACATATATCTGCACACAGATTTACATGGTATGTTCCATACAAATGCATCATCTTCAAAGAACATTGAGTAACAAGACAGAGCATTTAAGAATCAGAAAATGTCAATACAGTTGAATTATTATTGTAAACCAATGAAGACATAGCTTCTACTAAATAATTCATGCAATAATGAAATTAGTTGAAGGAGTAAAATTGTCTCCGGTAGCTTATTAAATAGACTGTAATCAAGTAATCTTATCTTGCCAAAATGTGATCACAATTTAAAATTCAGCCAAAGGTAATATCTGGAAGATGCCAGGGGAAACAAATGATTACGACTAGGTTAATAACCATTTTTTTTTCATACTGTTTGAAGATCAGCCATAGAAGTGTAAGAGTACAACTGTGCAGGAAAGATTTCAGTTGGAAAAAGCTTTGGATCCAATCTCCCAGAAGGAACCAACGCCCTGTGAAAGATAAAATTAGAGATGAGACCTTACTTTCTGAAATCCAAATCTGTTACTTAAATGCGAATAAACAAAATGCTCTGCCAATTTTATGACCCAAATGAAA
>VXAV01008918.1:26252-40291 GCA_013399715.1 Alectura lathami | reverse complement strand
CTCACTGGCAAAACTGTACGTTACTGCCTACGTTTACATAATCAGATCTATCCTCTAGTCGTATGCTTTGCTTCTTACTTCGTTTTGTGGTCCTATTATGGGGAAAAGCTTATAAAAGAACAAATGGTGAAAAAATCTTACTCACCATACAGTGCCTAGTTAGACATAGTTATAGTCAAATTACTAGACCTTCAAGCAAGGCAAAATTCTATGCAGGGTACACTTTCCATCTCCGTACCCCCAAATTACCATGATGAAAAATTTCCTGTTACAATTCAGTTCTACAGCCAGACTAAAGGATAGCAGAGACTGCAAGGGCAGCAATGTTCATTTAAATACATATTAGACGTAACACAATCCCACAAAATTCAACTGCATTTGAAAAGACTTTTTAAAGTTCTTTTTTTGCTGAATTCATGAGACCCTTAGAGAACAGAAAGAAGCAGCAGTGATCTGGACAAAGGAAAAAAGATTTTCCAAAGAGAGAAGAGATATCAGTACATTAAGAGAGAAAATAGGTTTTTCAGGAGCTAACAGAAGAAATAATAAAAAGGTTTTGTGATGAAAAGAGAGCTGCAGGAAACAGTGCAGACAATGCCGAAATTAAAATGCATCTGATCTAGAATTGCTTTACCCAAGCTTCCCAATGTCAATGCTCACTAAAGAACTCAGTTGTCCTGGGAGAATTCAAATGCATATTTTTTCCTCTGAGGACAGTATCACCCAAGGGAATAAAACAGCTTTCAGAAAGAAGTATTTCCTTTATGGTACAAACAGCAACAGGTTATTTGTTATTTGAACTATTTCCTCTCAGACATAGAAACACATTGCACTCAGGTTTCTCAGAGAACATCTCATGATATTGCTTAGAAGCGAAGAGCTGTATGTTAACCAATTCTTGGAAAATAGTAACATATGTTGAAGATTAGCAGTGGACAAGAAATTCTCATCTCAATCTCTTCAGTAGGAAGGGAGAAAGAAGATGGAATGGAAGCCGATGGATTCACCTGGCCATGGAAACTCCTTGCTGTCCTGCTCTGAGTGCAGATGAATGCAGAAGTCCTGATTTCTCAGCCTCGCTTGCTGGAGCTGCTCCCTGAAAATCAGCTCAGTAGCCAGGGTGCCATAGCAAGGTGAAACTGCTGTATATCGCAGAGTAGAACTCTCCAGAAGCATGGAAGACCAAGGCTCATGTTTCTGCTACTTTGCATTTTGATTGGCACAAAGATGGTCACCTCTCCTGCAGGAAAGTCAGCATCTAACAGTCCGGACATTCAAAAAGTCAGAACTGGGGTCTCCAGCCTGAACCGGGACAGATGTTTTTGCTGAGCTACCTTGTCTACAGCACTGCTGACTAGCTTCCCGACTTTTGTCATTATTCTGAGCCTGCAAAATCTTTCTCCAAATGGAAGGATAAAAGAGAAAGTTTCCACCGAAAGTTTTAGGTTTGATGAATCATTTTCTATGATGAAAAGCCATTTGTCACAAAATTCCTGGCAAGTTGTTGTGGAGATACTATTGTCTCGCGTATCTGTCAGACAGCCCTCCTAATTAAGCTATTTTTATATAAGATTCTGGGTATAGTTTGTGAATCACAAACTTATGACTCTAGTTCTATATCAGTAGAGGGAAGTTCTCCCAGAGGGAAATTATAATGCTGTGCTCCGCAGCCTGAAATTCATATATAAAGCATCTACTCTTCCATATTGGAACAGCCTGTCCTACTATCCTAGCAGCCTTTCAGTTTCCTCCAAACATGGCACAAAAATGAGAGGTCTTTGTATGAACAGAGAAGCATTTGATCAAAGCTTTTCATGTGTTGCCAGGTCTGTTGTTTCATAACAGAGTGGTTAGACCTATTCATGTCAAACTTCGGAAAAGGTAAAATGAAAAGTAAGGAAGTCTGATGTTTATTTGAAGTGCATGCAACAGGTGTAAAACCATGTCAAACCATCATACCACTACTGCCCAGGGGTTTGAATCATTCTGTGAATCCTACACCATTTCTGCTCCATTAACAAGACTTAATTGGGTGATGAAATAGGTTAAATGGTTTTAGTCAAAACTGAAGTGCAATTTTATAAGTAAAACCTTTTGAAACTCATGAAGTAATTAATAAAAAATACAATGACAGCAGTGACATCCATACCTTCTTGGACGCTCCTGGTTTTCATCCTACTGTAGAGCAAAAATTTTCATCATCAAAGTGGAAGAGTCTTGCGTGAAACTAATGGTACACTGCAGCTCTGGCATACGTCACCAGGAACAAAGGCTAGTTTGCCATAATACCACTCTATCTGCATTTTATTCTTGATGCTGACTTGTTTCTGCTTCCAGAGTAGCTGCCAACAACAATTTTATGTCACTACAATTTTTGCAAATTTTCTCCTTCAGTCACTGTTAAGGTCACCCATTAATTTTCTCAACTTTTAGCATGCAAGACTTATGGGATCACCACTGTTTTATTTTTTTTCTCTATTGTTTCTTTCTTTAAAAATGATGGCATGCACTTCAAAACCAAATACTTAAAGCTCACCAGAGAAGAAAAATCACTTAAAGAAGGGGCACAGCAACATCTGGCATCCTACAGTGTGCACTGGACTTGACATTCACCTAATGAACGAAGTAAAATACTGTAGACACACAATCTTAATGTATATTTGCAAATGACAATATATAAAATTTTCTTTAAACTGTTAGTAAGAAAATAATTATATATGATGACTAGCTTCCAATTAAATAAAAGTACATGAACTTACTAGCCTGAAAACTTGGACTTTTAAACAAAAAATTGTGTGGCAGTCTGAGGTTACAAACCCAGTGGACCGTTTGGTGTTCAGAACCTCAGCAAGCTTCCTCTGGGGAAAAAGGTACCTGGGGATACTGAGGATATTATTTAGGACACTAATAAATCTCCCTTGTTGATCCTGCCCCAATGTTTCCTTCCTGTTACAATAATGCCATTTCTGTTCTGTAGCTGAAAAAAATATATATCGTTTAGTTGTTGAAGGCTATCTGTGAATAAAAGCTCTTCTAACCTGTTTAGATATATGCAATGCATTAGATTATATCAATATAGCTTTTCCTTATCACACTAGCAGATATTTGTGATGAGAACAGCAGGTATCTTTCCATGGTGCATCAAAAGTTATATAGCATTTTTAAGGTTTTCTGTTACAGTTTGCTCTCATTATAAGGAAGGACGTATCTTCTACCACACTTGCTATTGGTATGCAGCAGATTAAACTGTAATAAGAATACAACAAATGTAGTAAAATGGTAGGAATGGAAAAAGCACTTAAGTTTGGAGCTGGAGTTTAAAACTTAAAGGTAGATCTAAATGATAGAATAATTGAATCGTCCAAGTTGGAAGGGACATTTAAAGGTAGTCTAGTCCCACTCGCCCGCAGTGAACAGGGACACCTACAGCTGGATCAGGTTGCTCAGAGCCCTGTCCAGCCTGACCTTGAAGGTCTCCAGGGACTGGGCATCCACCACCTCTTCATGGAAGTTTAGAATCATCCTTAAAGTCAGCAGTAAAGCTGGGTTCTTGGTCAAGATACTGGCTTCTCCAATGTATGGGCTTCTTTGCATCTGGGTCTATGTATAGACAATAAAATTAATAACATCTGCCATGTGCTTGCCTTTTTGATTCTATGCAGTATTCATTTCACTTCACTTAGAATCAACTTTTAAGGAAACAGAAATTTACATCTTACATTTAATACTTTAAAAGTATCAGATTGCAACTTCTACTTTCAGATTTTGTCTCTAAAATTAACAAGCTTATTTTGAAAGAAAATGTGGTAATATTAATGCAAACAGGCATTATTTCAAGTCTCTAAAGATCTCTTGAAAATGCACTATTTTCACAGTTTTAGGCATTCTTCCATAAATATTAGTTAATTATCCTCTGCAAGCCAATTTCACTCCTTTTCACTCACCTGAAATGAAAACGAACAAACCAGAAAGTGTCTGCTCTCAGATGGGTACTATGATAAAAAAATTCAGAGTCTCTGTTCTTCTAGAGAATCATCAGAGGATGAAAAACTAAAGAGGCAACCTGGGCCTCTTTTTGACTTTGTATAGAATCAATGTGCCTAATCAGTGCCGCTGCGGTGGTGTTACTTAGAGAATTTTGTCTGCTTAGACAGAGGGCTTTCTTTTTTAGATTTGGTGCTCACTCCTCAGTGAATCTTGGGGGAGGAGTGGGATGCAGATTCTTATAGACTGCATATATATACTCATACATGCACTTGCAAACGTAGCATCTCAAAGTTTTGTAATACCACAATTAAAACTGACTTCACGGATTTCCCTAATGTATGGTCTGATGTAAATCCCAGCTGCTGCAGAATATACACAAATCAAGTTCCTTCTTTAATGCAGTCAACACTATTTAATACTATACAGGGGATATACTTTTCCTAAGTCTTCCTTCCTGAAGCACTATGCTTCTATTGACTTAGTGATGCTGGAGCATTTTAGCTATAAGTCTCTAATTTGTTTATTCAGATTCCTTTACTCTATGCTCATGCCTTTTGCTGTGCTGCTCTCTAAGCAAGACTTTGTAGGCTTGCCTCCCATAGCTGATGCCACTTAGCCTACTGCAAATTGATGTGGATGGCTCCTTTGCTTTGGAGACTGAACATTTTCACCTTCACAATATACTCAGCTTTCACTGGCCTGGGGCTTAGGAACCTGAGATACATTCTTAACTAGGCAATTCCACTTTGCATTGCATCATGCTGTAATCATACTAGTGGACTAAAATTTCAAGTATCCTAGAAAATTCCACCTTGTCACTCTTCAGAAGGGCAATGGTTCCAAGAATTATCACATTTCCCTCATACCCTCTTCATATTAACACTTGAAGATAAGTAAAGATTCTAGCTCAAACGGTGAAAGTCAAACAAGTCAAGTACAGATGTAGATTGTGCATGTTTTCTGTTATATTAATTATATGCATAGTAATACTGTATTTATGCGATCATTTTCACACACCCCTTTTGTACTGCTGAATGCTTATCAATGTTAAAATCATGACAAAAATGACAAAAGCCAGGAATTTCAATTGCAGCAGTAGGGCTTTGCATTCTTCTTGCGCTACAGTGAAGAAAAACGCAGCCTGTGACCTGTGCCACATTTTCAACATCTTGGATTTTGTCAGTTGATGTCACAATATTCTAAGCAATGTCTTTATCTGTTGATCCTTGTGATTTTTATCTTAATGACAATTTAAAAACAGGTCTTTGAAAAACATCATTTTTGGTGAAAAGCTGACACATTCAATGCTTTAAGAGATGCTAGGGCAAGATGATCAGACTCTACGAATGTCTGTTAGCTACCCTGAGGTACTTTATGACCTTCTAGCAAAAATATGTATTTATCATTAACTTAAGGTCAGATACTGACCCCCTTAAGCTACAAGCGTTTTTTTGTACACAGCCGACATCAATGCAGCACAAATTACTTAAATCTGTCCCCAGAGGATTTGTAAATGGTGTTATTCCTTTCAATACCTGACTGCCAACTACCAGGGGGAAATTCATTTAAGAGTTAAAAAACATGATGTTAATTGAAATTAGCCTCTGACTGAAAAACAAAAACAAAAAAAAAAAAAAGGAATTTTCCTATTGTCCATTTAACAATGAAAATAGTATTTATTCCCATGTGGAAGGCAGAAAGCGATCTGTGACAAATTGTTGTGACTACATTTCTGTTTTCAGCCTCTCTTCCTGGCTTGGTTTTCCTTCAACACCATCACTACATCCTGAAAATTTTTTCTGTAAAGCTTTAAGCTATGTTTCTTGTTTTAACCATCCTTAAGAGGTGGATTCCTTGCAGTGCCCCATGAGGAAGACTTTCATTCTGATGGCTCCTGCAGCCTTTATGAGGTGTGTGATCCAAGTTGCTCAGTGTCAAAGCAATGCCTCAATCTTCTGTGGGGCAAATAGCTTGCTTTACTGTCATCCACGTGCATATAAACATAGACTTGCCTTTCTAGAGCAACCACTGAAATTTATGGCTTACTTTTAAAAAGCCCTCATGGAAAAAAAGTTTACATATTGCAAGGTCAAGATCCATGACAGCCAACAGACAGTGGCACAGAACACTATGATTAAAGGTTTTGGTGGAGGAGACTCACCTCTTTGAGAGCAGGAATTGGTATCTGTATGATCTCTGCTACCAATTTTGCTTCTAAACGAAAACCCAAATTCCTCATGGAACTGTATATTACGGTAACATAATAACTAACATATATTACTGTATATGACAGTAACATAACTAGCAGCTTAATTCAAGGCTAACACATCTGATAAGACAAGATAGGACAAGATGTAATTACAAATGGGAGACAAATTTTAGATGGGTAAAAGCATTAACAGGTAATATTATAAACCATGTATGAAAGAGTTGGGTCCCTGTGATGTTAAAACCAAGGATGGTAGAAGCACCAACAATGAAATAATACATTCTAGATATAACCTTTTAATAGTGTATGATCCAGAGAAACGTGTCTCTTGAATTTCTGATGGGAAGGAAACAACAAAGGACAAACAAAATTGTAGTGAGATACTCTAAAACTATCTCTAAGCATGTTAAGGTTGTTAAAGTACTTCAATCTGTTTACTATGGGTGGCTTAATGGAGATTTTTACTGTCGGTAGAACTAGCTTCTCTTTTTATTATGACATTGCTTTTTTTCTCTTCCTATGCTCCATACTGCGCTATCAGTTCTCTGTTCATCCTTTTATGTCTTCTTCTCTGTTCCTCACTATATATGCATCCTGATTTGTCTTCTGCGCAGTAACCTACCTCCTTGTTTCTATTTTTTGTTCCATTTATCTTTCCGATGGCTGACATGATAGAATTTGACAATTGACTTAATCCACAGTGAGATTCATCTTAATATTAAAAAAAAAAAAAAAAATCAGCTGAAAAATACATTTCCAGAACATTTTAATCACAATGTTTTAAAAAATGCTTTACTTCGAAAGCATAAAATTTAAGTCTATAAATATTCATATGTTTGGTATTAAATTGCCTTAACAATTAGTACTGTGAACAGACGAGAAAGTGGCAGGGTATCACAAGCATGAGCAATAGGTTCATGGTGTAAATTGTTCCTCTATTCAGCACAAAAACACAGAATAAATAACTTCTATTTCTCACGTGAGATGGCTTCTCTGTTGTGCTATTATTTTTCACCTTTCAATCGGAGTTGACTAGCTCTGGTCCTACAACACTGTGTACCTGTGTCTGTATGCTGAGGCACACAATGTCATATCTGTGTTTATATGACTGACCTACCGCCCTGTGATCTCAAAACAAAATATTCTGATGGCAGAAAACAAAAATTTTGGAAAATTCAGAATTCAGCAGTGCTTCTTAATGAATGGATGGAACAGTGTAGTGGGAAGTATAACATTTATGCCATTGCAAGGTATGTAAGGCTGATTTATTTAGCTTATAGCTCTTAAGACTGTTTAGGAAGCCTTCGAAGGTGAGATTTCTCATATGTTTGCCCCTGTTGGGAGTGTCAGAAAACATGAAATCTGTGAGAACATTTTGGTAATAAGAATATGGACTTGTCAAGTTGCCAAGGCAATGTTTGGAGGAAAAAGAAACACTGAATTGAAGGTTCACAATCCAAGAAAAATATTTCAGTTAGATACAGTGAGTGTGTTTGTTTTAACTTTTGTGCACTAGTGACTGAATTTGTGAAAAACAGTATTCATTTTTATCAACAAAAAAAAAAAAAAAATTATGAGATAGCTGTTCCAAAAAAAAACAGTGTTCACCTGAAAAAAGAATAAAGAAATACACTAACCCCACAGTTCAGTAAAACACATAGTGCCTGAGATCCAAATGCATCATTAATCTCTATACAGTCCCATTGAATCTATTGGTAAACAATGTTATGGCTTCCTACTTTGAGAAATAAAGCCTAGCTTTGCGCTAAAGGTCTGTAATAGCTGTTGCCATAAAGCCATTACATGCTATACTCATCTAAATATGATCAATATGCTTAAATGTGACAAACATTTTGTGGCAGATGTCAATATTCTATAAGGCAAATCATGGTTAGATCAAATAAAAGAAATGTCANCATTTCTTTTTTTTTTTTTTTTTTTATTAATGCATTTCAAATTTTCTAGTATTTTTTACTCTTTAAGCATCTGATTTTTTTTAGTATTATTTCTGGGTCCTGAGAAACTTTCATTAGGCACAACAGACTTATATCACTTGAAAAGAAGAATTACAGTCAAGACAGTAAAAATAATTTTAGAATATTTCCAGCTCTTGGGCATTATCCAACACACAACTATAAATATGACTATCAAATCAGAATAATCTGATGTCAATGGCTGCTTTTATCACTATTCTTCTCACAAACATCTCACCTGTAACTCAATTCTCAAAATCCTATGGTTAATCAGCTGGATTTAAGTGTTAAAAGAGGTTGCAAAAAATGGAAATCTGCTGTAATCCTTCAGCAAAGTATAGGGTGTTAAGTAGCACTGCTTCAGTCATGCGCAGGTTCTGTGATTTGTGAGTTTAAGTAAAGCGTTTCAACATTATTTGAATATGCCCATGGTTTTTGTTGTTGTTTTTGCACAGGTTGTTTTTTTGTTTTGTTTTTGTTTTTGTTTTTTCCCCGGTTAAATTGCTAACCAACTTGCTGAATTTCAGGTTGTTCCCATTTTGACAGGAACCATGCCAAGATATTACAGACAAAATGGCTAAATTGGTTCTGGAGGGGACCATAAGATGTTTAAAATAAGATTACATTTATTTTTTAAACATCATGTTTGTATGTATGTATGCATGACTTAGATTGTTGGTATTCTGTAATTTAACTGTACGATTTTATGCCTGCTGAACTTTAGGATGCTCATGAAAATTAGGTGCCTGTTTCTCTTGTTCCTCTGATGAGTGAAATTTCAATAAGTATTGTCTTAGCCCTTTTTTGCCTGCCTTGTGCTTTCATGCTATTTGCGATCATGACCTGCTATATTATTCTTTCCTGTATAATTCTCCTATTTGCATGCATCTTTACACTCATTCTTGCATCACTCTCTCTCTTAATCTCCACATTATAACACTATTTCTCTTCTACTTATCTTCTGTATGATACATGTTAGAACACAACCTTTATCCTTTTTATATCAGCATCTTCACAAGCTGCAATAATACACATTCAAAAATTGCAAAGGAAAGCATAAATCTCAGAGAACAGAGGGCAGGTGTTTGTGAGAATCCAGGAAGGACTGGAAAACAGCCTCTCTACTATGGGGCTGGGTCACTTCCAGAAAGACTTGCTGGTGAAGATTGTTTATTTATTTATTTATTTACATCACTGTGCGTGTTTGAGGGAAACTCGAATCAGTCTTCTCCGCTATAAAGACAGTCAGGTAACAACTCTTATATACTACGAACACAATAGCACCTGCCAGAATTATACTGCCCCACATCTGTGTTTAACTTGAAAATAGCATTTATCTGCAGACATTTGAGGACAGACGAGACATGAGAGAGGAAACAGTGAAATCAGAGAAGATAACTAGTAATCTTGTGCTTCCTGCCTAGTATTATAAGGTTGAAAATATTATGGTTACAGACAGTGAAACATGATTTTAACAGCAAGGTAGCAAATAGCCCCTTTCTTCGAAATTCTTCTTAACTTGGCTTTCTGATCTTGACAAACAAATGGAGGGTATGCTCTATTTGATCTTTACAGTGAAATTGGAAGAAAAATACACTTCCCAAACAATGGGGCAATTCCTTTAGTTGTGGTTTTAGAGTACCGAGTTGTTGGACTTGCAGACAGATATTTTTCTTGAAATTATTTTGTATATAAAATATATAATCAGTTCATAAATTGATGTCTCAACTGAAGATGAATGCTCAATGAATTCACATCCTCGCTTTGATAAACAGTTTAAATGAGGATCTTGATATACATTGTGCTAATTCAAAACACACACACTTCTTTCTCAATATTTTGTTTTAGAATCAAGGACTGTAAATTCAATACTCTGAGTAATTAAAGATTTTTTAGGAAAAAAAAAAAAAAAGACCTCTAGACTGGGCTACACAAGCTTATGTGAATCAGCTTACCTGTCACAAGGAATTAATTCTGTCAGACTATAGCAAACAAATCCATAGTCACTGATAAGTAGGAAAATACAAATAAATTAAAACTATAAAACAAAACATGACAGAATTTTCCTATGCATAGTATCTGTTCACTGATTCTTTCCATATTGCCACTTATTTCCCAATGAAAAGCATGAATTCAGCCACTGTGTTTGAATCATACCTTTTCTCGATGGAATATTTTTCAGTACAAAGTTCCATCATCACAGCAACTCAGAGGAACCGTTCATGAGACTGTGATGAAAGTGAGGTTTTCACCCTTAATAAAGCCTGCCTTTTTCATTATTCAAGGTGAGTAGGACACTCAAGGAACTGAGCATCTGAAGTCTCAGCCCAACATGATTCCCATGGTAACTTCAGTAGTTCTTTTCAATCAGAACTTCATGATATAAGTCGTCATTTGTCCAGTAACTTAATGCTATCTGTCAAATTCATAGCAAAGTTCAACAGGAACAATTTAGGTGTCACTTCTCACAGGGACTGAGTGCACCCTCAGCAAGTTTGCTGATGACACCAAGCTGAGTAGCGTGGTTGATATGCCTGAGGGATGGGATGCCATACAGAGAGACCCAGACAGTCTGGAGCAGTGGGCCCGGGCTAATCTCATGGCCTTCAACAAAGCAAAATACAAGGTCTTGCACCTGGGTCACAGCAACCCCCACTATCGGTATGAGCTAGGGGATGCAAGGGTTGGGCAGAGCACTGCCGAAAGGCACTTGGGGTACTGGTGGATGACAGACTGGACACGAGCCAGCAGAAAGCCAGCCGCATCCTGGGCTGCATCGAAAGAGGCGTGGCTCCGGGGAGACCTGATAGCAGCCTTCCTGTATCTAAAGGAGGGCTACAAGAAAGAAGGGGACAGACTCTTCAGCAGGGTCTGTTGTGACAGGACTAGGAGAAACAGTTTCAAACTAAAAGAGGGAAGATTTATGTTAGATATCAGGAAAAAGTTCTTTACAATAAGGGTGGTGAAGCACTGGAATATGTTTCCCAGAGAGGAGGTGGATGCCTTGTCCTTCAAGACCTTCAAGGTCAGTCTGGACAGGGGTCTGAGTAACCTGATCCAGCTGTAGGTATCCCTGCTCACTGCAGGGGAGTTCGACTAGATGGCCTTTAATTGTCCCTTCCAATTCAGACAATTCTATGATTCTATGAAAGACTAATCACTGGAAAACCCAACTGTGTCTGAACACAATGTTAAAATAGGTCTCAGACCATCCATGAAGATATGCATTAGCCCCATGTACAAATGAGTAACATGAAGTAGAGACATTGCTAGAGATGAACCCCAACTCTGGCAGGAGTATATCTGTGACAGAACCAAAAAACAGAGATCTTCTTCATGTAATTTACCCTTATGGTCACATTTCCAGCTTATCAATGAAATCAGTGTCCACAAGTCAGCCATTCTTCTCTACTGAAATGCTGAAGAAACCTGTTAAGATCAAGACCATCAAATAAAATAGCAAATTGAGGTTGCTGTTGTTGTTGTCTGGGGAGAACTCTACATCTGCCTATTGTCCTTAACATGAGGCTTACCTCAAAAAGTGAAGAGAGGCAGAAGAAGCTGGGAAGACTGTGAGTGATAAGTACTGACTAGGGACAGTAGATACTGGAGGGACACACAAAGCATATGCATATGACCTCTCCCCCCAAAACGTGTCTGACACTTGCGTTAGATTATAATTACATTTGTGGCTCAGTATCAAAATGTACATCTAGGTAGAGGTGATCTCATCATAAAGAAAGTTTTTTCACATTATGCAGGAATATTTTGAAAACTATGCTATTACTTAGATCAAATTGGAAATTATTTTGAATTAAGCTCATAACAAAAAGCCTAGATCCCTCTTTACCAATACGTTACCTGTTTACCATTCTAAATCCCAGTTTTTTTAAAACAAGATTTTCCAACGCATAGTCACATCTTTCATCAGCTATTCTATCTGCACACTTCCTCTCACATTTTCTACCTTGCCCCATCACCTTGTTTTGCACTAATGTATTGATATATATTTCAATGGTTATATCTTGAAGAACTTCACATCTCTCACATGTATCAGAAAACCCCAGCATCTTTCACTTAGTCCTCATCTGTACAGATAAACATCAACAAATGCCTACAGGAAAATCAACTAATACAACAGTATCTGGAAAGTAAAAGACATTTTATTAAACCTAAATTGCAAATAAAATATACCAAAAAAAAAGATTCTTCACGTATGTTTGTTGTAGGGTATAATCAAGACTACTAATATTATCAAAGCAGTAAGACTTGATTATAAGTCCCCTATATCACCACCTGGCAGTGTATGAAGATGCTCAGTCCTACAAGCTGGGGGACGAAAGGATAGAGAGCAGCCCTTCTGAAAGGGACTTGGGAGTACTGGTGGATGACAGACTGGACATGAGCCAGCAGTGTGCTCTCACAGCCCAGAAAGCCAACCGCATCCTGGGCTGCATCCAAAGAAGCGTGGCCAGCAGGGCAAGGGAGGTGATCCTGCTCCTCTGCTCTGCACTGGTGAGACCCCACCTGGAGTGCTGCGTCCAGATGGGGAGTGCTCAGCACAGGAGGGACATGGAGCTGTTGGAGTGGGTCCAGAGGAGGGTCACAAAAATGATCCAAGGGAGAGAACACCTGCCCTGTGAGGACAGGCTGAGAGAGTTGGGGCTGTTCAGCCTGGAGAAGAGAAGGCTCTGGGGAGACCTGATAGCGGCATTTCAGTATCTAAAGGGGGGCTACAAGAAAGAAGGGGACAGACTCTTTAGCAGGGTCTGTTGTGACAGGACATGGGGAAATGGTTTCAAACTAAAAGAGGGAAGATTTAGATTAGATATCAGGAAAAAGTTCTTTACAATATGGGGGGTGAAGCACTGGCACAGGTTGCCCAGAGAGGTGGTGGAAGCCCCTTCCCTGGAAACCTTCAAGGTCAGTCTGGACAGGGCTCTGAGCAACCTGATCCAGCTGTAGATGTTCATTGCAGGGGGAGTTGGACTAGATGGCCTTTTAAGATCCCTTCCAACTCAAGCAATTCTATGATTTTATGATATTCTATCTGCATGCAAAATTGACACCTCATGGCATTAACAAGACTAAGTCTTAAATTTCCCAAGTCACTTGAGAAGCATCATACGCTGCAGTGTCAGTAGATTCTTTGATCTCTTGTTACTGAAGAGTCAATAACTCTTTCTTTACTTCTCCATTACCCGACACTGCAACTCAGAGGGGGAAGCAGATGCATACCTAGACAGTGACTTAGACAATAAATCAGGAGAATGTGCTTCTCAGCCTCCCCATGGCCAACATGTCGTGTTTGCACCATATTTATCCCGCTGGCCATCTCTCAGGCACTCATTTACTTTTTACTGGTGTATTGCTGAGGATAAGAATTCCAGAAAGCATCTTAAATTAGAACAAAATGAAGCAAATTATGAAAATGTTTGCATACATACACTATGTATATAAAGTGGTCTCCTCCCTCAGCAACCATACATATGGAGTTACGTGAGTAACTTAACTTCAACCTCCTCAACAAACTCTGGCCTATGGGATAACTCTGTCTCAGGTCCCTCTCCTCTCTCAGAAACATTTAGTTTCTTATTACTATGTTAAATCTTCTCTTACAGAGCATGTAGCAGACCAGGAGCAATAAAAAAGCCAAATGGTTGTATCTCAGTTCTGTGAAAGACTTAGACCTTGACAGTGTTCTGTAAAGTTAACTACTTTACGAATCAACAAAGGGCAGGAACTGTCAGAGCCATTTGTTAAGACTGGGTAACAGAAGTCATTTGACCATTTGTCACTCACTGACTTCTTATGCCAATTTTTTTTTTGTTCCAGGATTTATATGTCCTTATTTAAGATCTTTCTTTCTT
>VXAV01008918.1:12499-26243 GCA_013399715.1 Alectura lathami | reverse complement strand
TTTTTTTTTTTTTTTTTTTTTTTTTTTTTTTTCTGACTTGTGAGTAATCCAATATTTTACACACTTGCTGCTGATTACCATTCACATAGCTTGTTCAATAGCAGACTTCCTACCTACCTTAAAGGATTTCCAGTTTTCTTTGTGCAAATGTCTTACTTTTCATTGTTCAGTTTTAGAGTATGAGGAATGGATTCATTCAAAGAGACCAGCAGATCTTTATCCTTTCACATTACAGCAAATCTTTTATTCCCAAATTACTCAGCAGGCATGGTTTTCCTAATATTTCCACCTAGTGCTTCATAACATACTATATAGGTGTGAGAAGCATCTTCATTTCTAACATGGTCTCTTAGTCCACTTTTAGTGTGCTCAATAGAAAATAGCTCGTAACTTCCCTAAACTTTTCAACAAACTTCAAAGTGAGAAATGCTCAGGCATACCTTATCTAGAACTGAATTTTGCAGGTCTGATCAACCTTTGCAGCAAAACTTTGTAGGCAACTGATCCCATGACATTTAAGGGGTCTAAGAAATATTGTGAAACATCACTGGCATGATAACTCCATGCATAACATATCAACAGAATGTGAGAAAATCAGGAACGCTTGTGTGAACTAAAATCAGTTTTTCACAGCTGAAATAATCCATAAACTTTCCTCTTCAATGTTTTAAAAACTTGTCACCTCCTCAGTAAAATAAGGGCTCAAAATGGAAGAAATTGAATTGCATCTCCTTTTAGTTTCGTATTTTTACACCTATGTGCTCTGCCAAAACGTTTTAACACTAAAGAATATAATCCTGAACTCTCTCACACTCTCTGCCCACCTCATACCTCTGTGTACATTTCCATCTTGTCTTCTTCCCACAGTCAACATAGCAGATCAAGCAAGCAATTATTTTATTCAAGATTGTCTAAAAACCCACAATGTTTTCATTGTACTTCACTGAAATATTTGTTTGTATGAGTGTGTGCACTATCTACATGTGTATGAGTCCTGTATACACTTGTGTATGCGTATATGAGTATGTGCCATTGCACATGCTTTGTGCATGCTCTTTGCTTCGCCTCCGAAATCGCCAGCATTTTCACAGCACAGTTCAGTGACTCAGAAATATGTTAGCATTGACCTCCTTCTGGTATGACAAGTCAGCCACCATTCCTCCTTGTTTTGGCTGTTTTGTCTCCGTTTCACGGTGCCTCTAAACTAAGGGAAGAAGAGCTAGAGAGAAAGCAGACGAAAAAAGGAGTGGATGAGCACCACTACCTAAAAGTCGGCAGTCCTTTAACTCACAGGTACCTACGCAAAAACTCTGTCAAGGTGGGGCTTTTGTCTGTTTGTTATTATTTTCATTGTAAGCATTGTAGCAGGACAGCCAATAACTATGTATTCACCAAAATAAAGTGAGAGCTGCAGTTCCTCTCAGCCTGTTTCCAGGTGCAGGATGAAGTCAGCCTGTGAGGATCACCATTCCATCCATAGCGGGATCCTCCCAGGCTACACCTTGTCAGGACTAAACCCCCTGGGGCTGACAGAGGGACTAGGGCAGAGTTGGGAATAGAGGAAGGGGACAGCATGGTTGCTGCTGTCGTGTGTTGGAAACCAGCTGGGGAGAGATTCAGAAGGTCAGAGGAGGCAAACAAAGGTTACCACAGCCCTACCCTTGGATAGTAACTGGAAATAAGCCAAAATGGAAATATTTAGTCCTGTACATACCCCCTTTTGCTTTGCATTTCAGTAAAGGGTCAAAGGATAATCTTCTAATCTTCAAAAAGAATAAAGTGATCTGTGACTAACACCTTCTGCATTAGTCTTTGACATCTCTAATTTGTTTGCCTCTCACTGTCTTTCTCCAGCTGTTTGTTGTATGTTGTTGAAACTCAGCTACAGCTGTGGCCTCCTTTAGACAGAACCCTGCCTATTGGTCATTGTCTTGCAGAAAATAATAAATTGCAGGATAGCAATGCTCACTAACTGACCTTTGGGATTTTTGGGCAGCTCAGGGCAGCAAAAATTCAGATCAGTTTCAGCAACATTAAATGTCTGTTGTTAATTTCACCTTAGAACGAACAGCATAGGATAATGGCAAAGGGTAGGAACACTTCCATAAAAATGGCAGTGAAATAAAAAGGCAGGTTTGCAAAACAATGGCATGTACCACAGTTAGACCAAGATAAATTTGCTATGGGATTTTTTCCTTTGCATTTTCCCTTCATTTATTTTAATAGTAACTCTCTATTTATTATTAAAAAAATAGAAATGTAAGCATATAATCTTCACTTGGTCTATTTTGGTATCCTTTTATCATGAGAGCTGCTTGGTGCCTCCCTGTCTCAAAGACAATGCAAAAGCCCATTCTACATCCGAGCAGCACAGGATAACCCACTTGATCGGTTGTACAAACACTAATTCCTATCTGTTACTCTGTCCTTATTACCTTGTGAGGCAGCTCTGAATGGCTCCTCAGCTTCTGGCAGAACTCATTTATAAAAATACCCTACTGGGACTGATGTTTTAATTGTCTTGATATGCCAGGCAACTTGTTTCACTGTGAACGATTTCCTGGGTGTTTCTTCCCTGCCTGTTTTCAATCCTAAAGACTTTGCAAGAATTTACAGAATTTGGTCTTGTTCTGGTCAGTATTTAGTCACCCCATCTCTCAGCAGGGAAGTGTGAGTCTCAAAGCTAATGGGTAAAAATGTAACAGAGAAATATTTCCCTGGAGACTAAGGAACAGGGCAGGCCAAGAACTGCAGGCACAGCCAGACCTGAGAGTTATGCCCTAGGGAGTCATCTATGAGGTCCTAGTTCTTGCCATGAGCACCATGAACTGAAAAGCCCAGCCTCCAAATGTATCATCTTCTGGCCTCCGGTGGCATTGCGATCCCCTTTCAACACCAGCAGGACTCAGAGCATCTAAAATGAACCCTTGTATCCTGTGGCACACTGCAGTTATGATGTACCTCTTTATTGCACCCTAAGCAAAGGTCCCTATAAAGAAATATTGATTGAAGAAAAAACTTGTAAGGATCAATGACTTTTGTTCCAGCTGTGTTTTATGTTACAATAACAGCTATTTGGAGAGTTGGTGCTGAGTGAGTGCAAATACCAATAATTCCCCCCTTCTTGGACCATCCCATTTAAAATTCCTCTCTCACCATTTACACATTGTCTGTTGGGCAGAAATAGCTACCATGGTGCCAAGGAATAGTGTAAAAATAAGGAGGATGCAGTGGCGCTAGGTGCAGAATACAAAGAAAGAAATGTACTCCAAAGAACAAATTCTCCAGGACCAAGTGCCAGGCTGTGCTGAGGGAGGAAGTGCCCCTCCATCCACACAGCACTCAGATCCAAAGTTCAGTGGCTGATAATTACAACACTGCTCACCTCACTCGCCATTTCATGGCAAATGCTGCAAAGGGATAAATGCCAGAGTGGCACTGGGAACACAGATTACCAGTGCTCTCTGCACGATGTGCGAAGAAGAGCATCTCTGCTATACCTGTGTAGATGTTTTAATAATAGCAGCAACTTCCTCTGTTGCGTGAGAGTGCAGAGCTAGTAATGAGTTGTTTGAGAGGGATTTAATTTGTGTGTCTCTGCTATTAAACATTATCCATATAATAGGCACACTGTGTTTTCTACCCAGTGAACAATAAGACTTTTTTTCTGCTCAGCCAGAAACAGTCTTCCCTTCAAAATCTTTGTCTCCTTTCCCAAGTAGCTTTCACAGCCTCTGCCTCTACTCATTCCCTCCCAGACGCTTGTCCTTCTCTGAGGTTTTCTTCTCCAGGCCCATTCCACTGCCCCAAACAGCGCTTGCCATCCTCACACACCTCTAACTGCTTTCTATTGCCTGCTGAAGGCAGCGCCAGTGTGAGCCTACCCATATTCTCGTCTGCCGTGCAGTGCAGTCATCAGCACAGCTCTCACCAACTTTTCCCGTGGGCTAATTTTGTTTCTGATGATCACACCAAGCCTCTTCGTTATCATATCTTCTCCACCTCATTTAGGCCTAGACACTCCACAGGCACCAAAGGGTTAAAGAAACCTTTGCTATGCCTTGTGAAGCAACCCCAAAGCCTTAAAGGAGTGACCCTCTAGATGAGTGTGATGGGAGGACTTTGTTCTGCTGTATTCATTTGGTAAAGATGATTGTGACTCTGACTCCAAATGCATTCACACAAAACATAATTTAAACACATTTTTAAAATGTGTCAAGGATTTATAGACTATCGCCTGAGAGCGCTTTGAAACTGGGAAAAAGCAGGACTATATTTAATGTAAAGCCATTGCTACATAGTAAGAAAACACTTTTGTATTCGTATAAAGTATTCATTAGGTGTGAGGTTTTATAAATTGTTTAGTCCTGCAGCCTTTAAAAGAAAAACCAAAACCAAAACAGGTTACTTTGAATGCATTACCAAGCATCCTGTGGAATATTTCACATAAAAGGAAACAGAAGATGTATAAATGTAAACAGGCTAATTGTATGCAGATATAAATTATGCATGTTGGTCTTATGAAAAAGCATCCCTGATTTGCAGGGGTCTTACTCAGCAGCTTTGTGCCTTGTCTAAGGGGATATTTAGTATGGCTGTGATGTGCAGAATTTAAAGCAAAACTTTGAATTCTGCAGAAGAAAAATATAGCCCAACTGTGGTAAGACTACACTGTTGGGAGCAGGAGGGTTTTATTTTATTTTATTTTATTTTATTTTATTTTATTTTATTTTATTTTATTTTATTGACTGTTCTGCTCATTAGCCCTGTTAACATGTGAGTATGCCTGCCCACGGATACTGTGCCAAGTAAAAGATTGTGTTAAGACTTAACTTTTGCAAAGGGATTAGGGTTATTTTGATGTTTCTTAACAGGGATATGTAAAATATTCTCAAAGTCACAAACCTTTTCATGGTTGAAGCATTCCTGATTAGTCCCAGACATAAGCAGCCTGGCCTGCAAAGGTGCTGAGCAGCTGCAGTTTTCACCAGCCACCCTGGGGACTGCGTGGGACCAGCACCTGTGAGGAGCCAGATTAATTGGGACAAATTCTAGATGTGGTTGAGATGGGTCCCTGCCTAGGCACAACTGTCTCCCTCTACATCATTTCCCCAACAAGTTCTGCAGAGTCCCCTTCCTGCAAATAATAGCAGCAGCATATTCAAGCCCAGGCTGCAATGTTCATGCTGAGGATTCCCTTATAGAGAGGGCAGGATTATGAACACTCACCTGTGGGTATGACTCACACTCTAGTTTCCTGTCTTTCTGGCATGTATTAGTGAAATGGTGCTGAAAATGGAGGCATGGGCATTGTGGTTAATGGAAGCAAGTCTGTGGAAACACAAAGTAACTCCACTGAGGTGGAACCAAAACTCAGGGAACTGACTGCACTCAAGTCAAGGTGGCATGATAAACTCCAACCTTGATTTCTGAATTGGCACATGCAATCAAAAGGCCTGGAGCTATGATTTTCAATGAATCTATCAAGTCAGGAGCGATATTGTATTACTGGAGAACCGTAAACGTGGAGGAACAAAACATACTGATCCAGGCCAGAACAGCCCCATCTATGTGGCCCATTGTTCTTTGGATACATCTATTAAATACAAGATGTGTTTTGCAGTATTAAGTGACACTACAAAGCATCAAAACAGTGTATAAACACAGGGAAAGGAATTCTTTCTTCTGGAAAAAGTGTCACAGAACAAAACGCACTCTTCATTAACACATCTGGTAAAATAGATCCACAGTGAATGGTTCAGCAAAAAAGCACCAGTAACTTCTGACAGTATGCAGTGGTGCACAGCTCCGTTAAGAGGAGCTACTGTACCTAGATATTACAGCCATGCAGACATTGTTGCCATTTCAGAAAGCTGAGGAGGAAAAAAAGAATGAGCTATTTCCGACTTGTTGTCTATCGCTGCTTCTGCTATATTGTGTGATGGGGCAAGAGGCACAGCTTGCATATTCACCTGCCATGATAAATTACATCAATTTCAGTCCCTGAAGATGGAACTACTGTTGCAGAGAGCCACTAAACACTACCAGTTGCTTTATGACACTACAGACATAATACAGAAAAAGGCACACTGTGCAACTGCAACATGACCCTCTACCCTGGGACAGACTGGACACGAATGTGAGAGGAAAAGTGAGATACTTCTTTCCTTCACCCATACTTTGTAAATATGTCCTCACCCTGATGCCTTCTTCCCTAAGAATCTGTGCTACATTAGCTCAGATTAGAATAAGGCTTAAGGAGAGTCATTGCCACCTCTGACCCCGCCAGCTTTTCTGTCTCCAGGAATGGCCGGTACCAGCTGCCCAAAAAGAGAGTGAAAAAAGCCTGCAGCCAGCAGCTATTCAATAACTGACCCTTAGGGTGAGTTTCTTCCCAAGCCTCATTAAACGTTGGCTTCATTCTTAAATTCCTTCTAAACTTCTCAGATTTTATTCTGGCCTCCTCATCTGGTGTCTGCACTGTGGATTGAGCTTTCCAGCAAGGGTTTTACTTGGCTGGCCACAGAGTTTCTAATGCCCACAGTCATTGGCAGAGAGCAGAGGATTTACTTGGGGCTTGCTCTGAGTGAGTGTGGGGACGGAGTCACCACAGTGCAGATCCCTGCTCCTCTGCTTAAGCATAAGCAAAAGACTGTTTCCTTTATCTGATTCCTCCTGGCTGCTGCCAGCATTTTTCTCTTTTCGTGTGAGATAAGATTTTATTTATTTTATTTTATTTTATTTTATTTTATTTTATTTTATTTATTTTTTTATTTTTTTTTCTTTGTAGGAAGCCTACCTAAAGCAATCCATTGTGTAGCAAATAGAGTGAAGGCAGTCACCAAATACCAGCTTACTGTACCTTTCACAGCAGAATGCACGTGGGCACTCAGGAGACAGAATCGGCACACACATATAGGATGGACCATAAATTGTTAGTGAATTAAGGCCCTAAGGGTTGTTTAAATATTGCAGTAATCATC
This sequence comes from Alectura lathami, assembly GCA_013399715.1. NCBI lineage: Eukaryota > Metazoa > Chordata > Aves > Galliformes > Megapodiidae > Alectura > Alectura lathami. Next base: position 19,260 of record VXAV01008918.1, on the reverse strand, counting down.
TTGTCAGGCAAAGTCCCACATTCTGCTAAGATTAATCTGACATTCATCGGGAATGGCACAATAGAAGGTTATTTAATTTGGATCACACTGGATTGGAAAACTGGCAGGAGCACAGAAATGACCCAAATTGGAAACATTCTGCAGAGAGCAAGCCAGTCAAGAATAGCAAACAGAGAGCAAAGGACTGCATACGTGTTTAATGGACACACATACATTAATTAGAATATATACGTGTACACAAATCTAAAAGTGTACAGGAAGGTGGACATTTCAGAAGCAATCAGTATTGGCCTAGCCTCTTTTTGCATCAAAGTTTTTGGGATTCATCTTCAGACTTGAATGAACATGGACTGGGACTACTGGCGAGTGCTTTTGAAACACCTCTCCCAACATCTCTTCTCCCCATTTTTGCATCCCATTATAGAAAAGTAAACAACCACAAACCATTTATATATAACCTAGAGTAAAGATTGGCTGTTAGGTGAATTACTCACAGCAAAGAAATGGTCTCTTGACAGCACTTTTTTGATCATTGAACATTTAAGTAGTGCAAGAAACTTCTCTCTTCTTTTGGCAACTTCACACACAAATGCTCTCTACAACTTTCCCAATCATTACAGAGTTTTTCCATATTGCTATAGTCTTCCTATTGCTATAGTCTTCCTATATGTTCAAAACAATGACAAATCTGGTAACAGCTGGATATATGTTAATGCCCTTCAACCCTGGGAAAATAAAAAATAAAAAATAATAATAATAATAAAAAAATAAAAAATAAAAAAAAATAAAAAATAAAAAATAAAAAATAAAAAAAGCACATTTCCCTGGATCACTGCCATTTTTTACTGAATAAGTTGCTTAGGCTATTAAACTTGTCAAATAGAACATACAAATAAAATGACAGTTTATCTTCCTGATTATTCAGCTACTGCACACTGGTGAGCATGTGACTGAAACATTCATCACTGCTCAGATGGCTGTACTCTGCTTTCCCTTCTTGCTTTACCATTACCAGGAAACGCAACACCCTCTCTGCCCCCCATGAAGAAGCTACAGTTTTTAGAGAAGACAAGTGCTAAAAAGAATGTAAAATATTAATTGTGCAGCATTCCAACAGGCATGTTTGCAAAGGGTTTCAAATTCCCTAACAGTTGTCTGCTGTATTTGTAAGCTATCAAACAGTGAAGATAATTTAGGGTTTTGAATATGAGTGCTGAGTAGAATCAATGTGAATCAGATGCACATTACCAAATTGAAGACATTTTATCTATGCATTATGTCAGATCATGAATCAGATTTCTGTAAACTGGAATCCTGGAATACAAAACCATTTGCAAATTCATCTCCAGCCACACCAGTATGTTATTATGTTACATATCAAACAGAGATAGGATGGAGCAAGCTATCATGCTGAGAGACCTTTGCTGCTTTCAGGATGTCTACAGAGCCAGGTTTATATGGCACATTACTGCCAATCCATCTATACCCATCTGAGTAAATTGGTTGGCAGAGAGGGGCAGATTACCACTAATGGCTCTATTATGGAAAGAAGCTGCAACCATTAGCTATTTTACATATGGACAAAAGAGAATTTAATTGATGGCCCATCGCCCAGCAGACAGAGAGAAATGATGATTTTCACCTTAATGCCAGGCATTAAAAATTCACAGGGCTGTGGAAGAAAGAGATGTTCAGCCAGTCTGACTCTGCTTATGGGGCATTTTAAGCATAACTTGAGAAGAGAAAAGCAGCACAAGTGGAGCTTTTCTGCTTTGACAAAGCTGGAGTCCTCTGGGAAAAAAAAAATCACAAGTTGCAGTGTTGCGATGTTAAAAAGCCAAGACCATGACCGCCTTATTTTCCTTAGCTACAATTGTATTTTTCCCAAACAGTATCCAAGCATTCAACAAAACACATTTTGTGAATGTTTATATTTGCAAATGAGGGAAAAAAGGAGTGTTTTTGGAGACACAGTACATCTCAACACCAATACCATTTATTTTCACCTTTTGAAGTATAAATACGTATACATGTTTACGTATAAATAATGCATTCATATGTTTATATGTAAAGTTTATTTCACTTCACATAAATGAGAAGCTTGTGTGTATTTGCATGTCTTCAGCTATGCAGTTATACATGTGCAGAACCCATTGCACTGTGCTGATATGTCCAGTATTTGTATTATGTTGGCAGGACCAGTTCTACCTTCCTTCAGCTGAAAACATGGAAACTGTTTCTTATTTCTCTCCTCCTAGACGACATCTCTAGACTTTGCTGTCTCCTGAATTTTGGCAGTTATCACTTTAAAACCTATGAAACAGTGAAATGTGAAGTTACAGATGACTTCAAATGGGATCTCAAAGGAGAGACACTTGCCCTGGGGGTGTCCTGGGGTTTGACATTGGGGCATATCCCATACTTCCTGCCTCCTATTGCTCCACCAGAAGAATTTACCGATAGAGGTAGGGGATGCCTGATCTGCAGTAATTTCCAAAACCTTCAAAGATCAATCCCTAACCCCAACGTGAATGTGCTGCAAGTTATTAAAAAAAATGTGATTACGGTAGTAACTAAAGACCATAGTGTCATAGCAAACCATATGCTCTGCAGGGCAGACAGTCCAAATGGAAAACAGAGTTGCTGAGTTGGAGAAAGGGACAAACATACAAGTCATGTGTACACTGGCAAGAACTTTTTACATCCCCAATTGATGTAACAGGGTAACATTAATCTGTCGTGTCTGTAATTTATATTTTATATGAGCAGAGAGGGAACTGTAAGAATATATGAGGCTTGTCTCCTTTATGCTCAGATAGCTAAAGTCAGGCTGAAAATCTCCAGCCAGGTTGGTCTGCATGCAAAAACCGACTTGTCAGGCCAGAACAAAGAGCAGATGGCTTTTGGAATTGGAGACACAAAAAAAGAAATAAGATCTGAAGTGATGCTGGAAGACACAACTTACTGATGTAAAAATTGGACAAAAATAAGGCAGTGAAAGTGCCTGTGTGCAATACTGGATGCTATATTATAGAGTGCTTTTTCGACTCATGCACAGCTTGCACATAATAAGGCATTGAAATATCCTTGGAGAAGAAGACCTGGGGTAGGCAGAGGGGTGGTAAGCAATTCAAAGTAATTTCAGAAAGCAGTGCTTATGGACATTGCAGAAAAGGGGGGGGAAGAGATGAGAAGGAGAAAAGAAAACTAACAGCAGACTCTTCCTGTTTATTCCCTGATCCATTCCAACATTTCAGCACAGCAGTAGGTTCTAGAAGCAGAAGTTACCTTCTTTAGTCTGAACTGCATTGCTTTCACCCACAGCACTCAGTCCAAACGCAGACAACAGTGGTTATCTGGCACCTTTGTACCCACCAAATTCCCAGCTCCTCCAAGGACCTGGAACAGCCTCCATCACTGCTTAGGCTATGGTGGTGACCCAGCACCAGTCTGCGGTAAATGCAGCGCCTGGAGCAATGCACCTTGAGTGGGGTTTAGTGTCCTCCACACTGCTCCTAGAGTCTGTTTGCAGACAGATCCTCTGTGGATAGTTTTATGGGATGTTTGTGCTGGGCGTGTTGCTATGAAACCTCCAGTGGCAAAAATCAGAGTTTTCTCACTTCCTTATAATCACTGTGGTTCTATGCCTGTAAGAAGGAACTTTAGATCAAGGTGAAGATTTTATCTTGGAAAACTGTGTCTATTCCTTTGAGGTGGCCAGATATTGCTGACCTAGGTTGGCTACAGTAAAGAATGGGATGATGGGTGGTGTAATTATTTCATTTGTCAGAACTGATCTCTCTATGTAAGTTCACATGCACCTTCACACATACACACACAACAGGTGGGAAGATATTTGCATGACAGAGTCAAATGTCTAGCAGTCCTTATGATTTTCTGGTAAAGAGAGACACAACTACATTGAATCCAGCAAGAATTAGATACAGAGGGAAGTGAGGACTTCCTTTCTGAAGAACTAAGGCACATGAAAAGTGAACCTGTATATTCATGCTAGAAACATTGAGGTCTCTAGAGATTTTTGACATGTCACCATCAGAAACAAGAAAGCTGGAGAGAACAGCCAGCAGTAACAAGGAGCATTAACTGTGTGGCCTTCTCCTTCAACTCTCCCCTATATCCTGTAAATGAGATATTTGATCAAAGGCTCTTGCAGAAATGCTAGTGAAGCCTTATTTTGTTATTTCCATGGAATCCAACACCCAGGGGAGGGATAGATGGGCAAGAAGGGTAAATCTGTACTTGCAAGATAATGTGGGAGTTGGAGCCTGATGTGAGAACAGTACTGGGAAAGCATCCGCCACAAGTCAGTATACCTTGATTTTTTTCAGACATTCAAATTTTAAGTTTCAAAATTTTTGCACATTTTCTCAAGGCATTATTTCTTCAAGAGCTAAATGTGGTGTATATACTTATTTATATACACCATTTCAAGGGGCTGTGAAAGGGCAGTCAAGGAAGGCCTACAGTAAGTGAACTTCTGTTCACTGTGCAAGACATTGACCACCGCTAAAATAATCGTGTGGAACAGGAAACTGAAATAGTTTTAAAGTTGCCCTAGCCAAAGGGAGAGTATTCTCATGAAACATAGTAGCTAGCATGCTATCTGTCAGCAAGGCAGATGCAGTTTTACTTGTATGATTTAAAATTTTTATCCTTGGCTTTGGGTATTGCAGTTAAGAAGACTGGAAATCACCTATGTTCTTGATCAAAAAGCTAAAGAAAAAGGATTTTCCTTACAATTCCCAAGGTTGTGGTCATCTGAATATACAGAAATTACTCCTAATTTTTTATGTGTTTAAGAACAGGTTCATAAAAAGCCCTCAGGAGGTGGATAAGGCTACATGGGTATAAAAATGAGAGGTATTAACATCAGAATTTCTGCATTCTTGGGAAAATAAGAAATATTTTAGGGTATGTGAACTGACAGTGACTAAAGTGTTCTGTGTTCTTGCTCATTTGTCTTTTTCCTAATAAGGGCAGAGAAGCAGAATTAACTGTTTCTGCCTTAATATCAAGGTTATGTAGGTTATACTGAAAAATGTTGATGCATTCCTATATATGCAGTTTATGGATATTGTTTAAAACCTTTGTTAGACATAGAAATGTAGTCTTTCTCCTTCTTCAACATTTTAGCTTGATTTTTAGTGATATCAATTGATTACAACAATCTAAGTAAAGTAGTTCAGTTGTTTATTACCTCCTACAGAAAATATATTCATATGGTATTGTCCAAAATCAAATGGATTTTTCACCCTGTCTTTTAAGTATTACTACAAGATCTGTAATGAAAAGCACTTAAAATTATATCAGCATGAAGACTGTTTAAGTCAATATCGGTTTTAGATTAAAATTTCATAAGTGTGTCCAGCACTGAATTATACAACATTGCATAATAGTGTTCCAAAGTGTATATAACAGGTTTCTCTGATGTATATAGAGATATCCAGTGATTGAAGCCTTTTTTCTTTTCTTTTTCTTTTTTTTTTTTTTTTCACTTTATCATTGCTGCATCAAGTTCAGTGCCCAAATACAGGACAGTTCGCTCCAGGTACCCCTCTGACCAGTCTGCCCAAACGCAGGCTCCAGCACAGTCTCTCAGACGGAAACGTGCANAAGAGATGCTGAGAAGATAGATAAAACGTTATTATCTATCATTGCAGAAGAACTAAAAAGCATTAAATGGAATTGTTAAAAAGAAAGGCCCTTTATTTTATTTTATTTTATTTTGGATGCAGCCCACTCACAAGTATTCTAACACCAGTTGCATTTTTGGTATGGAAAGCTTCAAACTCCACAGTGTCAACCAAACTCTAGTCATATTTTCCTTTCCTCCACAAAGCTGCAGTGTTCTGGACAGACCAAGGCCAAGCTGATTACCTCAGAATTAAACAGGAAGGCTCAGTTCCACTTCAGATATAATGGAAAATACTAATTTCTGATAAACTTCTCAGATCTCCTTCAGTGAAGGGAACTACACCAGTTCTACAGTTTTGTTTCATATCTGCATGTAACTTAGGGTTTTCTTGGAAAAATATTAACTTTCAGTGAGTTCTGTTTAGGAAAACCTGAGTTCAGAAGGTGTCTTAAACAATGGTCACCCTTAAAACTTCCATGACGTGCCAAAAGGCACAAGAGCTGGATGAAAATTCAAGCTACCACCATTATAGCTTGAATTACAATGATGTTTACAAAATAAACATCAGTACAACATGGGAAAGACAGCTCCTGAAGGCAGGAGAACACTGACAGCATCCCTAACCTATCTGATACTCTAATTGACTCCTAAGAACCTGCAGTGAAATACTCCTTCTCTAGCTGCCTCCAGAGCTGGGCTTTACTGGTTTCTTTTGAATGCAAAAGAAGGATTTCTCTGTCACAGTTTGTTTCAAAATCCATGCACTTCTCTAGTGATCAGTGTGTTTCATTGTGGTGTACTTTGACTTAGCTGCTCAGTGTCTGTGCGAATATGAAATGAGTTTCCCTTAAGATTCTATGATTCTATGATCTCTGACACTGCAGCCTTTTATACAAAGAGTAAGGAAGAATCAACGTCCCCATATATTTTTACTTCTTCTCTTTAAAAAGTCAAATAAAAAAACAGTTATCTACTCACCTTGTATTTTTTTCTCAGGATAGTTTTGTTGTTGTTTTCTCAGTATTAAAAATATCCACCAGAGTTTATTGTTTTTTCACACGTGTTAAAAGCACGTGTGTTTGGGTGTTACACCTAAAGATTTTTT
>VXAV01008916.1:5127-16511 GCA_013399715.1 Alectura lathami | reverse complement strand
TGTAGCGGGTCCAAAGCGGGCGGCGATGCCGAGACGTCCGCTCGGTCCCGCGCGGACGTGAGTCGCTGTCCGGGCTGCCCCGGTCGCTCGTCCGGCCGGCGCCAGCGTCAGGGCCGCGCCGTGCCCGATGTTCGTGAAAACTTCCCGAAGGGCGTGCGTGTGCGGAGCCCGGGCTGGCTGCGGGAGGTGCCGGCGGCCTTTTGTTTCCAGATCCGATTCCGTAGTGTCCTGAGTGCTGTAGCTGTTAGCAGAGGTAACGGTGCGAACAAAAGAAGGTGCTTTGTTTGTGAGCAGGTTTCTCTGTTTGCGTAGGCGAGATGGTTAGCAGTTATCTTTCATCTGATCGGTAGTCTTTATTGGCACTTGGAACTCCTGCCGCTCCCTGGAATAACATCGTAACAAGCCCTTTCTGCCTGGAACTACATGGGGGAAAAATAGGATGTTCAGGGAGTGAAAGGCAGGAACGTTTTCTGTGTTGAAATGTGGAGAGATTTTTGAGGCAAGGTAAAAACACATATTCTGATTTAATGTTTTCCAGTTCAAAGGTACCAAGCTGGGACACTTCCACATTTTTATACTAATGGTTCTTCAGGGATATTGTGTTCTCCTGAACCAACGAACTATAAGAAATGGAACGTTTTTGCTATTGAGATGCTCTTCAAGAATATATGCTGTTATTTCCGTTTTGTCACTATAAATCTAAATACATTTTCTGAAGCTGTTAAAGCAGAAAGGTATTGCACAAATAGTTTTTAGTGGCTTATGCAGTTCTGCAACTTCTCTGGTGGATTAATTGCCTAGATTTCATGGCAGAGGCTTCCTTTCTTTCCCGTTTCCCTCTGTTTTTTTTTTGTGCAGAAAACAATGGCTTCAGGTCGATCTAAGTAGTTTGGAAGAAGAATTGAGAATAGGTCTGAGTATCCTAAACAGGCAAGATAGCATTGATTGTGCACAGTGAATGGGATGATGTATTGAAATCCATGACAGAAAGTAGGTTTAATACTTTCAAGCTCTGTCTCCGCTTAGTGGATGCTTATGACAGTCTCTGCTTTTGTTGCCTATTCTGTATTTATTTGCTTGTTCTTGTCTGGCCTCAGGGAACATGACTTTGTGGCGCAGACTTAGGGGTGATGTGGATTTTGCTAACAGGAATATATCTGAGGACTTGTGCAAGTGAAAGATGGCATAGTTTGCTCCTGTGACTGCTTTGTGTCTCCAGCTGCTGAGTTTAGTTACACAGTCATTTAAGCCATTGTCTTAAAGTGTTTGTTTTGGAGTTTTATTTATGTGCATCTTCTTCTCGATGTGGCGACTGCTGGGAAAGATGCCAGCTTATATAGCTTGGGAGGGGACTTGTCATACTGTGATTGCACGTGACTCAGATCATAGGAGGATATACTCCCTTCGATGGGAGCCGTTGCACTGGGGCCAGATGGTGAGCACTCTGTTAGCTCCTAGGCTTTTCTTAGCCTCCTAAAGCTGCAGCGATGCGTGTGTATTGGAGGGAGCACAAGAAGTTTCAGGCACTTGAAGTAACAGGGGAAACGAGCAGCATCCAGCATGCTTTCGTGTGTTCAAAAATGTTTGGAAGACTGGTGCTGTTATGTGCCTTGAGAATGGAAACATCTTGTGTGTTTTTTTTTTTTTTCTGATTTACAAATGCCGTTAACCTTGGCCAAAAATATTGTAGGTTTTCTTTGCTCTGTCAAGGCTACTGGTTTGTTTTGATTTCAAATGGAGTTCTGTGCTATGGCTTGTGTTGTGTGTTCTGTAGGAGTAATATGCGTGCTGATAGTGCTAGTCAAAATACTTGTTCTCCATCACTGTCTCTGAAGTTGTTATATGCTTTAGTGCTTTGTTACAAGATAATTTACCACTTGCAGGTTTTTGGTATCTTCTCAGACTAGTCCCGAACCATGGGTTTAATGAGCAGAAGGGGGTGTACAATATTAATCAAAGCTAAGTATTAGAATGCTGATGAGACATAACACTTAACTTCTTCATAAGCTGTGCATCTGTGCATCTCTGGATTTTTGCTGTGAATGGCTGCTCTCGCATGCATGTTTGCTAGGGAACGTTCTCATTCATTAGGCCTATTTTTAACACTGTTGGATCAATTTGAGAATAATAAATGAATAGGCTATGGTTGGTTTTATTAGCTCATAATGTGTTTCTACTACCAGCTCACTTTTTATTACTGGCATAGTCATTCCAAACATCAAGGCAGGGGAGATGAATTATTTTCTGAAACGGCTTCTCAGTGCACTTGCTTTGTGTGTTTATGAGAACAGCTGGATGAATGTCAGTTTGGCTTCAGCTCGGTGTTTCTTATCTCTTCTGGCTGTACCAGGGATTTTGGAAAGACTGGAAGCTGGTGGTAAGTTTGCATACAAAGGTGTGCCCCCGTGTTTGTTCTACTAATAGTTGCTGCAGGGCAAGCAGGGTCCAATATGCTGAAGTTGCAGCAGTTTTAAGGTGGGGATCCAGCTAGGGACAGCGTTCAGTCTCTGGAGCGCAGAGCAGGCTGATGTGCCTGTCTGTGTTCAGGCAGGGTGGGAAAGTGGTGCTGGCTGACTCGGAGCAGAGTGTGTATGAACTAGAGTGACCTAATGAAGGAGACTCATTCATCCTTCATTGTGTCTCACCTTAAAGAACTTGAGCTTGACAGAGGTTTTATTGTTTTCTGTCGTTTCCCTTATGGTGACCAAGGGCTTCAGCTTGTCCTTGCACAAAGGAGCAGACAGTCATTCTCCCTGGCTTCCTGCGTTCCTGTGCTTCATCCCATTTCAAGGCCCACTCTTGCCATCTGACTTCTATAAGTAGTTTCCCGGGGTAAGGGGGGGGGGTTGGTTACACGACTTCTTGTCAGATTGAAAAAAGTAGATATGCCCAGGCCCTGTTCTGGAGTAGTGTGCAAAACAAGCTCTCTAAAATCACGCAGTTACAAAAAAACACTTAGTTCTGAAGTTTTGCCTGTTTTTTTGATGTATTTGCAGATGGGTTATCAGAAAGCATGGGGAATTCCTAGGCTTCTAGCTGTATTTCAGAGCATACGTCTCTTACCTCTTTCTATTCACGTGAAGAAAGTACTGCTGTGGGCAGAAGTGCAGCACTAATGCATGTCTGTGGGATAACCTTTGTCACTGGGTTGTGATTAGTATTGGTCCAGCTTGTAAGCTGCCTCCAAAACAGGAGCTGTTGCTCTTCTCTGATGTCTCTTCATGTTTCTACATTGCTTAGCATCTGTGGAAACATTTTGTTCCTCTTATCTAATGAATGTTTGTGCTCTGCAGCAGCGGTCTGACTCGCTGTCTGCCTGACAGCATTTATCTGAGTCAGGGAACACATCCCTTAATACCTTTCAGTGGTTCATTTTAAGTACATGTCAAAAACTGTGTCAGAACTGATTTGGCCTCAGTGGTTAAGTTTCTGTTAATTAGTGGTGCGCTTGGGCAAACAAAATTGTTCCTAAACAGGGGTGGGCTAATACTTCCATGCTGATAACTTGGTATGAAAATGTGGGTTTAGACAGTGAAAGCTCATAACTTAAAAAAGGGGAAGGTGTTGCTTTGCTTTATAGACCTGACAAGAGCAACGACTACTGCCTCACATTGTCAAATCACTAAAACTGACTGAGCTGAGTGATGGAAGTGGAACTGAAGAAAAGTGAGTTTTTCTTACTCCTCCTTTTATATTTTTCCTGAGCCTAACCCTCTAGGTGCAATAGATATGTGGGAATTTATTTTTCTGTCAGTCTTACAGGTGGAGTGTTGAGGAGTACCAGGTTTGATACTGCAGCTTCAGGGCAGATGTTGTTTTAATTGTAAAAGTGTTGTTGTTGGCTGATTTGCTTATTGGTGGATTTCCGCTGCAGCCAGACAGAAGTTTTGATGTCTAGTGGACAGTTTTGTGTGTTTAACAAGAAACTCTTCAGATCGAATGTAGCTACTGCTCTAATAAGAGGCTGAAGAGCTTTGGGAGTATATTGGTGTTTTCAAGTGCAGTTTCTAATTCAGCCCAGTGTAAATCACAAGGACATTTCACAGTGCTCTTTCTCAAAGGGAACAAGAAGCAGTTGAATATACTGAAGCTATCACGTTTCATCATTATGTGAGTGCTGTCCTTAAGTACTGGTAGCTTTGACAGTAAGATGCTACTTGTATCAGAAAAGTGAAGTTATTCCTTAGAAAAAGGTTTTGCTGTATGTCTCTAAGCAGGATGGAGTTCGATGTCAATGCTTTATTTACAAATATACAGTGTAATAAATACTTGATTCCTAGACTGGGCATTATACAGCAGTTTTAGGGGTAAACGCATCTGATGATCCCTTTCCTTCAGTTATGTAATGCTTCTTAAAGTCTGCTGCATGTACTCAACTGTTTTTGTCAGAAGTAATTTGCTGTCTGTGACTACTTGCGTTGAAGTTTAAACACAAGACTGAAGTGTTGTGACAAAGGGTTCTTACTCCTGCTAGAGATGATTAGTGAGTGTACAGTCTGTAGCTGCTCAGTTTAACAAGACATGAGTAACAAGACTACTATATCCTTCAGCATCACTAAGTTACGCTTTTTTTTTTTTTTACATGCACATTTTTAATTGTGGTTGACTGTGTTTTGTTTTCATTTTCCTACATGGGATGTCTGGATTTTTTTTTTCCTTTGTATTGCCATATAGCATGTTTCTGCAGAGGAGAATGCTGACTTCCATCCCTTCTGACTCTAGTTTCATAGCCCTTGAGAATAAGGGCATACAGAATTTATCTTAAGGTAACTTTGAAATAGCTGTTCATGGCTAAAACAGTGTTTTTAGTTTTAGGGAGTTGTGGTTAGGTTTTTGTAAAGCTGAAATATTGATACTCTGTAACTAAGATTTACAGCTGTTAAAAGGTGGTAAATGAAATGCAGTTTCAGGGCTATCATGCACAAGGAATTGGGTAGCTGTAGAGCAATACTCATTTGAAAGAAGTGTGGAGAGCCAGGTTGTTGTGTGTAAGATCAGGTCTATTGCTTCTTTTGTAAGATGAAAGGGAAGAGCTCGACATTGTTAAATCAGCAGACAGTTGAATTTATTAGCCTTTGCTTCAGAAAATGAAAACAGCTGGGTTTGCTGTTGTTGCTACTCTGTCTACTGCTATGCAGTTTACATCCTTAGCAGGGGAAAAAAGCGGTGTAAAGTTAATTTTTAATATCTTTACTATCTTTTGACTATTGCATGTTAGATTATCTGAACTCCAGATATAGTTATGTGTTAAGATTTTTCCACTCTGTACTAGTGATCTCTAAAATTTTAATTTGGCTTGTGTTAATTTTCATGATACTGTTAAGAGCATGATGGCTTTTCTTATAGCAGTGATGTACTGTACGATTAGGGTTTGTTGGTTTTGTTTTTGATTTAGGTTTTGGAACGAAATACTGGAGAGTTGTTCTGTCCTTTGTTGTGTTGGAATCTGTGGAAGAAACTGAAAACCTGATAGCTGATTATGCTTGCGGTAGATAAGGAAAGCACAGATTAATTTATAAAGGCTTAATCCAGTCTGTAGGCTGCTGCAGTTTGACTGTGTTCGTTTTTGTGAAATTCTTGTGCTGGACAACTGCATGTTTAGAGCAGTGGGTTTATTTTGTATGGGATCATTCTGCTTCTTCACTTCCCAGCAGTGATGGATGGGCACATGAGAACAAAGTAACAGTCAAATTCCAGCACTTGTGAACATTTGCATGAAAACTAAGTTTTAAAGCAGGATGAGGAAACACTTGGCTTCTAATGGAAAATGTTGCTTATTTTTTTTTCAATTTCTCTTGGCTTTTTTTCCTCATATATAAAGGGGAAGAAGAACAGAGTGGTATTTAAAATATTTGTACTTAACTCTCTGTGTGGGAAGTTCATTTAAAAAGAAATGTCTTATACTGCCTCCTGTTAGAAGATATAGCTAAAATATGAATTCTGCTATTCAGAAAATAGTTCAAAAAACTGCATGTTGCTAGGTAAAACATCTTTAAAAGAAAAAATAAAACCATAACTTCTTTCCAGGGTCTCGTTTCTTTAATTCATTGTGTTGTTTTTTAGGTAATGTTAGCAGTAAGTCTGTGTCACTGGCAGGCTGAGTCAGTCCCTGGGAAGTTCGTTTTGCCAGCCACCTTGTCATGGCGCCCCTGGGATGAGTGTGGGTGCCGAAGGGTCTCTGGGTCCCCATGCTGCAGCAACCATGGAGCTTTCCACCACGTATGGGAAATGGGACAGGTCTGAAAATGTTTGCAGTAACTCAGAGGAGCCTTTGTGGTGGAAATGGACAAATGTCTTCTTGGGAAATTTTGATCAGTAAGTGTTCTCCTGTTTAATAGGTAAACAGCATTTACATTCCTCTTGATACTCAGTACTGGGACCAGTAATTAACGACAACAATCTTCGCACATTTGTCTTGCATAATGTAAGCGCCAGGCAAGTATCTTACTGAAGCTCTTGATAAAACCGTTTGCAGAATGGCTGTTCCAAAGTGGTCACAGCACTGATATCATCTTTACTGAAAATCATGCCTAAAATGAACAGCATGGCCTTGTTATTTCAAGCCACCGCTGCAGTATTTTGTCTCTTAGAAGGTGAACTTGGGGAGATAAACAGGCAACAGTGTGCACAGTGTTGTTAGCAAAATCCAGCACCCAGCCCTTTTTGGCCAATATCTAATTGATGCCTTCTGTTATCAGAAGGCCACACAGGCGTTGGGGGCACCACTAATGTTCAGGATCTGTGCACAGTGTGCTTGCTTATTGGTGTCTAAGGGTTCAGGGATGTTGTTTTGCTTGTTGCTGCCTGAGTGCTTTCTGCACTCCAGCCTGGTTGCGTGGTGCTGAAGGGGACAAGGAGGAGGAGGTGTCCATTGCCAACAGGTAGCCCTGTGGTAGACCCACACCTGGATTTTAAGGGAGGGCTTTCAAGTGCTTGAAAACTGAATGCTGGAAGTATTTGTGTGAGTTGTTGCCTCAGTTCAGTGGCTGACCAGAGAATGGGAGTACAATGGTGGTAGTAGAAGTAACTGTCCCTTCTCTTACATCATAAACAACAGCACAAAAGCTCAAACCAGAGACATTTCAGTCATGTCAAAAATAAGCAATGTCAAGGAGCAAAGACAAAATCTAATGATGCCAGTAGTATCTGGGAAGCATAAAGGTACAACATTTGAACAACAGGAGTGTGTTTTGTAAACATACTGTTCTACTTAGTTTTTCATTTAAAAATCCAGTCTTGAAGGAAATTGGTGTGCTGGCCTGGAGGCATAAGATCTCATGGATTCTGCAATATGTCAAGTTTCCTGATATGTTTTGATGCTGCTCCTGTTACAATTTTGCCTTTCTTAGCTGTAGAAGTCTGTTGTCATCTGTGATACGATTCCTATATTGTTAAAATTATAAAGCTTTTTGACACACAAGTTTCTAATTCTTTGCCTGGCTGTTAGTCTTCACTCTAAAGTATCTTTTTCAAGTATATGGTTTTCTGTGAGTCTGTACACTGTAAAGGCTTCCACTTGTAGCTAGTAAATATTCTAGAATAAAAAGTGCAACTTCTGTAAATTTGTGTTTTTTTTTTTTTCCTTGGTTTTCCACCTTTCAATTGAGACAGTTATCCCAATCCTGCAGAACATTGCTGTGACGACTTCTCAGCAAAAAGGATTTTACCCATAACTTGTAGTCGGATCAGTAACTCATTACAGCTGGGTTAAGAGGAGCAGCAACAGTATAGGAATACAGTTGGGTATCCTTGCTGTCTGAAGAATAAAGATGCTCTAGGGAATTTGACTTCTCAGTCTGTAAACAACTTTTTTTTTGAAGGTTGGTCTTGGTATGAAAACCAATGTGCCTCTGTGCTTAATAAAAAGGCAACTAGAACACCTAAATGTCTTATGGGATTAGCCTATGTCTTGTGGGATTAGCCTTATCTGTCTCCTCTATGTAAGTATGGGGAGGTAGCAGCATTACAGCCAGCGTTTCTATTTACCAAACTATGAAGCTATTTACCATTCCTATCAGATCACTATCTTTTAATATTCCTTAGAGCAAGTCTTCCCCATAGTGCTTCCATAGCTGTGAGTTGTTTTAATACAGGAAACTACCTGCAGCTGACTGTAACAACCACTGCAAGATATTTGCATGTACATTACTGTGAAATGACTCCATGCAAGTTCTTTGGGGGCCCTTTGCAGTCTTGTGTAAATACACTAAGATCAGCCCCTGAACATAAATCAAACAAGGTAGCCCAGCAACACTATAGCTGATCAGCTTGCTTCTGCGGGCAATGCTAAGCTGTCCTAGCACTGCTCTTCTGCTCGATGGGTGTACACAAGGGTTGCCCTATCCATTGTTAATGCAGGAAGTACAGCAATGGCAATGGATCTCATTTGCCCTAGCAGGGAAGTAGGTTTTACTCAGGGCACCCTGGTAAGTCAGAAATAACTCCAGGGAAGCCTCAGTGATCTGTGGTCATCAGGGTCCTCTGAGGAGCTTCTTGCTGCGTGAAGCTGGTTATTGCAGTTCTGTAGCTCAGAGTTCTGTAGCTCAGACTTGTTAGTAGCAGTGACCAAACAATTTGAATGATGAATTTCAGAAACACACCACAAATACATACGTATACACGCTTCAGGCAAATATTGGCTACGTTTTTCCGTGGGTTCTGTAGCTGTCCAGCAGTCCGAGTTGAGATGATACGTTGCTCCTACTGTGCTTAAATGCCTCTCCTTTAGGAAACCTCAAAGTATCTGTGGGATTTTGCACTTGATCACAGGCTATTCTTAAAATGGTAGTCATCAATTATTTTGGAATTTACATCAGGCTTTCTTGTTAAATGTTGAACACATTGTGGAGTACATAGTGGAAAGTTTAATTTTTACGTACAAAATTATTTCCGAACAAAGTAAATGTCTCCATTGGAGGTTCATGAGTAAAAAAAAAATACTTGACAAAAATGAGGTTTCTGTGGAACAGAACTGCATTAGTTGATTTCTTTGAACTTTTGGTACTATAAAAGCAAAGTTAAGCAACTGCTGCAGATCTGGCAGGTTTTATATAGCAAAATTGCTTTTATTACTGGTCTACTAATACTGGCCTACAGGGATATTTAATTAGGGATATCTCTATATTATTAGATGAACTCCATGCAAGTTTACAGAAGCTGGAATACTAACGAAGTACTTGTAGATTGCTGTTTTAATTTTACAGTCCAAATTCTCTATCAATTTCAGGTGAAATTTTTAAAATATTTTTGATTTATTTTCTGTGTTTATGAATGGCTTAAATCTGGGAATTTGTCATTTTGTATCCAGAAAATGGAAAATTTTAGATTTTGTTTTAGTTTCTTCCTTAGTTTCTTCCTTTGTGTTCTGGCCTGAAGTAAAGGTACCAGTAACTTCTTGATCAAAATCTAAACTAATTGCTGTTTTTCTGTGCATCTTTTTTGATTACGCATTCAATAGCTAAATATTAAGATTTAGCTATATAGCTACCATGTAGTCTGTACGTGTGTTCATATGTATTGCAGTGTTAGAAGGTTAACAGCCTGTTTCTTTTGGTTTGAACTGTGTTTTGGAATCTAATGCAGTGATTGGATCAGTGTGTTTGCCTTCAGGCATCAGTCACTTAATCTGAACTCTACTGAAAATTTGTGGCACATTGCTTATTTGAAAATAATTCTATTCAATAAAACTGGCATCTGTATCATCTTTATGTGAAAAACAGTGAAGCAAATTAAGACTGGCATGCAATGGGACACGGAAAGTATGGCTTACTTCCCTTCCTTCTCAGGCTTTCCCAATAAGGTTTTCTTTCAAACATTTTGTGCAGCCTGTTGTACTTTACGTTAATCTTGAATAACTGGTCCCTTTCTGTAATAAACTGGTTTCACAAGGGCAGTGTGGGGTCCCACCAGCTTAACTGCAAATTAGTGATACAGTAAGTACAAAGCACCTTCCAACCATGGCCAGACGTGATTAAAAGCATTTGCAACTCTTGTTCTTGCCAAAGTTAAAAATTGTGGACTTAATAAAAATTAGGCAGAACTCTAAATGATCACGAGAAGTGTTTCTTCAAAAGTGCCATGAAAGAATGAGGAAGGGGAAATCAGGAAAAGCATGGATTATGGGTTACTCCTCTTGTTTTGAATTCCACAGCGACTTTGTGAAACAACTCTTTCCCTTAATACAGACCCCCAGGTTTGTGTCTGTTTTTAAAAGGAATGATTACAACCAAAATTATAGATTTTGTTAGGATGATATTAACTCTATGCAGCAACTGTTCTACCTATGAATTCATTCTGTGTGGACAGAAAATCTGACAGGTGTGGAGATGCTTTGTAACGGTAGAGCAGAATCCATAATTCTGACATGGTAGCATGTGTGTTGCCTTCTCATAACAGATATTACTTGAAAAAATATTTTTAGCCTTCCAGTGCAAGCCTATACAAATCCTTGGGTATCTATGGTAGTGGACTTCCAGTGTGTTTGTAATTTATTGCTGAGAACATCAGTAACAAAGGGGAAAAATGTATTTCCACTTCCTCTGCATGTTTAGGCAGTTTCACTGTCTCCCTTTACCATTTATGATCATTCCCTGTTCCTTTCTTGGTCTTTCACACTAGAACAGCTGAAAAGTATGCTTAAACATGAAAATGGGCTTCCAAACTTGCAAATAAATGCTGGAGAATCAGAAGCAGGTGTAGTATGTTTTCTTTACCCCAGCTTTCTCCGGTTGTCTGTATCTCTGCTTTCAATGGGGCAGCGTTGATGTAATCCGTTGCTGTCAGTTCCCTATGATTGTGTTAAGTCAACTTAATGTCTTGATGAGGTAGCAAACCTGTAGTAACTTTCTTACTTGGATTAAAAGAATAATCAACTCTGGCTGATACTTAAGTACTCAAACAGATGGATTACAGTTCAGGTCCTATTAAGTTGTATCAAGGGATGCTACTCTAAGGAAGCAGGAAACTTTCCTTTATAAATCCAAAGGGCAGTGTTTAACTGATCAAGATGATGCAAGGCTCATAAAAATCATATAGGGTATGGATTTCCTTACTGGGCAGGAGCGAATTTTTAAAAACTTCACTTTCAAATCTAACTATCCCAATGTTAAGATTTCAATGTGTTCCTGTTAGTATCTCCAGGAATTGAAACGTTTCATCTGCCGCCTGTCTTTTTGAAGTTAAATTTTAGCATTTTCCCAAGATGGCTTTGAAGCCCTGCAGTCAAGCTGGGATATCAAAGGGCTACAGGAATTCAGCCATAATTGTTTTATGGCTTGCCAGAAATCAGACCTATTTGTATAGGTAGCACAGAAAATAGCTGTGATTTGACAGTTTGGTGCCATTTATATCCACCATAAAAAAAAAAAAAAAAAAAAAAAAAAGTG
>VXAV01008914.1:323390-347029 GCA_013399715.1 Alectura lathami | reverse complement strand
GGTTTTTTTTTTTTTTTTTTTTTTTTTTGTGGAAACTCCTGGCTCCAGTGCTCATTGTGTGACCTTGTGATGGCTCCCTCTGTTCTTGAGGGATAATACTGAGACATTTAGCCTGTGGGCCAATTCCATGTAAATTAAAGCCCTGGCGCCTTCCCCTGTGGGGGAGTTGGGATTGCTTCATTCCTTTCAGAACACTTTTGGGGTGGTCTTCACAATTCTGAGCCTTGCACAGCTGTACAAAGCATGTATCCCAGGCAGCACTCAGCACAGGGACCTCTTCTTCCATCCATGGTCTCCATCTCTGTATGAAGTGCCGACAGGGTAGCTGGAGCCATGGGGGCCCAGGAGCCGTGCTTCTGGGCCTGCCCCTGCCTTTGTGAATGGGAAGGGTTGGTTAGACCAGTACCTGAGCTGGGAGGAGCCATTCAGAAGAAATGTTTTTGGAGAGCCATCAGACGTGTCTCCTGGCAGTGCTGGACCCTTGCCCTGTCAAACTAGGGAGCTGGCACTTGGTCTGTCTCACCAATCTAATATGTCCAGCCTCAAGGTTTTTTTGCCCATTGAAGGCTTTTCATTGTGGCTAAGTGAATTAAGGAGGCACTGATGTGAGAGAGTTTTGTGTCCTGGATCCTCCATTAACTATTGCTTACATGTGACTATGAGCAGCAGGCTTTTTCCACTTTTCTTCTCCCCTGTCCTTACAAAGCTATCTCCGTAAGATTAAATAGCCTTCAGGATGCGGGAAGTGGGGTGAAGGCAACAGTCATTTGGGAGAAGGATAAAGCAGTGTGGAAAGATATGTTAACCTAGGCACTGAAATATATTCTGGATTCTTGAAAATATTTTGCGGGGGCCATCCCAAAGCCCATGTAGCTTTAGTAATCCGTGATCTCTTCCAGCTGTTAGCCTGAGCACCACAGCATAATAATCACCTCAGCGTGCATTACTCATTCTCCATTTTATGGTATGTCTCTTTACTTATTAGATCATTGACAGAGGGAAGAAGCCATCCGCTGAAGGAGACCTGGATGTAATTATGCATAGTTCAACTGGATCCTATTAGTGCTAAGCAACAAAAGATGTTACACATAACATGAGTTAGTGGGCTACACAGAGGAGTGTGGCAGAGTCAGGAAGACAAGGACTGACACTCAGCAGAGCGCTTGCGGAGATGTAGTCCTGGTGACATACTAGCTGTGGTGCATGTTAGCCATGGGTCATTAATTTTGGCTTAAAATTCTCTCCAGGTATGAGAGAGAGACCCTGAAATTACACAGGAGGAGTGACTAACGGCAACTAAAAGCTGGCCTGGCTTGAGAGAGAAGGAGATTTTTGCTGTCTGTACTGAGTATATGTCCAGGATCTGTGAAGACAGGAAACATTTCAGGCTGGTGCCTCTGCTTTGTCATGGGAACGGGTGAGAAATTCCTCGGGAATCCTCTGGCCCTCTGTAACAAAACAGCAAGAGCCAGCCAGACCACTATCAGCAGTCCCCAGCACGGACACCATGTGGTGCAAGGCAGGGACACGCAAACATGCCTCAATTAATACCACAGCATGCAGGCGTAGGGCTGCTCGGTCCCTGTGGTAAGGTCCAAGCAGGGTAATTAATCCCCAGCCCTGCAAAGCGCCCAGGTTGTTTTCTAACTGACTTGCACCCAATGTGCTTTTTGCACCTGGGCTCAGATCACTTATAGGTTTAAGGGATCAGTTTTAGGCTCTGCTAGATGCTAGTCCTGCCAATGTAGCTGTGCTCAAGTACTTAATTTTGGACAGCTTTCCTCTTAGCATTTGGAGACCTATAAATGGGTAAACGGAAAAGCTAGGTGAAAAATCCCTCAAAAGGAAAGCATTTGTTTCCCTCTTAATGTTCTTGATATCAGTGCAATACCATTGGCTAACTGTAGCTGTGTTAGCCCACCATAAATATGATAAAAAGAATATGATTTTCAGTTGGTTGTGCAGGCTTTCCCTGTTGGTATGGCTGTTAAAAGAAGCATCCTGATTTTTTAAAAAAACATAAAATAGCTCTGGTGTTTGGTTTGTACCTGAAGTGTTCCAACACAGTGAAACAACACAGAAGTTAGGGCCAACTGGCAAAAGTGCTGAATGCAATGATGATGAAAATAATGCTAGCAGAATTAGGTAAATATATTGTTATTACTTTTGTTATTGTTATGTTATCAGAGGCCGCTATCCTACAATTTCTCTTTCAGAACAGGATTTCAAAATTCATGAAGAGATTTGCTTCACCCAGTCATATTTCAGGGAATGTCGTTCTCACAGCATATACTTGCAAAGGAAGATGCTCAGTGACATCTTGCACATCCGTTTGACCTATTAAAGACATCTGAAACAAAGATGTTTGCTAGCCACTCCTCCTTTTTTATTAGAAAAAGGGAAATCATTCTGTCTCCAGCACAGATCTTCTGGTTTCTCAAATATCATGTCATGAAACTGCTTATTCATCATCAAAGTGAGGAGAGATTAAGAATTTCTATGACAATCTTTTTCTCAACACCAGTAGGAATTCACTGCTCATCTCCTAGTGATCACTGGTCTTTTCAACAAGGGAAATAGATCAGCATCTGATTGATACGGGGCGGGGGGGAGAACTGAAGCCCAGACACGAGGAGTTTGTGTGCAGTCACAGCAGATCAGTGATCCCGAGGAAACTGTGGAGCAATTAGAAGATTATTTGAGCTCTGATATGGGGCAGGAGGAGAGTCAGAACATCCTGGTGGTCTTCTGGCTCTAGTGGGGAATGCCTGTGTCATATTGGGAAGTTCAGTTGATGTCCATCTGGAAAGGTAGGAACTCCTCCTTACCTTTACCACTTCACCACATTTGTGTGGTTCTTCACCTCTGCCAAACGCAGACCACAGAGCTCAGCCGACAGCGAGGGAGCTGGAGACAAAGCAAGGCCAGAGAAGGGGATCTAGTTAACTTACTTGAGACATTAGATGCCTTTGTTCAAATATATCTCAGATCCATGACCCCAGAAGGGAAGTAAAATACAAAACACATTTAACAACCATCTTGTACCCCAAGAGATGTGCCAGAAATTTTGTGATGTTTACTGAAAGGTTAGCATTACTGTAGGAAGTTCTTAAATTGCAGCAGAGATGGGGAACAGCACTATTAGGGAAATTTATAGATATTTCTAAATCTTATAAAATCCTTGGACGAAAAGTAGCGTAGCAGTGCAAATGACCTGTCATGTAAATTATCTTTCAAAATGTAGTTACTACAAATAAGAGCAGTAACTATATGACCACCTTGTGCTTTGGCTAAGAAACTTTTCAGGACTACGTATATCATACAGGTCTTTTCACTGCATGATCTTTAGTAAGACTCCCCAAAATGTCCTAGGCCTCAGAGCAGAGTTTCTCGTTCACACTTCTACTGTATCATGCAGAACAATGTATTTTAATTAAATGTATAACCGCTTCTCTAGAGTACATCCTTTAGGAGTTTCTCCTTCTTCCTCGTCTGGTATTTAACCCATAAGCACAACCCCATGTCTCAGCTGATGGCACATTCAGAAGTTGTACCAGTGTTTGAGATGAGTTGAATTAAACCAGAACTGGTAGGAATCCAAGTTCTGTTGTGTTTCAGTAAGGAGAGATCAAATCTCAATTTTAGATCAAATTGGATTTTGTGATCTTGTTTCTGAAGTGGTTTCATATCTGGGACAGATTTGTAGTTCGCAGAAAGTGCAAACCTTAAAATGCTGTTTTTTCTAAAAGGGTTTCTGCCATTCAGAATAGGAGATAACATTTTGTTACATTCAGACAAGAACCTAATTTATTTGTCTGTGCACCAGCCTCTCTAATCTTCTCTGGTAGCTGTGTTTGAGGTGAAGGAATTTTTCATCTGTAGGAACTGACCATTGTCCATTTTTCTGATTTTGTTTTTGTTTTTAAATCAAGCTGTAGAACAACTACACATTCTGTCCTGACTAAAAAATTCATTAAAGAAATCACCTGAGATAAGTTTGCTGTTATTTTCGGAAAAATTGTGAAACTGTTTTCAGGTAAGCCGTTAGACTGTAGGAAATAAATACAAACCTCCCACGCCCTAAGTTTAAAAGATATCATCCACATTGCACACTAGCCTGTGAAAAGACAGACTTTTAGACCCTCAGATTTTGTCCTGTACTTGTGCCTTACCTCACTTGTGGATTGAGATGACTGGTGGTGACTTCAAGCCATGCTGTAGTAGGCAAGTAAGTGCTTGTGGGTACTGGGTTAGGAGCTGCTCTCAGCTGGCATTATTCCCTTTTGACAGGCACAAAATTACATTCACATGTGCTTTACCAATAATATTTTAAGCCGAACTTTTGGTAATGGTGGCATTTGCATATCTTCCTGCTGAGCTTTTCATACATCACTCTCACTCCTAAGCACTAAGCAACACGGGGTTTTGGAGAGGCTGCAGGGTACAGTGGGGTCAAGAAGGCTTTTTTGAACCATACGCTCACTGTAGCTATGGGAGAGGCAGAAATAAAGTTTGGTAATCCACCTCCAAGGTCGCCAGTTTGTGCTGTTCCCTAGCCTCTGGGATCACTGGAGCTTCTCTGTCTGTAGGATGGGAATAGTCTTCACGCGTGGTCTCAAGGTCAGTGGACAGCTCCCATTCAGGTGTAAGCTAGAAGTAGTATAGAAACGCGACCACTTGAGGCAGAAAAGAATGTGCAACTCATCTGCTGCTGGTTGCTGGGAGAAAGAAGAGTAAAATCTGTCTTTAGACTGGCAAGGATGAAATCCAAGCTCTTTGGCTCCTGTCTGACAAGGGTAGTCCTTCTGTTTGTTAGCATTCATGACTCTTCTTGACCTTGGACAAGTGAAGAGAAACTTTGGAGGAGCATTTCATGAGATACTTGCAGAGCTGGCTGAGCAACTTTTCTCATTTTTTGAGATCAAGATACATCTTAGCATTTCATGAACGGCTGAAAAAATCCCTTGCTGACATTCAGCCAGGGTGGTCATAGAAAGGCAGTGTGGCTTGAATGGCTGTTGTAATTCCTAAAATTGCTTTGAACACCCTGGGCTACTGTGGGAGAAGTAACGTTTGGAACAATGTGATTCCTTCATGGTTGTGTAACCTGGGGAGTCTGAGATGCAAGATGCTTCAGAGGCTGCACTTCTGCAGGGGGGCACCCCACGGTCTGCAGGCTTGGAGCTGCAGTTAGCTAAATGGTAATGTCACTGCGTGCGATGCCAACTGCGAGACGAAGTTCTCTGTCGTCCTCTTGGAACGGAGGACCCCAGAGCAGGGTGTCTTGGTTACACAATAAAATAATAAAAATGCTAGTTTAAATTTTGAATTAGTAAAGGACTATTTTTGGCTTTCTCAGAGACAGCATCTGTAAATAATCAGGCAGAAGCCTTTCCATAAAACAACACAGAAAAACCTCAAAGAGCATTTAGATTCTGCAACATTTAAACAAGATTTTTAACCCATGGGGAAGCCAAAATCAACACAATGCTTCCTGCACATAAAAAGCATGGAATTTCTTAGCAGTGTGGGGGCAATAAATGGCTATCACATTTCTCCCCTTTTAAAAACTAAATATTTTTCAATGGAAATAGTAATATTGATGGAAAAAGAAAAGAGGACTGTGAGTTATGTAAGAATTGATTTAAGCTCTGAACGCCCATACATTGCAGTCTGGAGGCTAATTAAAGAAAAACCTGCGCTCCTCAGTTCTGCTGTAATTGTCCTCCAAGCTCGAGAGATCAAATGTGCTCGCTGAGATCCTTCTTGTAATCATCCAAATTCATGACCCAAGTTTCAAGTTCATTCCTGCTGCTTCCAGCCAAGTCCATCTGTAATGCAAACAAAAGAAGGGAATAATATACTCTTAATTATGTTCTCTACAAAGATCGGAGAACATGATGACTAACAGCTATACATATATATGCTCCTAGCAACCTCTGACCACCACATTTGCCCACAGCATGTGTGAAATCCAAAATTCGCCCATAACCAAGTACGTATGGACAGGTTATTTGCTAAGGAAAAATGTAAACATAGTCCAGTGTAAAAAAAATAAATACTTTATGTAAGATGCTGCTACCTTGATTTCCTGGCTCTTGCAAGAGGAGCGCTGTTGTCTTAAGGAGCTGCTGAACCGGGCTCTTGTGCCTTAGAATAGAAAATTGTTTATGAACGACTGGCTACATTTATGGTCATTGGGTTGACCTGACTGAAACCTATAGATCTCCAAGTTGTGGATGAATGGACTTGTAAGTATGATATTCAGGGGTACAACTGGGGCAGACAAACAGAACCGGGAAATTTTATGATTTAATACAGCTCTGTGAGCAAGCTGTGTGCTTCCATGAACCACCTCTGGTTTATGAACCACTGCTGGAGAAGGGCTGAATTAAGCATTTATTTCAGCTGTGTGAAACTCTGGGTAAAGAAGCGAAAATCACAGTCTTGCAATTCCTGTTTACCAGTCTGGTTAGTTTTTTAGCTCTACTTCATAAGTTATCATTTAGAGTGACTAATTGTCTAACTTCCCACTAACAGCAAATTTGAGTCTTTTCCCAGATGAGGCACAGTTATGAGGAGTTATATAGTAAAAGAGACAAGCTAATGGCATGGCCAAACTGTGCCTAAATCTGTTTTTCTCTGCTAAACGCATTACTCATTTTGATATTTCGAGAGATGCCAAGGCAATTTCAAAAAACCTAGCGTTTTGCTTCATCAGCAGCTTTCAGGCAAAAAAAAAAATTGTTGTGGCTCAGACATAGGAAAAGATCGTCACAGAGATACTGAGTTTACCAAAGCGTATCCATTGTAATAAATTCCCAGATCCCTCAGTCAAATGTCAATGAGAACTGGTGGGACCTGGGCGCCTGGCACGGCCGCAGCTCCCAGCAGAGCCATGTCCCTGGCCACCTCCTGCTTTTTGACTCCTCCAGGCAGGTAGCTAGTGCTGGAGGCATGGAGCTGTGCCCCTTTCCAGCCCATGGATAGTCTCCCTGGAGCAAAGTGTGGACGTTTCCATGGGGACAAAGGGCATCTAAGCTGGCTCGTCACTTTGAAAATCCCGATGGACCAGTTGGGTCTACCACAACACAACAATGCTTTGGTTAAAGCACAGCATGAATGGAGACTTCAGCTTCTGGGACTGGAAAGGCTTTACTCTGCCCCACAGTAAGATTTTTTTTTTTTCATTTTTTAAAACTCTGTTAAGCTTAGAAGGACTGCACACTGTGATCACGACACCAGGTGGAAACCAAAAGTTTGTGCTGTAATCACCTTTTCAATGTAGCTTTCTGTCCAAACCAATCTAGGCTGCCATCAGAAGAACAAAAGGCTTGCCAGGAGTTTGTTATCACAAAACTAGAAGACCTGCAGTAATCAAAGCGTGTACTGTGCCCTGTGTGTTGTCTGCACATTAGTATATTTGCTTGTTAATGTAAGTTGTGGTGTTTTGCATTTTTCTTTGACTATAGTACTTAGGATTTAAAGCAGATACGCTGTAAGTGGGAAGGATGCCGAACAGAGGAAGTTGCGCAGGAATTAACTGTCAAAGGAGGGCAAGCCTGCAGCTCTTCAATGGGGAATTAGAAAGTATCACCTGCAGTATGGGAGCTGGAAAGGTTTTTTGACATGGTTAACACAAATATCCTCAAGATACAATTACTGAGGTTGTATAAGCTGGTGAAAATAGGTTTTTAGTACCAAAACTGGAGACACAAAAAGCAGACATATTTCCCTATAATTTGACCACAACTGTCTTGTGCTGCTACATTTTCATACAGGCACTCAGACCTTTTCACATTAAATGCAGAGCCCATTCATGTCACAACATTTCACTGTTCTTTTCGTGAGTACAGAAAGCCAAGGTATGAACAGAGTTGAAGTAATCTTGTAGCTTAAAAAAAAAAAAAAAGGTTAAAAATGTTATGTTATTCTGATATTAGGAAACATTTTCCACTGTCTTAATTTAATAGTTAATAAGTGCAGCATGGTAAACTCAGAAGTAATAGCATACAATATGATTTTGAGGTTTTTGTTCATATCTTACCCATTCAGACTCTTCATACCCTGTGGGTAGCAAACAGATGTATTACATTACACTACATTAAATCCTGTGGAGGCAATAGTCTTAAGTGCTGCTTCAAATATTTATAATGTGGAATTATTTTAGGCCAGGAGCCAAGTGCAATATGGCATCCTTCACAGCATCTCTCTTGTTTTTGTAAGAACCGGAAGCTTAGCTACTGCCGTGCAATCATGCTTCTCCTCTAACCTTCAACATCTCTTTTCATTTGTCACCATCTGAATATGTTTTAATTATTATCATTTACTAGTGCCTCTATTGTTTTATGAGCTTTCTCGCTTATGCTGGGAAAAGCAAAGTTTTCAGGAGCCCCTTTAACCCTACTGCTCAACTGGATATGCAAGACCCTGTTTTCTCACACCTGTGAGGTGCATCATGGAGCATACACACCTCCATGCAGTCTAGCAAGCCCACGGCTGCAGGCGAGGTGCTGAGAGCATCTGTCCCTTACATCATACATCATTGGTGCGGGTTAGGTGCGGGGTGACACACACCATAGCCCTGGCCACAAAAGAGTTCCTAGGCTAATTTGGTGCTTCTGGTGCAGGAGTGAGGGTGCAGGAAGGGGAGCTCAAGGTAGATGGGTCAGGGCAAATAAGCTGGGCACATCCAGCCTGCTGTTTCGCACTTGCTGTGCTGCAGTGAGGCTATGTGGTGTCTTTTCAAGGCTATATTATTTCATGCATGAGACAATAACAATTTCCACAGGAAGAGTAATTTCTACCGTTACATCTACTTTATCTGTATAATGTGGTGTTCCTAGGTGTCACCTTGCTTTTCTTTTGGTTTGCAGAAATGAAGATCCTAACCACAGTGGCCTGTCCTGAAAATGTTCAAAATATCTGCAGCTATTTTCTCTTTAGAAAATTGGCATGTTAAAAGAGTTTGCTGTTCATCTACAGCTACATGTCTTCTATTTATGAGTCTATTTAAATGCCAAAATTTTGCTTGCTTCTTTTACTAAACTCCCTTTGACTTCCAAGCGTAGCCAAATCACGTTTCTATGGAATTAATTTACACATCAAGTTGGTCATTAGAAATTCTTTACTCAAAAATATTGACAATATTTTTATTCTTTACTCAAAAGTATTTGACTCTGAATGCTTTTGTTGCTGACTGAGCTGTAGGACTGACCCATAACTGAACTTGATTGTTTTAATAATTTACCCACAAATGCATGTTCCTACCTCCCAGCTTCACAGTTTGACATTCAACAGAACATCCTCATTTGTAGATGACTTTCTGAAGACTTTAAACGTACTTTTGTCATACAGATGAAAGTTTTGGAGCACCATCCATGCCTGCAGTAATTCAAAGGATGTGAGTTTAGTTGAGTCCGTCCCAGTGTCTTGGTTTGTGGAGCCCCACATCTGGCCTAGGCTGAGCTCAATCAGCTCTGAGGTGAAGGGTGCACCCCAGGCAGGTCCCCTAAGCCCAGCTGCTCAGGTTCAGGTGCTGATCAGCACACTCCACTGGCTTCACACAGGGCCTACAAGAAACCCACAGACTGTCCAAAAGCCCATGCAGGGGCAAGTGCAGCCTGCCTTGCTCATACACAGTTTTCTTCGCTGTAAAGATGCAGCCCTGTGTAAAGTAAGTTACACAAGACTCGTCTGTCTCCCTTTTACCTCCTCTTTGTGGTTAGGTGTTTGAATATTTAGCATATTGGCAGATGCATGAGAGCTTGCAGGCCAGAGCTGCCAGAACAACAACATTGCTCTTCATAGCGCAGTCTGAGCTCGATGGAGGGATTGATCTTTCCCTCTGTGCGTGGCTAATGTAGCATGGAGGGTGCCCACACATTTCCATAGGGTTGCAGTGAACTGCCTCGGTCTCACAAGGGGCTACATAAACAGGACTGTTGGCTGACACTGGAAGTAAGCCTTTACGCTGCTCAGCGTTGGTGCAGCTGCTGCTGAAATACAGGGCACCCACTCTCCAGGAATAGATGGGATCAGATGGAGAATGTGCAGAGCTGAGTGAGAAGATATGGCTTTGTTTTCTTGTCCTCTGTCAGCTGTTTTCTAAGCAGCACCAGTTCTTATCTCTGCAGAAGACATTCATTGGTTTCAATGCTATTGATCTGTTGGACATTTTCCTCCAGTTTAAGAATTTGGAGAAAGTATTCAACTAAATAGTGGGATTTTATTGGTATTTGTTTGCCTTAGAGCTTATTTCCAAACTAAAATCAACACCTTCCTTATTCTAATGCTTAGTGTGGTATGAAGGGGGGCAGCTATGAGCAGTACATAGCAGGGAAAATGAGGACAGCCTCCAAGTTTCTCTCTCAGGGCCCTCTTTCAGTATTTCCAATTCCAAATCCTAATGTGAAAGTACCGTAATTCTTATTGTAGAGTCTTGACAACCTTAATCCTTTCTGCTGGCACAAGCTGTAGCTCACTCTTCAGCCCCTTTCTCCTGTTTGAAAACGTCCCCAAGGAAAATGGAAACTACTATCTGCTGTTACTTTTAAAAAAGCAATTGAAACGTGAAGACCATGGCGCAGAAGTCCAAGTCAATCATTTGTTTTAGTTTCTTAAATTCAGCACGGCATTTTCTCATTCCATAAGAAAGGAACATTGTCTGAGGTTTCCAATTCCTCTGGGTGGGCTCATGAGCCAGTGAGATGGAGGGATGGCTTCTATCAAACTTGGCTCCGTCTTATGTAGCAGCTCCTAAACACAGTGCTTCGCATAACCTCTTCAGTGCCTGAGGGAAAGAGACTGTCAGGCAACACTTCTGGTACGTCAGGGTCATCTTAACACATCTGATCTGAAATAGCACCAGGGTGAGCGTCATCTCCTTCCATGGGTGTGACCCACATGCCATCTCAGATAGGGAATGATCATTTCAGTTAAGTCAAAATGAAGATGACTACAAGTTGAGGCCGTTCAATCTCTCAGTCTTTTATCAGTCAAACTCCCTATATGATATTCTTGAAAATATCTAAATTTGCAGGTTTCATTGAGATGTCAAAGACCCAGACTGCCAGTCTGGTTTTCATTTGCACTCTTCCAGCTCCGATGTAATTGAGAGCAGGCCTAATGCAGTGTATCTATAGCTTTCATAAACCTCTTTTAGGCCTGCTTGATTCCTGATTTAATACAGAGACTGAGAGAATGGCAATGGAAAACAACTTCATGAAAAGAATAGAAAGCGTAGAGAATATATTTTGCATTGATAGACTATTTGACTCGATGATCCTGAAGAAAATTTACATTTCTAATTCGTGCTTGCCTTGAATGTAGCAAGGTGGTATTTTTTGCTTGTCCTTTGATACCTCTTTGGTTTCAGGAGGATTAAGCTGTTAAGGCAGTTTTGAAAGTCATGGATGATTTGCATCTGCATCCTTACGTGTTGTAGTGCTTTTAAGATGTTGTGCCTGCATGACTTGCTCTGAGGCCCAGTGGAAGCCAATGGAAATATGTTATTCGTTCCAAGCCAACGTGCTGGCTCCTGGGTTAGTTTTCCTCAGCTGTACCACAGTGTGTGAGGTACGAGAGGGCAACGAGGAAAATTATTGTTATTTTTTTAATTTTATTGAGGCAAATGATGTTGTGAAAATTGTCACGTCTTTCAATCCTCCCTTAAGCCATCCAGCATTTCCCAGAGTACACAAGAGGCATTGCAGTCCCTAACCGTCTAGAACTGTGATGTGTGTTGTTAAGTGCCATTCCTCTCTCCCTCCCAGCAGGCTTGTAAGAGGGAATGCTTTTAGTCAGGTCTTTTCAGAGTTTATACACTCCCCTGTTATGTCAAACTAACCAGCTTCATTCTTCACATATTTCCCGAACATTTACTTGTTGTTGTTCATCAGGATTTCTTTTTTCTGGTTCACTTTTATGTTGTGACATGTTATCCGTGAAGTCCATTTATTGCCTAGTATTTTTCTGAAGTGATTATTTTCAAAAGCATTCAGACTCTGTTTACGTCTGTGAAAGATTTCCATCTTTCACATCCAAGTATGATGACAAATATAATATCTGAGTTGGAGATTTGTACTTTGGTCTTCGGGCATTAGATGTTTTCTGACCACATACTGCTTAAAGCAGTAAACGCAGCTACTGTCTTGCCAATTTGTGGCCTCATCTCCTTTTCTCCGTGTCTAGGGAGACAGTGTTGTTCCCAAGGTATGAAAATTAATTTCTTGTATTCATTCTTCTTTCCAAATAAAATTTGTACTGTCACCAAGGTTCTCATGGCCAAGCCATAAAAATATCCCAGGAAGATCTGAGCTGAGAATTTTCAAATACACTCAGAATGATGACACCTCTAATTACCTTCTTTTATGTGGAGAAGCTAATGAGCAAATGTTTTCCCACTCAATTCCCACAAAAAAAAAAAAAAAAAGGGTTTTTTTTACCAAAATGAAAAGTCCATAAACCCTGTCAATGAGCATAGGAACTTGCCTGGTTCAAAGTTAAAAATCAACCTTATTCTCATGGACTGAGCATGCGGGACATCAACAATACTTTCTGCTTAGCTTCTCTGCTGTGGGCCTTGCGGGCTCCGAGGAGCCAGAGAAATTGGGGAACATGGAGGAGATTCTCCTTGATAAGCTGGTGCTGTGCTGGTCCAGCACAGTTTCTCTGGAGCACTGGAGATGGCCTAACACTGGGCTTGGGAAGGTTAGGGAGAGTGTGCACCCTTAGAGGAGTTCTCTGTATTCCTGCCCAAATTCATCTTGGCTTATTGAGGCAACACTGTTACCCCAAAACCATTTAGTACACTTAATAATAAGCCCTGTGTTGGATGTAAGGTGAAGAATGTGCTTGTAAAATTAATGCCAGGTTCTCCTTACGACTTGTCTGCCTTTTGCAGACTTGATTGTATCACTTAACGTAAGAAGGACTGAAATATCATCATGATGAACATCATTTGAAGAGAAATAGTTAAAGCAGAAGGGAATTCAAATGCAGATACTTCTTCTTTGTTTTGAAGAACTTATTCTGAATAAGGTCCAAATGACAAAATCAGAGTGGTTTTCTGGTGCTTTTTGTCAATTGATTTTACCTCTTTTTGACAGCTGCATCTCAGTGCAAATGTCAAATCTGAACTCCCCACTGAGCATGGAGTTTGGAATAATTCAGACCTCCTCTGAAACTCCTTTTCCCAACTTCAGTACTGCAATTCTTTATATATATATGAAGTGTAAGCCTTTTTGTTACATGAAAATTATAGAAAGAAAATTTTTCTGAACCGAAGCCTGGTTGAGTAGTGTTTAATGTATTTAATTTCAAACAATCAGTTCCATGTGTGACTATAAAATGCTTTGCTTTTGCAAAGAAGTGGGCATCTCTTTATTACAATTTTATAGTGCCAATACATCTTTCCGTCTCTTGAGTTTTCAACATTATACGCAGCTAGTAAGAGTGCAAAAAAAAAGATCCATGTATACATTGTGCCTAATGTTTGTGTATACATACACATAAAACATACATGAATGTTACACAAGTCTATATAAGTAGTATCATATGGAGCTCTAGGTTTATCTTTTGCCATGGTTATGTTGTTTAAGACGATGGTAGGTTTCCAATCATATTTTGCATATGTTATACTGAGAAACAATGAGAGCATTCCAAATTTGTTTAGATGCCATATAATTATTTTAGCAGCTGTGGTTTCAGTTACCTTTAATTAGTTCCCCCTGCAGCTCTAAATAAAGAGAGGCTTCTGTTAAATGCAGTTACTTTCTTCTGCAGATGGCTTGGTAAAGCGTGGCTACTCATAAAAGGAGGCTACTGAGCATTACGTGATAAACTTGAGGGCTTTGAACAAATGTGATTATTAATTTAGGGCTGTTACTACATGGATTGTTCATGATTTCCAGTAATCATGGTTTTATAGCAGAACAGTCAGCCCTAGGTTTTATGCCAGCTGACATTGCTAAAACAGTTAGCTTTGATGCTGAAGTGCTGGTGAGACAACCCTCCACCGTGGAAGAAAATGTTTTTTTAAACATTGCCCGGTATTTTTCCTAAATCAATTACTTGGTTCACTGACCCCAGCATTCCTAGAGTGTGTGGCTCTGTCTCTATGAACACATGTAAAGCAAATGAAAAAGCCTCCTATAGAGTATTTCTTTCTTATACATGTAGGACAAATTCTCAGACCCCAGTGAGGCCAATATAGTTTAAAAACATTTCAGATGGAAGCTGTAGGGCCAGATTCTGTTTCCATGGGATTCAATGGTACGTGCCAACTGACATCCATAGAAGCACAGGTAGGCACTGCTTCTTGCCAATAAAGATTTTATATCATTTCTTATGTTATCCTTCAGATAGTTCAAGTCTGTCAACTCTGTGACTCTTCAGTCACAGCTGTAAACAAGACCCACAGGAAGCACAGTAAGGATTGACAACAACACAACTTGAGTTTTAAGAGTTAAATTTTTCAATTTTATTTATTTATTTATTTTTTAAGTTTTGAAAGATCAGGCCACTTAGATAAAAGTGTCTGGTTCTTATTACTGCTGACTGACTGCCCATCAGTAAAAGAGTGTCTATGATACACATTATCAATTCATCTATGATACACATTATCAATTCACAACACTGAGCAACGCTAGCTAGCTCCATCCAGGAATTCTCTGAAGGCTGTATTACTGGAATATGTAAATATTTCTATTAAAACATTATTGTTCTCCAGAGGGATGCAGACTTGGGATGAGTGTTCCCGTTAGGTGTGTAATGCTGAGCACAGCTACGACAGTTCATGGGGGCACATCCTGGAGAAATTGCTGTATCACATTAGCAGCATTGGTGTGACTTTGCTAATAAAACGAATCGCTGTCAACAGGAAACTAATTGTTTTGTTGGTAAGTTACAGATCTAAGCGTACTTGCGTGAGAAACCTGACCAGAACAGGTAAGAGTCCCGTGAGATCTCTGGTTTTCCCAAAGAGACTGACTGTGTCATAGTCCCTTGGCACCTATGAAAGTGAAATGCAGAGAAATAGCAGGATGGTGCCAGAGTCACGACTTTATTCCCTGAGCTTCAGCCAGGAAGGCACTGTAAGATTTAGTGCCGTAGGTTTCATTAGGCAGGAGAGCTCTGCTGGCTTCTGTCCTTCATTTCTGGATCATTTACTTAACTAAAGAATCGTTTCTGTTGCAACCACAAATGTTCCAGTTTGCACTATTACCCAGGGTCAGAACTTGCCTGACCTCCCTGGCAGAGGAAGAGAAGAGTAAGGAAATCAGAAAAAAAGAGAGTAAGTAAATCACTGCAAGGAAGCCTTGTTTCCCTTACTCTCAAACCCAGAAGAGCAGAAAAGGCTGAATTGAAAGAAAAAAGGGCTAAGACTGAGGCTGATTAAGAGAGGTCCAGCCTGAAGAAAAGGCAAAGAATGAAACAAGTAAGACAGAGAAAAATAAACTGCATTAAGAGTGAGCTTGGATGAGAGAGTCGGCTGGCGGCCAGGAGGGAGCAGCTGCAGCAGGAAGGCCCGGATCCCATTGAAACAGAAAAGAGGCCATCTCTCTGCTGGAATGAAAAGGAAACAAAAAATAATTCACCTTTAAAGACACAGAAATGGGATTTGGGACAAGGGGAAGGGCAGAGAGGAATGAGAACTTGTGAATGAGATGAGTTATTTTTTCTAAGAGCAATGCGATGACTGTTAAAATCCTTCCAGAGAGCTGTGTGATGGTGCAGATAAATCAGAGTGGCTGGAACGATGAGCCACTCTGAGCAGTTTCATGTTGCATTAGGACTTTTGAATGAATGCTGAGCATCAAGCAAATTTCCTCATTTTTACCAGGGGAGATGAGGCAGATGACATACCATACTGATGACATCATGCCTTGCTCCAGATGTGAACAAAGAGGGAAGAAAGTGTAAGATGGATATTTCACCACAGACCAGAGAAGTCCTCAATATTTAGGGGCAACATCAGGTTGCTAATCTCAGCACATTGGTATTCAACAAAATAAAAGACAAAAAGAAGCAAGGTGAAAACTTGGGCGATCCTGAGAGAAAATTTCAGGTTCAGGCAGCGAAGAACATACATCTTGAGTTAGATAATTATACCTTTGGTACAAAAGGTATAGTCAGCTGGAGAGATTTCAGTGGAGGCCACCAGGACGGTCAGGGGCCGTGTGAAGAGATGCAGCGGGGCCAGGCTGGTTCAACCTGAAGGCAAGATGACATTGGGGGCTCCTAAGAGCAGCCCCTGGTACCTGCGGGGAGGTCACGGAGAAGATGGAGCTGGGCTCTTCCCAGTGGTGCATGGTGGGAGGACGAGAGACAACAAGCGTGAGATGAAACGGGGGCACTTCAGGGGCAGCCAGGCAGCAGCACAGGTTGCCCAGGGAGGCCGTGCAGTCTCCGTCAATGGAGGTTTTCAAGACCCAGCTGGGCAAAGCCCTGAGCAACTTGGTCTGATCTCACAGCTGGCCCTGTTTGGAGCAGGAGGCTGAGCCAAGGATCTCCTGACATCCCCTCCAAAGTGAATGATTCTTTGTTACAGTTTTGGTTTCAGAGTGATTTTTGTCCTTTGAGGTGAAAATAGAAGAGGTCTTGAAGATAGCTTAAAAGAAATAAACAGTGACAGATAATTTCATTTGGGAGTGACAAGAAGGAAGTTCTACTCCCTAAGCCAGACTTCTTAGAAAGGAACTAATTAAATTAGACACTAATAAATTAAGCCAAAACTTTATGAAGAGATGAGATGAGGACTGAAAGAGTATGTTAAACAACCTCCTTCCTGTGGCTTCTCTCCTTTTTGTTCTACTTTCTTTCCTTTCCAGTTTATGAAATGCAGATAAAACTGGACTTTCTGAAGGGTTCTACAGTAAAACAAAACAAAACCAACTATCTAATCTATTTGATTCTAGAAAGGAATGAAAATAATTCATACAGCTCTTTTATTTTTCACTTTTTGTTTTTCTTGATCTCAGAACTTTTATTTTTCATGATGGTAGATGTTTATTAATAATGGACTGGTGTGAATCTCTCAGTAGTGAGGCCGTCAACTTTGAATAAGTGATTTATCTTGTGTGCCTTATATTAAAAGATCTCACAACTCTACCAGAAAGAACTGGCTTTTAGCACTGCATGCTTTGTCCCCAGATTTATGCTGATAAACTATGCAAAGATATTGTGGAATTTTAAAGTATTGTAATGCATGTTAAAGCTCTCCTATAAACTATAAACATCAAGTTAAAGAATGACCACTATTTTTGCTAGCTGAATCTTTTGCAACATTTTCCCAAACTCCCAAGTACTATTGTAAACAAACAAACAAAGCCACAGGAATGACTACAATTAGGCAGTATAAACAGGCTGCATCCAGATCAAAACAAGGGCTAGCTAAATTCAAACAGTTATGGTAGCATTCTTATGCAAAATAGGTTGGTTTGTAGTCCCAAAGACCCTATCTGTGCTTGTTTATGTTTGTCTTTCCATTATGGTGTTTACTGCTGGGATCTGCAGTCGGATGTGCTGGAGGTTAGAGCACAGCCCTGAGAAGCTGTGTCTCAGCTGTGGCTCTCTGGTGTCTGGCAGATCTCCCAGATAACCATTGCCTGGTACACACCTTCCACCTTTTCTGGCTTTGAGGGGTAATTCAGTACAATCACACCTGTGTCCCTGCTCAGTCTGTTGGCTTCTCTGACTCGTACCCCGGTTTTCCAAGGCGATCAGTGTAGGCGCAGCCTCAGCTATGTATCACCTGTTCCAGCTTACTGCAGTGATGCACAACACAGGCAGCCCAGCCCAGGTAGCCAGCTGTGCAGGGATACTGGCTTGCATTTCATCCTCGTCTGGCAGGGGCACAGCAAGGAGGGACGGTGTGAAGTCGGAGGGGCACCAGAGGAACATGGTGATGAGGTCTGTGCAGGAGACACAAGGATGATCCTGGGTTAAAGAAGGAGCAAGGGAGAGAGGTGTAGAGGAGAAGGCAGAAGCAGTGAGGTCCAGTTCTAAAAGTCTTGGCAATCCCTGTATGTGGCAGTGTACCCAAAAGTGAGATGCTGCCTCACCTTTGTGTGGATCAAGCACTTGGTTTTCCAGCCTAAGCAAGGTAGCATAGACACCAGCCTCCCTGCATCTCAACTAGGCTATATTATATCTGTACCGTGTGTTAAAGAGTTGTTCTGACACGTTGCCTGTGGGGAGCAATTCCTAGCAAGTGGGAAGCCACGGTGTGTGGCAGCTGCTGCCTCTGAGCGATCTTCAGGAGTAAGCTCCAAGACTGAGTGCATTGCAGTAGTTATGTTGTGAAGAAAAATTAAATGAGTATGTAGAAAGCTTTGGTGAACTATGGCAGGGCTTGGCATGAAGAGAAGGTAGTAAAAAGTCTTCATTGAAATAAATCTGTCAGTGATGCAAACACTCTGTGGGGACAAGAGGGTGGTGCCACTTCCAAATCATGAGCGTCTTACTTGAGAGAAAAATGAGACTCTTCAACAGAGGCAGAAACAACCTTTCCAGTACATCACTATCTTTGACTCCTCTTTGTCTGTCATGTACCCCTCCAGAGTTTCATCTCAGGTCAAGCTGAGCTTCAGAAAAAGCTGTCAGCCCAAGCCCAAGCCAGAAAGTGAGAACAAAAGAAAACTGCTTGAGATCCACATCTTCCTTCTGAGTGATGTGGCAGCCTCGTAGCACCTGCTGGACTGGACCATTGGCACTAGGATGGGCAAAATAAACTGCATACACATCTTTCATTTCTAATTTGATTTCTTCAGAGTCTGTTCTATCAAACCACTGTGTAACGTCAAGTAAACTTTTACTATCTATTTACATGGCAGAACAGATGTCGTTAACATATGTAGTTATAAAAGATATAACTATTGTATGTACTTACTGTCACTAGTAGAAGCATTTTTTTAAATCCAATCCCAAGTTTCCATGGCTTTCTTTAGATAAAGCAAGAAACATTAACTGTAGTCAAATGTTTTGCACTAGTTTGGTAATAGGAACATGAGAATTTGGGCACAGTTAAACTTGGCTTTGGTTTTGACCTATCTGTACCCAAGTGCTTTCTCTCTAAACTCTTCCAGTTCTCTCTATTATGCTTTAGAGAACATAACTCTTGTGAGTGGATATATAAACATCCCCCCCACAGTGTGAAACGAGGCAGCGTGCAGGACGTGTGGTTGAAGTTGTCAGCTGCAGATATTTCTCCACATGGAGAAATGGAAATCTCGGTGATGTTCAGCTGTTTTCAATCTGCTGAAGTTTTTTTTTTTTTTTTTATCCTAATTCTTTTAGGTTTTTGGTTAAATTAAAAAGATGACAGACACCTTATAACTTCTCTGTAGAATTTATAGCGGATGTCTCTCTCTCTGTAATTGTTACATCGCACAGATATGCTACAGTAAGCAGCTTCAGGCAAGATCTCGCATGCTTGCCGTAAGACGTGGAGTCTGGCACTGTAGGTCCCTTCGCTGGATGTCCCCTCACAGAGACATTCTCTGAAGGCTGTGAGGGCTACACCACCCTGCTCTGAGTCTGTTCCCTTTTCAAAACATCCTGTAGTAAAATGAGAAGAGGAGGCAGTGTCGGGATTCTTGATGTTTCTTGATGATTCTTGAAGTCTCGGTGAGACTTTAGAAGAACTTTAACATGTTAAAATGCTTTTGATTAAAAAAAAGCTAGAGTAGATCACTGCTGAAGGTATTTGTTAGATAGTAAAAGCCATAGGGCTTTAACTTATGTTTGAAAATCATAAAAATTGTCTGTATAGCTAGCACTTTGCAGAGTTTCAAGAGACTTAAGAAGCATAATATGAAGAGATTTCCCATCTCTGCGGAAGGAGAAACCAGTATCCTTAGCCTTTTGCTCCAGAATGGCAAAGGTCTGGATCGAATGGTATAAGGAGCAGTTGCAAGTTGAATACTGGCTGTAAGATCAGACCTTTAAATGGCATTTTTGAGTATCAAAATACTGAGCAAAGCTGCTGACTCTGCACAGTTGTCATATTGCCTGAGCTGGATGTGAGGCTGTGAATGTCAGTGGATACTCAGCCCTGTAGCAAACCCTGTGTCCCAGGACAAGTAGGCTTATTCTGAGCATCCTGTAGAGATGTGGTTACTCATCCTTGTGCAGAGGAAGGCTCATCTGTCTATCTGAGCACAAACACCCTGGAGGCGTTTGTGTGCCGTGTTCTGCGGGAAGCAGACTTCCGTCTCAAGAGGACATCTCATCCTTCCACAGTACTAATCAATCAGCATTTTTCAATTTCAGATACAAATGCTTTTGCACAAGACCATTGGCATCTCTTGCTGGCCCCTCATTGCTTTTCACTACACATCACAATCGTAAAATGGCTCAGCTTTGAAGCCGGAAAGTGAAAGCCTTTTTACTCCCCTGTGTAAGAGCAACCACATGAGGACCTAACTGGCTTTAATTCACATGCAACATGCTTCATACTTCTAATTGATTTATCTTAGCTTTCTCACATGTCCCCACACAGGCATGCCTCAGTGCAGCTTGAAAGGAGGGAGTGCAGCCTTACAGCTGAAAAGCTGGTGGTAAGTAATTAAACCTAGCAGCAGCCAGAACCCCTGAGACAAAATCTTTGGCAGTTTTCTACACCATGTAGTGAGCTTGGGTCACCAAGGGCCTGTAAATAGCATCATAATGACTGGCTCCTCAGCAGGGATAAACATGTGCTTTGAGTTTTGTAAATGATTCAGAGGCATGCTGTGAGATAACTACTGATAACAAGCAGATGTGAAGTTTGCTTTTCAAGACAGGGAGGCAGAGGGGGAAAGTCAAGTAGATTTTTGGCTTTTGGTCTTCTCAGAAAACCTGATGTTGGAAGATCATTAAAGCTTTTGGTTTTTCTCCAGAGGAGGAATTCAGTTGTATCCAGTAAAGGTAATGCTTCAGTTCTTGTGAGATAATGTAGACAAAGTTTTCTAAGAGTTTGCACCTGAGGATAAAAATAGGACCCTATATTATAGACGAGGAGTGCTGTATAATTTCTAAATGCATTTTATATTGTGTCAGTGTCTTTATGAAAGCTTTCTTAAAACTCGTGTAAGTTTTGTTTTTGTTTTTAAAATGGTACCTAAGCGTTGGGGGATGTGTTTTGTCATACCAGGCAGCAGGACCCAAACCTGGTGCAATGGCAGGAACATGTCCATGCTGGTGCAGCAGTGGTGCTCAGCAGCATTAATGCTGTGATGCTGTGGGCCTGGGGATGGGGTCAGGGTTAACCTGGGGCTCTCAGCACCCTGTTTGGCATTAGTAGGATGGACACTCAAGCAGTCCTGTAGGATGCAGTGTCTGCAGGGTCTCAAAGGCAAGAGCCTCAAAGAGCCTTCAAAGGCAAAGGTTCTTACCAACAGGTCACCTGTTCTTTCTCAGGGAGATCTGGAGTTTTCTTAATAATGTACAGGTGGAGTAAAAGAAATAATATTCTTTTTTGGCATTGTTTAAAAAGCCAGGGCATGTCAGTTTTCTTTTTTCAGTTGCAAGGATTCCTGGCAAACTGAAAGCTGGGATAAATGCTGTTATGATGTTCAAGCAGAGAGTGGGACATTCATTAAGAAAAGAGCCACTTATCCACAGTGACTCTCCTGAAATAAACTGAAATATTCATGGGGGTGGATTTTTAAATAAGCAATTTTGCATGTATTGTTTAGGATTTCCTTTTTAAATGGCATACCCTAATGCCTTACAATTCTTTTAAAACAAACAAACAAGAACAACTCAATAACTTACCTAAAACAGCAAAGGAAGAGAGAAGTTTCCTTTTTTTTTTTTTTTTTTGTTTTTGGAGGGAGGGAGTTGGAAAGACGTCATGGAACCATACTGGGGCTCATCAGTCGCCTAATGCGTATATGCATCTGCCTATTCGGTTCCTACATTGTCCCAGATTTCCCAACAGGAGTGCACTGGCCTGTGGGGTATGGGTTTCCTGCTCAGCAGTGCCTGCTTGTGTACTGTGGCTTTAGCACACCATTTGAACGCTGAACCCAGCAGTGCCCTAATGACTTATGCTGCGTGGGAGCTTTAAATGCACAAAGGGGACAAGACAAGCACAATATAGTGTTAGTAGTTTCCTTTCTGATCTTCTTCCCAAAGAAGAGCCTCACATGGCTCAGGCAGCCTCAAGGAGCCTTTTGCTCAAATCTCCACGTGGCATCTGTACGTTCACTGTTTGCATTTGAGTCCATTTTCTATAAGCACCACAGCTGGTTATTAGCTGTTGTAAGATACCATTTTCAGCCTCTTCATCTAGACAGTGACTTATTTTTGTAATCATACAGTTTCTTGCAATCAACTCTTTTCAAGAGCTTAGAGTGCTTTAAAAATGCATAGGCTCATAACCTTACAGCCAGAGGGGACCATTATGCCCATGTCATCTGACCTTTTGCATAAGACAAGACAGAATAATTGCTGAATGATGCCTGTAAATTTTTTTTCTGGATGTAAGGCCTGTCTTTTAAAAGACATCCAGTCTTAATTTTAAAACTTAATATGACAGAGAATCCATTAAATGTCTTTTCCACTGCTTCCCGTTGTTAATCATCTTCTCTAATAAAAATCGTCAGCTTGTGTCTGCTAGGAACATGTTGAACGTCTCTGCCCGCTACATTGGCTCTTAGGGCTTTCCAGTAAACAAAGTCACTTGTTAGCAGAGAAGGTTTCATCTATGAACAAACTATGAATGTCAGCTTAGCCTTATCTTTTGGTTAAATGAGTAAAAGGAGGTTCTTCAGCCCCTCATTTAAGGCAGCTTAGCATCCTTTCTTCTGTACTATCCAAGCCATTGCTGCATTTCAGGTTTTCAATGAAAGGGTGCAAAACTGATGTACATCATTCCAGTAGTGTCACCAGTCGCAGTTATACCACATCTCTAAATCTTGCTTACAGATCCAGCCATTGCATTTGTTCTCTCTTCAGGTAGGGAGTTTCCCACTGTCAGGCTCTGGTGGTTACCCACACTGCCTCACTGCCTCCATCCTTTTGTTAAAACAGTCACCTCCTTCTCCACTGTGACTGGGCTTTTAGTTTTAATATTTAGTTAGGAATATTTTTAAAACAATGACAATGGAGTAATGGTCAAGTTAAGCCGTTTACCCCACAACCTAATTGCTCTGTAGGTTTGACTTATTTGCATTTTCCTTAGCTACATCCTCTGATGGGGTTTTCAGCCCTGTCTGTACGTGCAAGGCTATGGTGAACTCTGCTAAATATCCGTGGCAGTTGCCAGTTATTTTACACTGCACAAACATACTCTGTGCATCCTCACAAGTTCTGCTAGAGATTATACTGCCATTTGAAGGGATGCCGTGCTGAAAATGGGTTTTGCATCAGGCTGTTTCTGGCACAGTGCCTCTTTGATATGTCCTCTTTCAGCAGCCAGGTGGGCTGCCAGGTTAGTACAAAAGGCTTTCTGAAATGGACAGGAAGCTTATCAGTGCGGTGCTAACTGTCTTTTGACATACCACCAACATCTGTCACAGACATCTTACATGACATGGGCACTGGTTCTGTGATTTTGGGAAGACAGGTATTCCTCTGAGGCTTTCTTGAAGTGGTGTTACCATGGAAATGGGTGGATTGTTTATATCATGTTCTTTTGGGGTTGGGGGGGG
>VXAV01008914.1:310350-323383 GCA_013399715.1 Alectura lathami | reverse complement strand
CTCACTGTCAAGACTCCAGGTGGAGTCATTATACATTAATACTGTATTCACCAAGTCATTCATAATGTACTTGAAGTTGCACTGCTCAAACTAGAGCATGTTCCAAGCTGACAGCAGAGCTCCTGCACAGAATTTCTTCCAGGTTAAGCACAGGGATATATGTGACACAAGAGAAAGCTCAGAAGAAGGTCAGGCCGCTGACATACGTGCAGTGCAGCTGCTGGGTCTTGATGGCACCAGGACTTCTGCAGAGAAGGACAGGGTGTGAGAATGAGAGACTTCAGGTGTCGGAAGATGGCTATGGACAGAGCTCTGGAGTGAGCTATAGGTCTGTTTGTGTGTTACAGAGGTGGAGAAGGCAAGGAGAATGGAGACGTAGCAGAGGAATGCAGGAAATGCGGAAGAGTGGGATGGAGGAAAAGGAGGTTGCAGGGCTCTGTTGGAGGAGGTCAGAAAGCAATGTAAAGAATCTGGTGTCAAGGGGATTTTAATCACTGAGTCAAGAGGTGGCCAACCTAGGGTCTAAAATTTTAGCAGAAAGAATGTGGAGAAAGCTCATTGAAGAACCTTCTGAGGAAAGAATCTGTAAGACTTCATGACAGCTTCAGCCTGGGTTAAAAATCTCTGTTGTTTTCATAAACCATCAAGGAATGAACCATTGATCTGCTCCCCTTTGAAACAATCTGGAAAATTAACACATTGTTGTGAATACCTACAGGAAGGATTTCTGGCAGTTTTAATCTTACATTGCACAAAGCTTAAGCTGTCACACTGAGAGTCAGAATTCCTGAGCAGAGGCAGGCGGGGTACCAAGAGAAGTGGTGTGTAATATCTAGCTTGATGTATGTTCGTACAGGGGAGATCAGCTCTGTGACAGGTATTGTCAGTGAAGTGTCAGAGGCCTGCAGCGCTCTCAGTATGTTTATAAGGAGAGTGATGTGGATGTGTGCAGAAGACTGAAGATAATTCTATTCAGAGAGTTATCACACCACATGTGAGTCACCACACAACATGCAAGTCACTCAGTTTTTACCTCATCT
This sequence comes from Alectura lathami, assembly GCA_013399715.1. NCBI lineage: Eukaryota > Metazoa > Chordata > Aves > Galliformes > Megapodiidae > Alectura > Alectura lathami. The sequence continues at coordinate 322,343 of VXAV01008914.1, read as the reverse complement.
GGCTAAAATTCAAAGTCTGATTACAGACGTCTAACTTAACCCCAGTCTTATTCCCATTTCTCCCGTATCTACCAATATGGCTGGCTTAGAAGAGAGGCCCTGGACTGGGGCAGCAGGGAAGCTAGGTAAGGATGGAGATTTTTGAGCTGGGATCGCCTGTTCCTCCATCCCTCGCTCTCGCAAGTGCTCACTTGACTAAATGATATGCTGTTAGTTATGCAGCATTCTGAATACAGTTCATTTGCTAAAGATGTAAAGTGGGCCTTTATATTTTTCTCATGTACAACATGCATGAAGGAGGAAGGTAATTTAGGTACTGAAGGCATTACAGTCAGGCACAGTGATCAGGCAGAGAGGCTTTACTTTGCATTAATTTCTTCTAATGATGTTATTCCCTACAGCCTAGACTGTGTCTTGTGTATTTTCAGAGTCCTCAGTGGTGCTAACGGAAGCACTGGCTGGACATGGAACCAGGGAGGGCTACAGAATTATGCGATCCTGAGAAGAAATAAGCTACTTTTGAGTATTATTTTTGTTTTGAATCAATGATTCTTCTTTGCTTTTTAAGTTCTTTTTGGTATCCCAGAAAATATTTTATTGTTCAAGGCTTCTACAGCTTATTTCAACAATAAATATCTTAAAAACTTCAGGTGCTGTTCTGGACTTGCTTGTACCAAAGTAGATAAGGAGTTACAGCACTTGAGTGATTCGGGATTCGCGTTGATGTCAAACAGCTGGCTGTTTGGTTCAGAAGGAACAGTTGGCTTAGAAATGCAGCAAATTCCATGGGAAACCTTGGGTTATGGCTTTCCTTGGTGTGTCTCTACAGTAGAGGGACCAGATGTTTTACACTCTACCTGCTGGGGATCAGTTTTTGTTCCTGTGCTATTTTGGGAGGACAGTAGGACAAACAGCCTGTATTTAAAGGTCAAAGGTGTATATAGAGAAAAGTGCACGTAAAATTCTGCTAATAAATGTGGCAGGATACTGTAGTACTGTCAATGTGGCATGTTTTAGGGTTGAAAATTGGGTTATGCTAGATATCTAAATTTGGGGCAAAATTGTGTGACAAAGGATTTTTTTTTTTTCTTTGAAAAAGGAAGTTAAAAATATAGAAAAAAATACTTTCTTCTGTTTTCAGTTTTGCAGTTATTGAATCCTAGATTTTTCCTATGAATTCAGTGTTTGTCACAAGCTTGTAGTTTTCTTTTTATAGAGCTCTTGTTTCACGGTGCCTACTCAGCCAAAATCAGGAACTCCAGTCACTGATTGACAAAAATAAGTAAGGAAGTGGGATTGGTCCAGAGACTTAAAAACAGGGGCCTTGGATGTGAAGAAATTTGCTAAATAGTAATAATAGACCAAATTTCAAAAGAGCTGAACCACTGGCAACTTCAGTTAAACTCCTACTCATGTATTTAATGTCACACTGTTCCTTTGATGAATGGTACCAATTTCAGTAGTGTTGCCAGGTAATTTTTAAATACAGGCTGTTTCCCAGTAACTCCCATGAACCTGGAAGTGCCTTAAATTCTTGTGGCACGAGAGTATCACTTTTTCATAATTCACGTAGATCCGAACAGTGTGTCAATACTGAAGAAATGCTTGCTCTGCTGACCAGCACATCAGAGGCAGAGGAAGATGCAATTGAAAAAACTACAGTGAGGGCAGAACTAGAAAACCCACTAATTTCCACTTTTTCCTCATTTTTACCAATGATGATGCTTTGTGCTACACATTCTGAAACTCTGTTTCACAAAACATCTTTAAGTAATCTTTTTACTTGGAAGTTGTAATATGTTGTGTCATCAAACAGTTGCAGATCTAGGGACAAATTCTGCAGATTTCTGAGTATCTACAGCTGCAAGGAAGTTGGTGCACCTGCAGAGCCATATGAATACCAGACAATTTACACTACAGAAAATTATACTAATTCATTATAGTAATCTTTCAGAGCTGAGTTTCAGCCTGCAATAGCTGCTAAACAAATTCAGTCTGTTTAAATAAATGTACATTTACCAAAGAGAGGCTTGATCAGGCAAAGTGAAAATACAAATTTTAGAAGCAGTGTGTCTTGTGACATTCGTTGTCCTGTGCAACTGAAAGAAGTTTTTTGTTAGTTTGTTTTTTGAAAAGCTGGCAATGGGCAGCAATTGGCGTTTCAAATTTTGATCTGAATTTTGTCTGAGAGATGACATTGACTCCATGGAGCAGGTACAAAGAGAATTTGGCCTCACTGTAAGAAAGTAAAATAGATTAATCTGTGACTTAGCTTGAAGATGGAGTAAGCCAATGGGAACTGGCACTGAATCCAAACACTAAGACTTAATGAAAAGTCAAGGCAATGTTCTCTGCTTTGTAAGGTTGCCAGGTACGATTCAGATGAGTTAAGATCACGCAGGCTCTCAGTGTTTCGTTTTGCAGCACATTGAGCACCCTTCTTGAAAGGCACCCTCAGTACTACTACAGCATTTTATCTATCAGTAAGTGTCAGACAAATCATATAATCTGTCTGCCGTGGGCACCCAGCTTTTTGCATTCTGCTGCCTACTAAACAAAAAAAGGAGCAAAAACCAGCGGTACATCTGCAGGCTGCTGAAAAACTCAGCAGGAATGTGAGCTCCTTGACTGTGGTGAACATGGTGGATAATGAAAGTTACAGCTTGCAGGGAGGCAGGTTTCTTGGCTAGGCAAGGCTGGTGCACTAAGTACCTGTTATGCTGTGAAAAGCTGACAAGAAACCTCTTTGGTCTCTGTTCTCCTCTCAACCTAAGGGAATCATCCCAACAGATGTCCATAAAGGACAGTCTGCAACAGAATAGGTTTAATGCTTAAGCCTTCGTGCACAGTGGCCCAGTACTTCTTGACATTTTCCAGTGTTTATTCAATTCTATCATTCACTCTGCCTTTTTTGGTTGTAACCAAATTGTCCTGAAATGCAGCGTTTATCTTTGTTGCTGTAACCAAGGGGTGCAAATACAACAGAAACTCAGGATAGGAAATGTCGGGACTGGCTGGATCTCAGAAGTTTTTTGTGAAAATAAAGTGAACTCAATCTTAAATAGTAGTGTTTCAGTAAACAGCTTTATAAGTCTGTCAGAGTTTGCATTTTCCAGTTTTCTAGAGGATGCTTCTGTTTCCCATCTCCATCCTAAACCTTTACTTCCTATACTGCGCCTTTTAGTAGTCATAGCATTATCAGCCAGTTCTGATTGCTTTGTGTAGTCATGGTGTGTGTGCTTTAGTACTTTAATCTTTTCCCATTTCTGTATTAATTGACTGAAACATTGTTCTTCCCTCATTTTTTCCATGTATTTTGTGTGCTCTTCAAAGAAGTTGCACTTGGATAAAAAGAGCTTTCCACCAGAATTTGATGAGCAGTGTTGAAGAAGCTCCTACATACTGGAAGAGTCATCGTTAGGACTTCAGTTCAGTTCATTTATTTAGGGAGGAAAAAAAAAAAAAAAAAAGGGCCAAGATCAGAAATGTATCTTTTCATCCCCAGGAAAGAGACATATTCCTGCTGTGGTTGACAGCTCTCCAGATGCCCACATGCTGGTAGACCCTTGCTGAAAAGGGCCAGGTCGCACAGCACAGAGGGTGCCCACTCTCAGGGAAAGCAACAAAGAGAATGGGTTTAGTAAATGGGACCAACGATATCTTACCAAAGCTCTCTGCATTTTCTGGCAGTATCGCATGGCCATGATTCAATGTAATGGACTGTCCCTGAGCAGTTTCTCCCATTGTGTTAATGGGAACAGGCTTTAATTAGCCCCCAGCCTGTACTCCTTTTGATTCGTGTTATTTTGTTCCTTGAACAAACAGACTTAACCATATGCTTTGTAAGAAGAAGGAAAAAAAAAAAAAAGTGCTAGGGTGTTCCAGCCTGCAGAGCTACACTGACCCTTATCATCTGCTGTCCCTGTCCAGTGCCATGAAACATCTGGGAGGGTTTTCTGCTCCCTCCCCACTTTCATTCTGGGCTCAGCTGGATCCAAGAGGCACATCCCCCTCAGGGCAGTGGGATGCTTTGTCAGCACCATAGATTTCCCCTAAATACATATACTTTCTGTGCAGCCCGCCAGAGCAGAGATGCACCTATTTCCATTTGTAGGGATTGGAGCCAAAACACTTAACTGCCCTGACCTCGTGTGTGATAGGCCATACAGTCGTATCCAGTTACTTCTGTTCCAAGTCCAAGGACTTGGTTTTTGGCTAAAGCACTTCTTTTAAATGAGGAGTCAGGCTTGATCTAAAGACATGAAAATACAGGGAATCCCCAGTGATGGTAATTTGTTCCAGTTGTAATCACCTCCACTGCTGGAATTTTTGATTAATTCCCATCTTTCTTTTTACCTCCAGCTTGTAGCTAGGAGTTCATGTTATGCCTTTTGCCTCTTCACAGAAGTGCTCTTTGGTACCAGTGCTCCAATAAAGCACACAGAATCTGCAGCCAAACCCTTTTTTTTTTCTTTTTCTCTTTTTAATACACTTTCTTCTGAGACTCATGCCAGGGTAACACCTGGTAAGACTTGCAGCCTCCACCTTAAGGATCTAAGAATTGATGGCAGCCCCTTCCCATCTGTGCTGCCTTGGAGCTAGCAGGCCACTCCCTGGCCCCACCAGGAGTTGCCCTTGATCACCAGCTCCAGCAGACCTTTTCTCCTGGCCTTTGCCTGACCAGCCTGGTCCAGAGTCACCAAGGTTGTCCAGGCTCCAGGTGTTGTGTCCAGCCACAGCAATGGGTCGGAGTTTTGGGGTCCCTGTCTCAAGCTGGATGTCCGTCAGCGCCATGTTTCCAGCTCCTTGCGCTACACTGGATCTGCTCTCTTTGCCCTAACTTCGTGGTGGGAACTCTTTGGTAGCTTCCTTGTCGTCTTACCCATATGATCCTTCTTGGAGCCACTGCTCTCCACACACAGCAAGCAAGGTTTATGCTTTTTGTTCCCAGCATACACTTAGCTATGTTAACAGTCATTTTCTGTAAGTGGTCCCAGTTTATCCTGCAATTCATCTTGCTTGAATGGCTGCCCTGTATGCCTCATTAGTTAAGCGTTAAGTTTTGTGGTCCTTCGGAAACCTTGCAAAGTTTGTGTCCGCAGCCATGAGAGGCCAACAGAGGATCTCCCACAAAGCTGGATGTCATTTTCAGACAGGACAAAATATTATGGAGCAGCTAAGCAGATTAGTAACTAATGAAATAATGATTAAAAATAAAGTGCTCTTCTGTCCTCTGGCTTCTATCCATGTACAGCAAAATTTTGACCTGAGTTTGCTCATGCACCTTGGCAAAAGACCTAAAGGAAATTTCCGTAAGTGCCTTTAACTTTTGCTTAATAGAGCTCTTAGTAAAACAAGGAATGGAAGAGAGAAGAAACTGCATAACAAATTGTACTACCCTTAACGTGTCTGCAGGAGTTTAACTACTTCACGGGGCATCTCCTCTCTCATCTCTTGACACAAGAGCTACCTGGACATTTATCAAGTGATTTAATCTGTTACATTTGCATCCTGTGCACAGCTGTGCACTCTGATTACACTGCATTCATCTTGTAGAATTGTACAGACTTTTCCTTTGATCTTGCCAGTAAGCAATAGTATTCACGTAATAGGATGTGAAGGAGATGAATCCATTCATTCACCTTAATATTTTTGAAAGTTGTTGCTTTCAAGCATTGAAGAGAGTCTTGCTAAAGATATTTAAAGAGAGCAATGCATATTTTAATTGACCAAACACAATGCTGTCTTATCTTGTGGACCAGGCCAGTAGTGCAGAAGAAGTGGAGCAAGCAAAGTAGTGAAAACCATTAGTCTGTTGTGTGAAAAGGCTACATCTTACATGTCCAAACACCCCTTCTCTGTGGAGGCTTGAGTAAGATTCTGCCAGAGTATAAGGAGGTGATGTGGGATGTACAAAAAAATTAGCGTGAATCTTTCATCAGATTCACGCTAATGGTTCTGGTCACGCTGAAAGCTCGACTTTTCATGGTCCTGTTTGTGATGTGAGCCTTTAGCTATAGTTTATGGCTTTCAACATTTCCAGCTCTGCTTTTCAGGATTATATATTTCAGCCGTGGAAAATTTCATACTGGGCTGAAACTTGGCATACAAGGAACCAGCCAAGGAGTAAAATGCTCGAAGTCAAATAAAACTACTGAGAAACAGATATTTTTAGAAAATACTTTTAAAACATGAAAATTATTTTTCGTCCTATTTTTTAGAAGGCTTAGAGCAGCATAGGGACTCAGTGTGGACTCTGAAGACGCAATGAAGAGTTATTTTGAAGCTCATGAGCCTTTCTTTGAATAGGTTATAGTGCTATATGTTATTTTTATTAATCCAGAGTTTCCACTGAGCTGCCAGTTTGGCTGCTCTGCCTGCTCTTCTTGTTCTATGCTTTTAGGTTGGCATGGAAGAAAAGCCATTTTCCAGCTCTCTGGTTTGAGTGATGCACCTGCAACTGTGTGCAACTCTGTGGAAGCCAGGGAGGTTACACTTGTGTAGCTGAAATTGTGGGAAGGATCAAGAGTGCATAGTGCAGTGATCTACTGAAAACGTTTGACACTTGCATTGAGCAAATAAATTGTAGTGTCTCCACACTAAGGTTGAAAGACTGTGGGTCAAGGGTGCGATGTATGTCTCTGTTGGAGTTCCGAGGAGCAGCTGCAGAGTATGGCATAAATAACAGCAGATATTGACTTCTTTTAGAGCCACAAAGCAGGATGTATTGACCCTGAAGTTAAATATTGACCCCAGATTTGCTTTAGTCAGTTTTTGCTTGAAGGAACAATAAATCTTGGAGTTTGGCAGAAAAATAAGAGTTGAAAAACAAATTCAGGCTTGATGTAGTTGTGTGCAATTCTATCAACTTTCTAAGTGTTTGCCACCTTTTAAATAAATATCGAAATGGACAGCGTGTTTCAAGTGGTATATAATATCAAAATAGGTAAACTTGATTATTACAACAATTATTTGAGAACTTCAACATTCTTTAGCAAGTTAAACATATGATGAAGTTACAAGTCTAGAAAAACATTGGAAACTACTAAGTAAGTTATAAGGCAGATATTTAGATTTGCAGTCTAAAAGTCTTTGGCACTAGCTTCAGGAAGAATAATTTTTCAAAATCAAAAAGTTTACACATCTCATCAGAGTTCACTCAGTTCCCTTCTTACTTCTTGCCTGAACTGTTTCTCTGCAAAGTAAGCATTATTTGCACTGAAGATTGCTTTCACTGAAACACAAGCTAAGATTTGTTGGGTTTTGTTGCTTTTTTTTTTCCCTTTAATTTATAGGATTGTACCTTTCTTAAGAACTTCTAATAATATATTTGCAAATCAATTGAGAAAAAAGTCTCACCTGCAGTTTCTAATCTAAAATATTTTTTTCCAAATTCCCACGTGGCTGTAGATTTATGTTATGCCTTCTGTCTCGTAACTAAAATACTCTTTTGTACCTGAGATTTCCTCTCCATTAAAGCACGTAAAGTTTGTAGCAAAATGTACTTTCTGTAGTTATTCTTCTGAATAAGAAAAGTGTTTGGTTCAATTTAAGACTCTCACTGTAAACATCAATTTCCTGATAAGACGCGTAGCGGTGATCCTGCTGTCTGCAAATGTGGGAGTCACTGGAATCCGTGGTTTCATAGCAGACCCCTCCCCTGCATGCTTCTCTGGAGCCAGAGAACTTAAATTCCCTGGCTTCATTAAAAATATTTTGCAAATACTTAGGTTTCTGTGATTTCATAAGCTACCCAGCAAAGGATTATAGATGTTCTGTTTTAGCAAGTTCAGCAAGGGCTGTTTGTTTCAGGAAGATGATTATTATTATTGAATTATTATTGAATTATTATTGTTCCTGTAGCAACATGACTACTAGTTTGCTAGAAGTGGTCTAACAGATTTCCCATGATACCTAAAAATGACAGGTTGTTACAGGGCTTTTCATGGATTAGTCAACTTCTGTTCTTCCATACTTTCAGAAGAGTTTTCATCTATTTAATGTGGTGATTGCGCTGATGTTAGGAAGCCAGTAGAAAGGTCATGCGTAGGTAGGTAGCATGTTACTTGTACTCTTGGCTAGCTGCTTATCTTACCTGTGACTTCAGCACTCTAGTTGCCATTCAGCATAGCTTTTCCTCGCTTGTAATAAGCAGATTTGATTTGTCTGTTTTCAGTGATCGTTGAGACTGTAAATTTGCTTGTTTCTTTAGGAGAGAAAACAAGAATAGCATATATCAGCCACGCTTCTACCTTTGTGCAGAAAGATGCAGTAATTTACCAATAAATTTTCCTTTCTAGATATAGATGGACACTACACAGGGAAAAATCATAGAAACTGTGATGGTATTAGGTGGAAATAGCCCATTTATCAGGGCTGTTGCTCCTTACATTGCACAGCCATTGCACATTAGCACAACTGTGTGAAAAATGTTCTGACTGCATGAGGAATTCACTCACAGTCTGCTTTTTATCCGGGAAACTGGATGCTGGTGAGATGTGTATGAGCCAGGGCACGAGGAGCTCAGGAGCTGGAGATACTGCAGGATGTCGAGAAGACAGGAGAGAGGGAGAAGGAAAGAATGATGAAACTGAAAGGTGGTAGCTGCAGGTGGTTCATGGTCTTTCATTTTAGCCCAGAAATCTAGCTTCACAGAGGAAAAAACCTCTTTTGAAAAGATTCAGGAAAAGGAAGCGGAGACTGAGATTGTTTGTGGGAGGTTGATTAGCGTAGAGATGGAAATAGGATTTATTGTCTCTGCTATCAAGCCTGCAACATTTCTGAAGAAAAAGCCATACCTTTAGTGGCTTTAGAAGAGCAGTGAGGTGAAAAATAAATCCTACCCCTGTCAGGCCCTTGTCTTTGGAGGTGATTTAATGCTGTGTTCTTGATTTGGGTGAGGGGAGTAAGACAGCACCATTCCAGAGGAGCCAGTGTTTGTACCTGGGCGTAATTGCTCTCTTGTTGCTGAACATGTAGCCTCAAGAGATGAAGAATAAATTTACAGTCAGTGGATTTGCGTCTGCAAGACACAGTGCATGCAAGCATCCTTTCACCTCTATTTCAGCAACGGTGCTTCAGGCAGGAATCCTGATATTATCATGGAAAAGGTCAGTCACAAGTGGCAATTCACATTCACAGCCATAATTAAGTAAACAAGTGGAGCATGCCTCCATGTGTCCGTGCCTCTATAGATGTGCTGTGTTTTCTGCACCCAGTTTCTTCTGTGAGGTTATACTGTGCTCTGCCTTGTGGCCTTACCGGGTTTGGGGACCCAAATCACTTTGCCAGTCACTTGGTGATGTTCCAGATAGGGTCTGTTTAACTGTTAAGTGCCCAGCACTGATAGAAACACCTTTGCCTCCTTGTGAAGCTGCACATAAGTCTTCCAAATAATGTCCTCAGGCAGGCTTTTCAGTTGGAAAGAGGCAATTCTTGTGTTAGGGGATGCTTCCTAATGAAAGCAAAAGAAGCCTTACCACTAGGCCCAGGGTGGATAAAGGTCTGCATGTCAACATGAGATATCAAATCTTTGTTAATTTTTTCGACTCTCTTAATGTCAGTTGTTCATCACAACAATTGAGCTGGAACATGTAACAAGGCCTGTAGCTACAGATACATCTGCATTTCAGTGCTAACTAATCACAGTCATTATAACTTTCTCAAATGTTTGCTTTTGCGCATTAAGTTGGACATACTTGTTCATAGCATACAGGCAATTATTTTTTTCCTTCTGAAAGCCTCATCAAAAGTAGCTCTGTATTTTTCCATAATGGAAAAAGAGAAATACATTTTTGACATCAAATATAGTCAAAACTTTATTTTGTTCTGCACCATCAGGTAGTGGAGAAGAGAAAAAAAAAACTGACGAATGAGAAGGGCATCCAGCGGGCTTCTTCCTGCCTAGTGAAAATTGCTTTACATTCATCTGTGTTCCAGGACTTTGAAAGCACACTTTACGGAGCCACATGGGATTCTATAATGCCTTTAAGTGAATGAACAGCCACAACGGCATTAGAAGTGCACATGTGCCTGTGTGCACGCTCACAGAAACTTCCACGGGCAGATGGGCCCTGAGTATTCCCAGCTGATTTGTGCTAGCACATAAAAAAACCTCTTAATTTCTGTACACAGCTGGAATAGCATGTGGGGCAGCATCAGTGAATACAGAAATGTTGCCTCGCTGCACATGGCTGGACTGTTCATTCGGAGAGGGCAAGCTCTTCTTTGGTCTGTAAAGCAGTGATCCAACCTATCACTTTTTAGCATTGTCCTCAAAATGTTGTTAGAAGGTGCAGAAGAAGTTGGTAAAAGCAACGATGGAAGCTTCCTGCAAAGAGAATGGGTTTTGCACCTGTGCCCTGGCTGACCTCACCATTTCCCCAGCGAGTCGTTCTGCGGTGCAGGTGTCACTGCAGGCGGTATTGGGACACACCACATTTGCAGCCTCAACCAAGATCATGCTGCCCTCTTAAAACAAATGCATCTTAACAGCCACAAATCACAGAGTTGTTATTTTTTCTACCTACCAATTAATGTGGCATCATTGCTATGATTACTAACTCCTAAATACTGTGTTATGAAAATACAGAATATTAGGGAAGATAACATACTTAGTCTGTTACCTTTTTCCTCCTTTCAGTCTAATGTAATTTGAATTAAGGCTAAAAAATATGTACATTAATCACCAAATTATGCCACCTTAATCCGGAGCTACATTTCACAAAGAAGCTTGCTTATCTGAGATTGGAGGGCTCAGACGAAGGCAGAAATGGCACTACTTTGCCATCTGGCTAAATACCTTAGCTCTGAAGGACAGACCCCTTCTGTGACTTTGCTGTGCCTTTGTTCATTCCAGTTTTGATTAACTCATTGGATGGAATATCCTCAGATTTTCTTAGGAGGCTATCGCACAGGCCAAAGATCTGGCTTTGATCTCCCTATAGACCTGGCTATATATCTCCTTGCGAGTCAATCTGAAATTCTCCTTTTTGGGCTATGGTTTGAGAAAGGCTTTTTGCTGTGATGTATCGCGACTGTCTTGCCTGTCAATGAACAGGACTTAAATTCATGCATGATTTTTATCTTCTTTTAACTGTTCTAGTTTTTCTATCATCTTCTGAACAGCTTAATTAGATTTTTGGGTTTAGTTCCAGAGACTTGCCCGGAGTGATCCTCCGCTTGATTTTCATTAACTGAAGGCAGACACATCTCTCTAGTTCCAGACAGTTGTTTGAAAGCACCAGCACTTACTGGTTTCTGTTCTGGTTTGAGTTAAGCTCTACACATGTTTAAATCTAATAGACTATGGGATGTTGGACCCTCTGGTAGTGTGATATCCTTACGCCACATTGCTATGACCTTAAACAACTGCAAATCCATGATTTTTTTCTGTAAATCAACCATGCTAGTTCTTCAGTTCTGCTTGTGCTCTTTGCATAACATACAGTTCAGATACTCAACAGTCTTTGCTTATCCTGTGTTGTGGTTGGGCCTTTTGTATCCTTTCAATTACGATATTTGTTGTTTAATCACAGTAGGGCATTGTTTGGTAATAGTATATAATTAAATGGTGATGGTTGTTAAAGTGTGTAATTAGGATTTTTAACAATTCATTGTGAACCGCTGGTCTGCTGTGGAGAAGAACAAAGCCAGAAAGAAAATGCTGGCTGGGTTATATAAATAAGTGAGAGATGATGGTCAGACTGAAAATGAGGGTTCTCCCCTCCTGTAATGAAAGGTTTTGTGTACGTTGCATAGAATATAGTATTTCTTAGGCTGAAAGCTTTCCAGAGATAATAGTGTTGGCCCTCTGAGACTCTTTATTATGTCAGATGTGGGATTATGGATTTATGGGAAGCGGACGCTGCCTCTGGCAGACTCGGTCTCATGGAGGAGACTGCTTCTCCTGCCTGCAGAATTTCAGGCTGCAACCTGCACATCATCACGAGTGGGGGTTTTCCAAGGTGTCCAAGAGAACACCCCCCCCCCCC